>JANPWX010000419.1:2771556-3023770 GCA_024734555.1 Trochalopteron elliotii
GGAGCGTTCGCCCTGCTGGAGGGTGCCCGGGGAGGTGGGAGGGAGGCAAGCGTGGCACCGCGGCACGGTGACGGAACGCGGGGTGCATAAATTCTGTCATCTCCCCAGCGGGGGAGGTCTCGTTCAGCTGAATCAAAGCCCTGCTTCTGTGGAAGAATAAGCCTCGTCCTCCTCCAGCGTGTGCCGCCTGTCATGTTGCCGCTGTCTGCCGTGGGCAGAGCTCATCCCCTGCCTTGCTGCTGTGTCAGCAGCCTTCTTTCAGCACGGGCGCGAAACTTGCTCACTTTAATGTCCATGTCATTCCCTCCTTGGTTCAAACCTGTTACAGTCTTTCTTATCTTCAGCTAGGGTTGTGGGGGGGTTTTGGTTTGGTTTGGGTTGTTTGTTTGTTTGTTTTGACAGTGCAGATCTGCAGGTCCTGGTAGGGCAAGTAGTCTTGCTTCTTTAAAAACTTCAATTAAAGCAGGCCTGGGATTGTTCAGCCTGGAAAAGACAATGCTCAGGGGAGCCTTATTAATGTGTGGAACCTGAAAGGGGTTGCAAATAGACCAAAGCTGGGCTTTTGCCAGTGGTGTCCAGTGAGAGGACAAAAGGAAATGGGCATAAAGTGAAATACAGGAGATTATGTCAGAATGTGAGAAAACGCTTCTTCACTGTGAGGGTGACTTGAGTGCTGCGCACCAGTCTCCCACATCAGAGATATTCAGAAGCCACCTGGACATGGTCCTGAAAAACTATCTATAAATGGCCCTGCCTGAGCAGAGAGATTGGACCAAATCACTTCCAGAGGTCCCTCCCAACCTCCCAACTGTGTGATGCTGTGATCTATCCATTTCAGTTTTGATTCATATAGTGTAAACTCTTATCCTTTCTCCCTGTACTAGAATTACTTTCCTCAGCTGCACAGGCAAATGTTTGAAATCCTTGTCGGAAAAGTATCGACTCTTTCCAGGGGTCATTCAGTTCCTCTGAATTAAGTGTCTAACCCTTTTCATCTAATGATAGGATCTATTACCTCTTTGAATAATTTCTACAAGCAGCAGACACTGAAGTTGCTTCATTTTTGGGCTGCTCTGTGTGTGTGTGCACATGTCCTTGTACTTATATGGATGTAGATACATGCTCTCTTGGCTATTTGTTACCTTCTGCACCGGGCCAATACCTGTTCTGGTGAAGATGTACTGTTGACTTAATGCTTTGTGGATATAGCCTGTTGGGTTCATAAAGTAATTCCCAGAGTTGTCCAGCCCTCTGCAAGAGCCAACTTTTATATCATAGGCTAAGAAATAGATCAAGGCCTGAGACTATATGCAATTCTAAAATATCTAACTCTGGCCTATGGTAGACATATTTTTTCCTTCTCATATTTTACTGAAGGATTTTGCAATATTAAGAGTATTTCACATTTTTTTTCCCCTTATCCCTCAACCTCCAATGATGGGAGAACTAATAAGTTCCTGACGTCTGTATTGAATAAACAGTGACAATTATTCACTGAATGCAGAGAATTTCTGCTCCACAGCATTTCACTTTCTCTACACCACAGTTAGCTAAGTGGTGTCTGTATGCCTGACCAAATGAGAGATGGCATCTTTTTGATCCTAATCTAACTGTCTAGACTGAGACAATGAAAACAATTTACTCCCATCAATCTGTTAGTAGAAAATCCATAGGGAGAAAATGGGCATAGCCAAGTAACTGTTAAATTAGTATAATCCTGTTCTCTTACTCAGTTTATGACTGGTTTTAAATAACTTTTAAAGGGAAATAAACATTTTGCATAGCTTTGTAGAGATTTGAATGAAGCACTGTGTACACCTTCTGGGTTCTATTTGTCAGCTTTGAGTTTTATTCTTTTTGCAGGTAATGGAATATGATTGTTATAACTTTTGCATTTATTAAGCCAAACTTGTCTCCTGAAAAAAATACCCTGTAAATTATTCTTGAGCTACTATATCTTGAAATTGAAGGAGTTGCTGTATACTTATTTTGTAACTAAATTTACACTCACATAGACAACTCTATGCTATATTTATTTATATAGTTTTTGCTGAAGCTTTAATGCGTAAAATCTGAATAAAAGTTAGTTCTTTCACTATAGCCAAGTAAAAGTATCTCGGGAAAAGCATGTAACATGCAAACCAAATAAGTTGGATAATGATAGATGACATCCAGAGAAATGTCAAGGGGTTTTTGTGTTTTTTATTATTTCTACTATGGACATTTTGTTTGAATAAGATGCAGGATTAATATATTAAATAAATTATTAAATTCAGTGGAGAATTTTGTGTAGAAAAGGGTTGATTTGGTATATGAACTGAACAGGAGATATGAAAAGAAAAAAAAAACACAGTGAAGGGTGAGAAGCAAAAAGCACAGAGAATATTGTTGAAATCCTGGGATATACTGCAGAGAAAAGTGGAAATTAGAGGGAAATTAGCAAACAATGAAACATTGGAAATTGAACATACAAAGGTTGAAAGGTTCCTTCCAGTCCATATTGTGTAGGATGGTTTAATGGTCCTGCTGTCCCTTGTTTTTTGAACCTGATAGTGGGGACTTTCCACAAAGGCAACTTTTCAACAAAGCCAGGCTTTGCTTTGTGGCCTTGCCTTGAAGGGGGATTTGCAGAGGAATCTTGCTGTTGCAGGATTTTCAGTCTGTTCGTGCAGGTTGTGCACTCTTCTTGCTCTGTGTGAAGGGCATGGAGAAGGATTTATATGGAACTCTGTCTGAATTATACAATGTGGGCTTAGTGTTACTGGAATGTGTGAACTTTTGCTTAAAGAGATAATCTCTTTGAAGTAATTTCCAAGTTTCATTAACATTGTAAATGGAATATCTGTGTTGATTTCAACATTTGCATAAATAAAATACTTAGAAGATTGAAACTATTTGTGCACATCTTTATTATTATACAGTAGATAATGTGTCCATGGCACCATATTAAAGGAGACTTTCCTGGGGGAAGGGCCCAGGGAAACCAAAGGCAATGCAATAAAAAGGGTTGTTTAAAGTGGGGCATGAGGGAAGCATATCTTGACACTAACTCTGTCCCTGTACTAACTTGTGGCCTGTGAGCTTGGTATGGCTCACCAGAAGTTATAGAATCACAGAATGATTTGGGTTGGAAGGGACCTTCAACATCATCCAGTTCCAATGCCCTGCTCTGGGCAGGGACAGCTTTCGTTAGACTAGTTTGCTAACAAGTCCCCTCCAACCTGGCCTTGAACAGTGCCAGGGATGGAGAATCCACAACTTCTCTGGGCAACCTGTTCCATTTTCTCACCACTGCCACAGTAAAGAATTTCTTCCCAATATCTAATTTAAACATGCCCTCTTTCAGTTTAAAGCCACCCCAACTTGTCCTGTAAAAAGTACAGGACCTTGTACCCCTGTAAAAAGTCTCTCTCCAGCTGTCTTGTAGGAACCCTTCAGGTTTGGCTTATAAGCTGCTCCTGATGCTTTCCTTCATTCCTGAGAACCACAAAAGCAGCCAGTGGCTCAATGTAGTAAATTATTTGTTAGTGTCAATATGCTCCCAGCCACCATCTTGCTAGGGCAAGTCAGGAGCACTTCAGGACGTGTGTGTACTTTTTAACAGTGAATTAAACCTGTTAGTCCTAGGAGTCTGGTCCAAGCTTGTGTGCATGCACCCATATTTTGGTCATCTCACGCACATTCATCTCCTCTTTCGCCTTGGGAAAACATTCTGATTCTATTTGGCCAGAAAATTTGTGCATCTATTTTCTATGCTCTGCCTCAGAATTAAAAGAACAAAAGCTGAGCTTCTTGACTGTAGAGAACTTAAAGTAAGATAACTCTAACAATCTCATACATGACTGAGGACTGTCTTAGTGTAAGTATTACATAAATTAATAATGTCTTCAAGTCCTAACTCTGTCGTGCACAACAGCCAGTCGACTGAGCTTATTTACTAGCGCTGAAAGAACCAAAGAGTCTCTATTCTAGCATTTTTGATGGTAAATAGCAGCAAGTCACACTGATGATAAAGAGATGAAGGCAGCAAAGAACGTTAGGAGAACTCATGAAAATTACTAAAATTCACATTACAGATTTCCTTACTTTTGGTCTTTCAGTAACTCAGCTAGTTTTTTTCATCTGTTCACTGAAAGAGTCCGACTTGATGCTCCTTCTGCATCCCTTCCAACTGAGATGGTTCTGTGACCTGTACCACGGCCCCAACCCTCATGTTCCCCCATCAATTCTCTGCATGGCTGCTGGGTCCTGTACAGAGCAGCCAGAGATGGCAGCTCTCCCTGTGACTCAGCAAGCTCACACCCTGCCTCTCCCATGGGAGCCCTGGAGGCCGTAACAGAGCCCTCCCCATTGCACAGCGTGGCCACAGTTCCCCCAAGGCCAGGGCACCTCACTGCCCCTTCTCATGTCCTCTAGCCAGGGCCTCACTGGTTCTGGAAGGGAAGGCATTAGCAGGCACAAGCCTCCCTCCTGGCCCAGTGCTGTTTCCCTTGTGTTGCCAGGCAGCATTCATTAATTTTTACAGTGTTCAGGAGTGAGGGCAAAAACAAGCCCTGTGGCAGAGGTGAGTAATGAAACCTCCACCCTGGGCGCACCTGTGCTGGCTCTGCACATCCCATTGTCCTCTGTGACTTGCTTAGCTCAGACCTCCAGGAGCCTGGGACGGAGCAGCCACAGCTCATCCTCTCCAATCTGCTGGCAAGGCAAGGCAAGGTGTTTGTTCCCCTGTTCCTGCTGACTGACAGAGTTTTGCTGAAATGATATTCTGTTGTGATACAGGCAGAGGGGAGGGAGGGGCATAAGGCACATGTGGCCTATAGAATATATAATTGCTTTATTGTGAGTAACCCCAGGAGTGACCGTGACCTTTAGCACTGTCTCTGAGTGTCACAGGACATTCACCATTAACTGCTCAAGAGCCTCAACAGATAGGGGATGAGAAACAGAAGATGGGAAGGAAGGCATAGACAGAATGACAAGGTGAAGAACAAAGTGAATTTTTTGCAATTTAGCTCTTTCCTCTCATTCTTCTTTGCCACTAGATTTTTTTGTGCAAGCTGAGAGATCGTGAAAGTAGAGGAGGAGAAACTCCCTGTCTGTGATCTCCCAGCCTGCAGCATTTTAGGGAGGTTGAGAGCTGTGTGGAAGCCCAATGCAGGAGAGGAGGCTGCACAGATGTTAACCCTAGCTAGTGACATCTAACTGAGGACTAAAAGGGCTGTGGGTGTTCAGATAAGTGTGTGTGTATGTGGGAGGGGGGAGCATAATGTGGGAAAAATTTATCTGTACAGAATTTCTTTACAAAGAAACTGTAGCTTGCCCCTTCACTGTATCAGAATTTCTGTTACCTCTCAGCTCCTGCGTATCCTTTCATTTACGTAGGAACCTGATACCCTTCTTCTAGCACTGCTGCTTCTTACATCCTGAAACACTGAATTTTGTCTTTTGGTGCAACTCAAAGCTCAGTCCAATCTGTCACATATCAGAAAGGGAGACATGTCAGGGACTTGTATGAGGATTTTTGAAAATCACTTTCGTATGACCCTTGGAAACTTGATGCAAAGGACCCTCCCTCTCTCCTCACTCACAGCGCTTGGTATCTGTCCCATTGTAATCACTCATGACCCTATGCTTTTTCCAAAAAGTTACTCAAGAAGAAGGGACAGGACAGAAAAGTCAGGATGTTCTCTAGTGAATTCCTGTGATTCTGTCCTTTAGGTAAGGAGACTGGAAAGTAGAAGGTTGTGTTCCTTGCCTGCAAACAACTTGAAGAATGGAGAGAGGGCTTCAATCTCAGTCTTTTTCACATTGATTTGGGAAGTTGCTAATCAGCTAGGAAATGCTAGCTAACTAATCAGCATATCACAGACACTTAGCAGACATTTGACTTCATCTGTTTGACTTCATCTTGATTTTTTTAAATTTTTTTTTTTTTGCCCGCACAACTGTTTTCTTTTAATGCCTATGGAAAAATTCCAATTTCAGTAGGTTCTGGACCAAGTCCTATCATATCAAGCACTTGCTAATAATACGCTGTTTATTTATCTGTTTCAGATGCTGACATACAGATATGGCATACTATCCAAATTTTGAAAAGAGGTGGCCTCCTTCAGCTTGTAATAAATCCTGTTTGGAAACAATGCATAGATAGCCTCAAAGGGAAACTTGAAGGTTGGGAAAAGGCAAGCACCCCTCCATAGCTTGTACTGCCCAGGAGAGGAAGCTGTGACTGCTTGCAGCACCAGAACAAAGAACACCATGCAGACATGATTGTGGGCCTGCAAGGGATCAGCTGAAGTATGCACAGACCTCAGAAAAATATGCTTTTGTACTGAGCAACTACACCCTGCCAGCGTGCCGCAGAGCACAGTACAGAGACTGGAATGCATCAGCTGTGTCAGATGTGAGCTCTGTGGATGCAAAGTGCCCTGAACAGCTCATCCATGTGTCAGCACATCCTCCTGTGCCTCTGCTGTCAGGATTTTTCTATCACCGTGAGCTCCATATTTCAAGTAAAGGCTGACAGCATCCCTGTTCTTGTAATTTGCAACTCTTGCCAGCATGTGGCACAAGAGACTGAAATGGACTGCCTTCCTAAAATGTACCGCTACTGCCAAGTCCGTGCTTCAACACCATCAGGGTTGTATTCCGTAAAGAGGGAAGGTTCTCCAGATTTCTTATGGCACAGTAGTAATGTTTCTTTATGCACACACACAAAATGATTGCATATGGATCAGACTGTGTCTGGGTGATAGAAGGTACAAGGGAAAAGGTACTGAAATTCCCCTTTTGCAAGCAACAAGTGATAGAGGAACTCATGCTCATGTCAAAAAGAGTAATCGTCAAAAATAAGACTCTCAAGGATAGAAATGGCAGCTTTTCTGCAATTAAACAGGAACAGTTGGTGCCATATTGAATAAGGACTCATAAATGCATAAATACATGGATACAGTTGGGCATGCAACTGTGAGAGAATGAAGGAGATTGCTGGCTCGAAACATTTTGGATGCATATGTGTGAAGGGAAGGGTCAACCTGGGCCTTGCTCTGGTGGGGCAATGCCCTGCCCTATGCACCCCGTGTCCCTGGGCCTTATCCCAGCCTGGCGGTGGCCACCAATCCCTGGCACACTGGGAGACAGTGCTCCACACCTGCCTCTGGAGCCCTCATCTAGGCCCAGAGAGGCCAAGACAAGGGAAAAGGAGGAAAGAAAGCAAAACGAGAGCTTGAACAGGAAAAAGAGATGTAGAGGAAGATGTAGGAGTGTTCTGATATGGACAAAGTTTTGGAGCTAGATCTGGTGGTTAGTGGTAACGAGGCCCACACAAAGAACTAATGATAAGAGAGGGAGGAAGAGAAATCATGAAAAGCCAAGAAGCTGAGGTGCTTTTTAATGAAGAAGGCAAACCAAGGAAGTGACACACCTTCTAATACTGCATCCAGTAGTATCCCTTAATGATGCTAGTATTTTTTGGTTATATTTAAATATTTGTTTTATGGATTTTTTTTGTATATTTTTACTTCGTTGTTTATTATTTACTAAATATATTAGCTATTAAATGAAATGTGTAAACATTAAAATGAAGTTTACAAAACATTATTTCTGAACATTTACACAAAGATTTTGTACAAAAAAATTTCCAGCTATTCATAGGTTTTTTGCTGTTGTGTAAAATCTGGGAAAGTATAGAAAAATATATATTTCAATTTTAGTAATAATCCAAGAACTAATTTACTAATTTCTGAATTAAAAGATATTCTCATGTGTAGAAAACCATATTTTTTCTCTATATTGGTAGAGGTGTCCTGTACTTTTAGAATATTCACCTCCTTGGTATTTACGTGATATCAGATGGTTGAGATTATAATGCTCACAATTGAGAACTGCTGTAAAAGACATGTTAAGCAGAACAATAATCTAAATAAACATTATTCAAATAGGCTTTCACATGTATCAGATTGCAGCAAAGAAGTGGAAAGGAGGATATATACTTTAATCTGAAAGTGGTAAGTGCACATTTGTTAACAGATACTCCTGTTGTTATATTTTTATGTACTTTTATAATTACATGACACCTACAGAGGTGTTTATATTCATGTTTAATACCAATACTCTCACAAACAAGGTTATCAGTAATTGCATCATTCAGTATTGAATATTTTGATAGAAAGATGCAAATTTATGTTGCTAAAAGTGTTTATATCAGTACTTTTTTATATAGTACAAGAATAAGCTGTACTGATATATTGTATCCTCCCATAACGACTTTATGTATGATAATGGGTTTATGCCACTATAACTTTATCAGTACCTAAATCTGTGCCATAAAATGAACTAACCAGTAACACATTTGTCGTATAAAATAATTAATTTCAACATAGTGATAAACTTGCAATGAGATAAATCCATGTCTAATTAGAAGAGCAATTACACATGATCTGGTACACTTTGGGGATTTTTTTAGTGTGCTTTACATAAGATTCCTTTCAGTTTTTGCAAGGCACAACATGAAGCACAATCTGAATTAAAAGCATAATTTTGAAGGTATTAATAGTGCTGACACTGGCAGTAGGATTTGCCTGGTCTTGCATTAACATTTCACCTTTCCATATAACCCTAGCTTTTAAAACAGTTTGAATTGATCACTAGAGTTTTTTTTTGGTTTGGGGTTTATTTTTGTTTGTTTGTTTTAGATTTTTTTTTTTTTTGTTTGTTTTTGGGGGGGGGTTGTGGGGGTCTTTTGTGGGGTTTGGTGGTTTTTTTTTTGTTTATGTTGTTTGTTTGTTTGTTTGTTTGTTTGTTCTTTTTCCTGGGGAGGTTGTGTGTATATGCTGAAGACTAAATTTTTTTAAAAAACTTTTTTTAAAAACATTTTTTCATGTCTTTTTAGATGCGTTCCTTTTATTACAGAGACACCTGGTGGTCCTTGGATGTATTTACAAAAATAATATTCATTTTTTATGGCTGGATTTGTTTTAAAGTTTGCTTTATCATTTATAATATATCACTTATTTAGAATCTCCTACATTATGAGACAATGTAATTTGAAAATCAGGCTGAGAACGCTTACACATTATCCAGTATGCACTAGGTATTGATTCTCATGGCTGATCAGGGGTATTTTTCTTGACTCTTTCCTGTCAGAGCTATGAGAAAGAGAGATTCAAGTATATTATTGACTAAGTGGTGTAAAAATATATTTCTTCCAAAATTTAATATTTGAATAATTGGTGTTTGGGTTTCATGTTTTGGCCATTCAGTTTGTGTTTTGTTTCTGATTTGTCTGTTCTAAGATATTGAAACGATGACCAAAAATTAATGTCAGAATAAGTTTAATATTCAGATCAGCATGCTAGTACATAAAGGAAATGCTTTCTACACGAGAAACACTGGCAAGAACAGGACTAAGCTACTATAGAAAAGTTTTAATAGTACTTCATGCATACAGCATTTTCTAAGTAATATGCAATTACAGGTAATTACACAGTATAATAGGTAATTACACGGGATACTGATGCTAGATCTCTTCTCACACCACTCCCAGACTGTCAGGCAGACAGCGTTGATCAGGTCCTGGAACAATGCCTGTGGTGTTCCAGCAGCTTCTCCCAGTGTCCCTAACTGTAGTTGCCCTGTCACAGCAGTCCTGACACCCACCCACAGCAGGGCCGTGCTTGCACAGCTCCAGCAGGTTTGTGACCTCCTTGTAACACAGCTGGGCACAGCCACAAGCAGCTGCACTTACATGTGCTGTCATCCAGCCATGGCATTCGAAAACAGCAGCAAGGTTTGGATTTCAGGTTAAAAAACCGCTTCCATCCACTCCTGCCTCATAGGCGTGTTCTGCAAAGTTTCAAATGCTAGGTATCTATATTTTAGTCATCGTGGAGTTTGTGGGAATCAAACTGATTTTTTGCTGTCAAAACAAACACTATTTGCTTCAAGAAATACAAATGATATAGGAGCATTCTTAGCCAAATGTAGAATGTGCTTTTACAGCTTTTACCTTAGTGAAACAAAATTGCTGTTGTTTTTTTGTTGGTAATTATCCTTGCGGGTTTGATTTTTTTGTCATTCAGCAGTTTTCAGACCTGTGCCCATGACGTAATTTAATTAATGCAGTTTTTCTTTTTTTTCTTTAAGAAATGTTTACAGACACTTTGAAGTCATTTTTTGCAATGCTTACATTTACACTTCAGTTGAGGAGTGGTTTTCACATCTGAATTTCTGTTATGCTTAGTGCAGTGATTTTCAGCATGTTGCCACACTGTATTGTTATAACTTGAAACCCTGAGAGAATAATGAATGCAAAAGAAATGTATGAAACTCTGGGGACCTATCCTCTGCAAGGTTTGTATTTAGCTTTATTATACTTTAATTTTCACCCTTCTGCTGGGTGCTAGAATGCTTGTCCATCACTATAAGAACCAGAACATATTCATAGTATTTTTGGGAGGTACAGAGGAAATATAAAGATTTATTCAAGAGTATTTTCTTCCTAGCTTGGCCACATCTTTTTATAGCAAAAATATTCAGCATATAAGAGGCAAGGACAAGAAAACAAAAGAAAATATGCTTTAAATTAGTGTTAGTTAACATTGCTGCTGGTGTAATTTAAGTCAAAGCACATTAGTAATACTGTGGTCAGATAAAAGTAGAAATATTCTTGGTGTGCAGGAGATGTTACCTGGCAAATAAAAACCTTGCAGCTTGAGTCAATACCCAGCCAAAAACTTTAAATTACACATGAACAAAGTAATTAGTGAATTCTTGAGGACCTGATTCAGAGTGATTTAAACAAAGATTACTTGTGCATCCTGATGATTTTTAGACCTGGCCTAGAAAACTGAATGCATGTATTTGCAAGTATTGCTTTTTTTGACAGATAAAGATGATTGCAAAGAAATAATCCTTTGTAATTCAGGTCAAATTTTTTGGCAAGTTCTTTAACTGATGGAACTATGTAGAATCCAGGACCTGAGTAGGCTTCCATTACTATCACTCGCTTAATAAGGAAATGTCTCCCCATGCTAAGAAATTAATGACTTACATGCCTCATACACTCTGAACCCACACTGAATGTAAAGTTAAACTAGGATGCACTTTCTCATTAGGTTTTTTTGGGTTTAAAAAAAGTGTTTCATTGTTTCTTAGCACTAGTAGAGTTATCTTTCCCCTTTCAGACTTTTCAGTTGTATCTGTATTTGACCTGATAGTGCTCCTAGAGCAAAGGTTCCCTGCCAATAACAATGTTACACAGCTTTTCTCGGATACCCTGATGACTGTCTGGTTGGGTGATGTCATGTAAATGATGGCCCTTGCATGTCAGAAAGTTGGAAACCTACAAGTGGAGTAGCAGCCATCCTCTGAGTGCCAGAAGTAACCAGCTTCCAGCCTCTGTCTTCATGGGAGGATCCATTTTCACATCTGATAAGCACAGAGTCTGCCTGCACCCATTTCATTACTGTTGGGTTCTTGAAGGTGCAGATGGAGACGATCCAGCTGTTATGGGATGTTATAAGTGACTATCATGTCCATCAGCTCCTGGCACAGGGGCTCCTCCTGCCTGGCTACTGAGGAACATCCCAGTGTGCCTAGATAGACAAGGTTCTCTGTCCCAGGCTGGTCCTTGGCACTGTCTCTATTGACCCTTCCTGTGACCAGGTTTGTGTCTCTGTGAGCTCTTGTTTATGGTTTCCCCTTTTACTCATTGAGTAGAGAATAGTCAATGTATTGAAAAAGTTTTTGATCAGATGATGGTCTTAGTGAAGAAGACTCTCTCCCCTTTCACATGACCTTACACCAAACTATTTCTCATTATCTCTGATGCTGCACAGTCTGGTGGCCTCCTCCTGCAGACACTTTGCTTGGTCACAAGAGCAGGCAGGCAAGGAGGCCAGCTCACTTTGTTCCAGTCTCAGCCAGAAGCCCCAGGCATCCCTGAAGCCAAATCCCTGCAGAGCTGGAGCTCCTTTGGGAGCTCACTCTGGGTCAAGGCCTCTGCTGTGCAGGATCAGTTCCTCCAGTGCAGTTTGGGAACTATGCCTTGTGGGATGTCACCACCACTGCTGAGCACAGGAAGGCTCCTCTCAGCAGAGCATCTGTCCCCTCCTTTCAGAGCACACTTCTGTGCCAACTGGTGCCTCCCCAGGCAGTGCCCTGTCGGATGGTGCTGCTCACCAGTCACACCAGAGCAGATCTGTAACAGCTGCTCATGAGGCCAAGAAGCAAATACATTGGTTATGGTACAGGTTACATAAGAAATCCAGTTGTGGCCTAGGGACAAATGAAGTTGGTGGAGAGGGACTAGTGCCATTAAAGGGACTGAGATAGACATCACAGGCTTCTGGGGTAAATCATGTTCTAGTCAGCTGACATATGGTAGTGCAGTCAGAAGGAGGTACTCTTGAGGTGTAGCCTTTACAGAAGAGGAATTCTCTCTTCACTAATGGTCTGTACTCACTGAAGACCATATTTCTTTTTTTAGGACTTCCATATAATATTTTCATTAATCAAAACAGAGCTGCTCTCTGATGGTAAAGTTTTCATGTTTACCTGATTCTGTAGTTGCAGGGAATATTTCAGATTTTTCCTTCTTGTTCCCATAAAGGTAGCAGTATATAGATTCCATAAAGAAAAATTCTTAGAAAATCTTAAAACACATTTGTGATTTGGAGATGGGAATCTGAAGCACAAAAGAAAAACAGTCAGATGTCTATGCACTATATCTTTAAGAGATAACCCAGAGACCTGTAACAAAACCATGTCAAAAGCCAGAACTAGCATCTGGGGTGCGAAATCACTAATTGTAAGAAGTAGCCATTTGGGCTAAATCTTTGGGAAATACACTGCATTGGTAATTGGAGCCTGGGGTGTCTTACAGGAAAGATATAAATCTACAAAAATTATACCAAAGGCTTTTTCTTCTGTGGTGACTACACTGACTTGAAAATAGTCACAGCATATGTTTAGAGCTTACCTGTATTGTATCTCAAAATCAGTGACAAACATATTTGAAGTATGAAAACTGTATTTTCTAGTTTGAAATACTTCATTTTGCTATATATGACTTCATTCTTATTGCACCGATGTTGGATCATGAACATTTTGCTTGTGCAGAGTCCAAATAATAGTAGTAGTAGTAGTAGTAGTAGTAGTAGTAGTAGTAGTAGTAGTAGTAGTAATAATAATAATAATAATAATAATAATAATAATAATAATAATAATANGTAGTAGTAATAATAATAATAATAATAATAATAATAATAATAATAATAATAATAATAATAATAATGTTATTTCATATAATTTTCATTTGAAAAAAATTACTTATGCTTGTTCAATCAAGCAGACAGCTTTTATGGAGCGAGTAGATTCTAGTTATTTATTTCTTAAATATTGCATTCAATATAGGGTGAATAATGAGATAACATCATAGTTTTCAGTATTAATCAATTTGCTTAAAATATGCTTTTAATAATTTTGAAGTATTTTATGTGCTCTATTTAATTTCATGATTAGTCGGTAAGCAAATACATAAGTGTCTGAGCTATTGACATAAAATATAATAACAAGCACTTGTATTACAACATGGGGTTTAATTTTATTTGATTCTACCAGCCAAAGCAGTCAGTTACTATTCACAATTAACTGTATGCTCAGAATGTAAACTAGAAAGTGCATAGATACAATTTTCCAGTTATGTAAAGGATAAATGGACTGAAGGAAACAACTATAAGTAAAACCAAAGGGAAAAAAGGTCAAATTTCTTTTATTTAAATAATTTGCGCTTTGTTGTTATCCTGATACTGTGAAAAAATCAGATTTTGTCCCTCACATATGCAGAAAATTATGTCAATGAGACATTATGCAACACCTGCAGGAAGAATTGGGACAAAATGTAATTACAGTTGTTCTGTAGCTTCCTTAGTCTTTTTTTTGGCAACTCCACAGTTAAAATGGAAAAAGATTTTTGCAGTTTCAGGGTAAGGTGGCATATCATATTAAATGTGAGTAAAAATAACTTCATAATACTGACCATTGTAGTTTTAGTTCCTATAGATCTCATCAACTACACAAGAATAAACCCACTTAGTTCATGCAAATTTATGTGTCACTTTGCATATGATGACTACCACCCTTCTTGAATTGAATAGGTTAATATGTTACTCTAGGTCTGCACTAAATACCTATGTGCTTTCTTTCTGCTTCTGATGGAGAGGGTTAATATACATACTGCAGCATGTGCTGTAATATGCTTGCGTGGTTAAAAAAAACCGCTTTAATAAAAACAATATTGTATTATTTTAGATGGACATCCAAACACATTTTTATTTCTTTGCTATGGTTCTGACATTTTTATTTCTTCAAGGGCCCTTTGACAAAGAGGGTGATTAATTCCCAGGGTTCTTTTTTTCTTTGGTGAAATAGTTTCAAAATTGTGGATAATAGCAAACATCTGCAGAGCTCTATTTGTAGAGCCAACAGGATGCAAGTAGATTGTGGGGTGCTAATGTAATAGCTGTGATAAAAAACAGACACTGTATTAAAGAAAACCAGCCTCTTGGGCTGGTAACTATTATGATTTTCTGTATTATATCTCTCTGTATAATTTCCACTTGAGAAGTCCTCTTTTAAAAGAGAGTCTCTGCAATATGTTATGCAGAGCTTAAACCGTATCCTGTTCACCATCTTACCTGCAGGACATCTTTCCCTGTTTGCAGATGGGCTGGAGAGCTGAACAATGTGCTGCCAGGGCATCCAACAGCACCCCAAGCCTCTGGGACTGTCAAACACTGAGGGAGAGAGACCCTCATGCCGCTGTGAGGGCTGGTGGCCCTGGGGGGCTGGTGGGGCAGGGGGAACTCCTTGTGGGGATCTGTAAGGGCAGGGCATGTCAGCCAATGCCTGTCCCAGTGCCCTGTCCCCTGTCCCACTGGGCACCTCCTTGGACCCATGGGTGGGCTGAGCAGGGCTGTGGGAGGTGGGAAGCAGCCCTGCTGCTGCAAGTGGGGTTGTTCTGTGTGAATAGAAGGATGCAACAGAACCAACAGAGATCATTCTCTGTATTTGAAACGTCCAACAAAACAGTACCATGGATTTTCTGTCACTAAACATCCAGTGCTGCACTGGCTTTGCTCTGTCCTAGCTTCATCTCTGTTGGCCTGAGGTTGGAGGCTTAGAATTAGGGTTTAGGTTTTCCTATGGTCCAAAAAGTAAGATTTTTTTTTTCTTTGATGTAATCTGAAGGTATTTACATATAATCTATCCCTTTTAGGGTTCGAGACACAATTAAACATGCAAAAATTCATTTGCTAGACAAAAGTTTTAACCGCAATCTAGAGAGATTTTTATGTTTCCAACCTCATGTAGTTGACAAAAAATCAATTACAGAAGAATTTTGTAAATGCTGTCTCAAAGTACCAACATTTCAAAAGTAGCATACTCATCAGAAAAACACCTGCACAAGATACAGAATTAGATAGACCATCGATATGAATAAAATATTACTGTTTTACATATCTGGTAGTGCACAAAAATGACACACAGCTGGACACCAGACTGAGGCCCCTAAGAAAAGCTTTCTCAGCCTATTTTTTTTACAGCCTGTGTAGAAAACAGCCATGTTGCCAGATGTATTGTTGAGGTTAGATCTGTGATATCCCCTCCGGAATGATGGCCAGCATCTTTGTAATGAAAAGTGTAGTTTATGCCTTAGCTTTCCAGCATCCCACTGATTTTCACAGAACTCTATGTCCTCCTTCCAGGCTTTGAAGCTGCAAAAGAAAGTAATGTTTTGTTGGCTGGTGAACCAGTCTGTCAACATCTTGGGACTATAAATTACAGCATGCTTTCTATGGTTTGCTTGGATTGGCAGAAACTAGTTGTACACATGTCGGCATCTTGTGATTATTAGGAGCAGCAGAAACTGGAAGAGCTAATATAATATGGGAGTAAATAAGATAGCTGCTAAAAATGTTTTTGAGGGTTGCTGTTATCCTGTTCTGATTCTTCCGTTCATGTGAGAAATTATTCTGCTTTTATTGACCTGAAAACATTATGTTCTGGCAGGCAATCATACAGTCTTGATTGAATTTCAAGAGTAAAAGGATCCTCCCAGCATTTTTACTTATAGTCTTTCAAATTTATTTGCTTGTTTTGGCACTCTCTTTTTTTCCTATATCTGAGATTTGGGTTTCTGTACATTTTTTAAAGATTCTAATCTGACAGCGTCTAGGAGTCTGAATTCCATATCATCTGTCATTTACTTCCTGTGTAACATAGATTATATGCATTTACTTCATCTGCAAAGGCACAGAAAATATATTATTATCATAAAGTTGTTATGGGATCTAATATTTATAAAGACTGCTCTAATTCCTTCCATAGAGAAATCTCATGAGATAAAATTTATGCTGTTCAAAACATTAGCTCTGAATATGAACATAGAAACCAAACATATTATTAAAAATCGCACTATGAGAAGATTTACGTTGGCTTTGAGTTAAATAAATCAGTATTATGTATGATCTGTAGATACTCCATGCATTAGACCAATATCAATCTGAAAAACAGTATTAGGGAGTTTAAGTATTTACATAGTGAAAGGGGAATGTGGAAAAAGTTGACACATGTGAAAAAAAGATTTTTGTCATTTCTGTCATTCTTTTATCCCAGATATTACATTTTCCCTGATATCATTGTTTATAAAGTACAGTTTAACTTTATTTTTTGTATTTGTAATAACATCTGTCTTTATAAGTATAGTTTTATCATTAAACTTCATAATGCAATATGGACAAATTTGAGATATCCATAAACATCAAGGAAAATGTGAGAGATGGATGCCCATGGAAAATCTGGAGTAGGATTTAAAGGACAGACTTTAATAACCTGCTGTGCCAGAGACTTGCCTTGTGAGAAGTCATAGTCACTGTGTTTTATGGCCTTAGTTTCAAGAAAGGGAAACAGTGTGCTAACATTAATTTGCAAGAATTCAGATACCCTGAGAATATTATATTTCCACCTACCTGCTGGAATTTCTTAACAAGATTTCATCAGAATGGTATGAATTGCTTCATGGTGATTTAGATGTACTTTTATTACCTGCTTACATTGAGAATATAGGTGCCAGTAACTGAAAATTTTAGTTTCCTTGTGGATTCTTCCATGGTGTGTTAGGTGGCTTTTAAAAACTTCAGTGTTCTATGGATAGCATGCCTTAGTCTTCTTTATTTAAATGGAACACCCACACCAAATCCAAATAGATAGAAATGTGTTTCAGCAAAATGTTTCTTCACTGAGAAAAAACAAACAACAAAACCGTTGATGCAAAAGTTTTGTCTTCAGTTAATATGTCATGGGAGCAGAGAAAAAGGGGCTTAAATTCTAAAAATTATATTGCCTTGAATATTTATAAAATATCTTTACTTTTTCAGTCACCAACTTAGAATCTTGAGATGTCTACATAAGGTCATTGAGTGCTCTCATTTTAATCTTTCTAAATTTCTGCTCTGTATTTTTACACGTGATTGTTAGAAATTTCCAGATAATAATTGCTTTTTAGTTTAATTTCTCATAGGACAGGAAAAAGTTTTGCTAGCTGTTCAATAGCCATTCTTTCTTAGATACCATAAAACACTCTTTCATCACTTCAGTTGGCGGCTTTCACCGTGAGACTCCAGCAAGATACAGCTGAGGGATATGAAGGGATTTTTTTGTTGGAGAATACATGTGACAGCAGGCTAGAAGTAGTAAGCTCCCAGGTTAGGTGTTTGCAACCTCTCTGCAAACAGCTGAGTCCTCTGGGACCAGATAAGCTGTTTTTTGGGGAAGGGCCAGGCTTCTCCAAATAGGCTGACCTGCCCTGCTGCTGCTTCTGTTGCTGCTGCTGGGTTATTGTCTTCCAGTTCTCTGGAGCTGGCAGGAGGGGAAGGTCTTACAGCTCCAGCATTCAGTACTTGAGAGTCCTGGAGCTGGTAGCTGTCGCTGCTCCAACAGTTGCACTTCCATCTGTTTTTACTTTTCATATCTTGCTTATTTTAGTTTGCCTGCTTTCTCACACCTCAACGAGAATTTTCTCAGTGAACCAGAGCCAAGGTCAGGCAGAGGGGCTGTACAAACCAGGGACAGCTAAACCCTGCAGCAGAGAGTCACACAGCTACTAATGAGAAAAGTTACTGTGAGAAAACTATTGGTATAGAAGCCAAGAAGGCAGTGAAACAAAAAATCAAAGTCGGAGAGGGGTAAAAAAAGGGCAAAAGAACATAATATAAGGTTTTAAGACACTGGATTCATCATATGAATATAATCTATTCAAAGTCTAACTTGGAATTTCATGTCCCTGAATGCAGGTATAAAGTCATGACCAAGTATCAAGGTATGATGAAATGAAAAGTAATTGTCAAAGTTAATAAGGACCAAGAACATATTTTTAAATTCCTGTATGCAAGTAAGTTTATTTCTGTAATACAGTTTTGGTTTATATTAATTTGTTTTAAAATATCCAATATTAACTGAATTGTAAAAAAATACAATATTTTCCCAGTCTCATGGCAGGTTCAGGCTGGGTGTAATTCCACAAGCAATTCTGATCATCACACTTCAATGTCTGCTCACAGTGTTTGTTTCTGGAAAAGACTAGGCAACACTTCTGGCCATTTAATTATATTTTATTTTAGGCTTATTTTGACAGCACAAATGTTTTATATGATCATACATTAAAGTGAATTTTGATACCATAGTCTGACTCACAGTGTACAAAGTACAATGTGTTCCACAGAAAAGAAAAACGTTGTTTGTTACTAATTTTTAAGTCTGGTAAACATAATTATGGATAAATAAGTTATCAAGTTACTCAACTGTTTGTCAAAATTTCCTTGGTATCCTCCATTTAAAACAGGTTATTCTTATGTTGAAGTGCTTGTACCATTGTCTCAGCTTCACTGGTCAGCTCCAATCAGGACTGTCTAAACTCAACCATAAAAATTGATGGTATAACTGATATAGGAGCTGATGTAATCTTTTCCCATGCAGGAGCCACATACAGTCAATTTGAAACACAGTTTGTTTTGAACTACATGGAAATATCCATGAACATCTCTCCCAGAATGGAGCCATATAATTGAGCAATAAACATCTGAAAACACCAATATGTTAAAGTCCAGCTTTCAAAAGGTGACAGATGTTTTTCACATGGCTAGAAATGTTGACACATGTCCTGATTTGTCCCAGAACATTTTTTCTGCTGAGTCAATTTTATTGAGAAATAAAAAAAAATTCCATTTACAACATTTTCTCTTTGTTTTTTGCCATGGTGACAAAAGTTGTCATTTTTGTGTAACTGTAACCAAGATTTCTTTGTCAGAATCTGAAACTGTAGTTTCATATCTTATTGGATTTATAAAAAAATATTTCAGTAGCACAATTATTGTTTCAGAAGCAAGTATTTCAAAGAGAATGTTTGGTCACAAAAAAATAAAGATAAATGGATAGGAAAATAGTTATTTCAAATATTCAGTAAACAACAATATAAATACAAAATTGTTCTCAAAAATTCTAGTTGTTTCCATAACTCAATGCAGTTCAGTTTTGTAAGCTTGCAAATTATTTGTGTTGTATATAAGGAAGATTTTATTGAAGCAAAGACTGTCTTGATTTCACCAAAATTTTACATAGATAACATAAATACCTGTTAAATTGCTTTATTAGCTATGTCTATTAAAGTTCTCCATTACTTCTTCTTTTAGAATATTAATATTATTAGCAGAAACAAATTTGAGCTGTGTTTATGTGCTCACAGGAAAAAAAAAAGAAATACTAGAATAACTTTTGACCTTAGTTGTAGTCCACTTCAGCAAATATATAAGAAAGCCTACTTGCAATCTTATCCTGCTTAATATTAAGATAACCTGTTCTCTTTCTTAGTTGTGTTCTGTTGATCTTTATGACCTTAAATTTGTTTGCTGTGTTACTATGGCAACTGACACATCATATATATATATTGTAACAGATTTACAAAATCCATAAATGCATAAATTTTGAGTAAGAAACTATTTGCACAGGTAGTTAATATTGTGTGATAGACATTTTTATATTGCTGGAAAAAAATAATAATCTTTTTGAGCAAGCTTTTTGAAGATATGTTGCCTCTCCCAAAGATCTTCTTTCATGGTTTTAAATGATAATAGATTTAACAAGGCATTGAACAGGATATCTAATCAGAATGTGTATTAAAAATGCAAAATTGTTCAGTGTCTTCAAACATTATAAATAGTATACTTAGATAAAGTAGGAACAAGCTATCATCACTTCTTTTCTAGTTGCAGTTGCTGGCACTGGTTGACAGTAATTCTTTTGTAGCATAAAACATTAGCATGATCATAATACTTTCTGCTTTTTAGCCTCAGTTAGGAGTTAAAAGGTTTCTATCTATGTTCTTTCTGAGTCAGTTTAATCTAGTCTTCCTCTGGCACAGAAAATATTTTATTTTAGTCAAACATAACTCTTGTGAAATGTTACATGCTAGTAAGCTACACTAGTGCAAATAAACTGTGTGCTCAGCCCTTTATGAAAAAAAACAAACAACATGGAACAGACTTTATGAGAGGAAATTTTGTTATTTATCTCCTTGGTTTCATCTAAACATTGCACAAGTCAGAGAGAACAAAGGGGATGTATTAAGTGACTGGAAGAGGATTGGAATAAAGCAATTTTCCATCCTTGTGGAGAAATCTAGAGCTGTATTGCAAGTCACTCCAGCCAGGCACCTTTGGCATTTTTTCCCTGACAGAGAGGTTCTTCAATTGGCTGAGTGTCCTCACAGCTGCCCAGGGAGACCCGCAGCAGGAAATGCAGTAAAAGCTAATACTAATGCAGGTGTTCTCACTCAACATGACAATCAGACCTCCACAGCATTATAATCTGCTGTTAGCAGATTTTTTCTGGTTTCTCTATCCTGCTTGCTAACTAAACCTGTATTTTCACATATTGCTCAGAATTTCAAGCTATGGAAGATAATAACTTTTCAGATCAGATAAAATTAGAATTTATAAAGTTGGAAAATACCTCAAAGATCATCAAATCCAACCAATAACCTGACACCACTGTGTTCATCACTAAACCATATCCCCAGGTGCAACATAAAATGACAGAATGTCCTGAGTTGGAAGGAACCCACAAGGATTATTGATACATTGACACATCCATACACCGTTTGAACACGTCCAGGGGTGGTGATTGCACCACTTTCTTGGCAGCCTGTTCCAGTGCCTGACCACCCTTTCAGTGAAGATTTTTTTTCCTAATATCCAATCTAAACCTCCCCTGGTGCAACTTGAGGTCGTTTGCTCTGGTCCTGTCACTTCTTTATTGGGAGAAGCAACCACCTTCTTCAAGGCAGTTGTAATGAGGGAAAAGGTCTCCCCTGAGCCTCCTTTTCTCCAACAAACTTCACCTCACTGAGCCACACCTCAGAGGACTTACTTACCCTTCAGGAGCTTCACTGCCTTTCCTTGTTCTAATTATATAAGATGTTGAAACTGGAAAAATCAGTAACTAAAGACAATAATGATTAATAACAAATTAATTTAGATTTATAAAGCAGAATTTATTATTTATTAGCCAGATCTCATTTTACATGAAGAACAGTTTAAAGCCAAAAGCATTTAGGGGATTTTAAATAACCTGAGATTGCATGTCTCCTCTGGGAATCCAGCATTTGCTAAAGCCAATAAGGACAAAAAAAATCATATCAAAGATGATTTTGTTATTTCCTGAGTGTTTTCTTGACTATGAAAGCCTATTTGTTTCAGGTTTATAAACCTTTTTTGTTCATTTGTTTTATCTCTGCCTCATAATCTTATATATTCTCCTTTTATTTCTATATGCAACTTTCAGGAATGGTAATCAGTAGGCAGTAGGTTTCATCTCATTTCTGAATGAATATCACCTTTTTATCTAATTTATATTTTCATATAAATTAAAATAGTTTGCAGCCCAACTATAACATTAATTTTAACAAAAATATGCCCACAGTCATATACAGGAGTGTGTGGGGTTTTTTCCTGCAGTGAAGAGATAATTTTGTCTCAAAATACATTGCACAACACTGCATTTAATTGTGAGTGAAGATCAGGTCAAAACCACACATAAGTTAAACTGACAAATTTAAGTTCTTCAGGCTGACCTCAGTGGTTCGACTCAGCCATAGATTAAAAAAAAAAAAAAAAAAAAAAAAGTAAACATAGAAAACGTGCATATAAAAAAAATGTTTTATTTCTTAAATCTGTTCTTTTAGTCATGGTACTGTTGACAACTAGATCACTCACATTTCGGGTTGCCAACAGATATACTTAGCCAAAGGCAGACTTTTACCACTTACATTCCTTATTGCCAGAGGAATAAAAGCAAATACTGACAAATTTAGCAGAAAGCAGCATTGGGTTTTTTTCTTAAGAAAAATGTTATTGTATCCGGTGTTCTGAAAGCAGAATTATAATTGCTTTTCTGAACACCATATACATTAGACAAAATTATCACTGTCTTGGAAAATTTCTTGTTTTGCTTATTTGAAAAGTCAAAAGACAATTTTACATTTCACTTGGTCCTGTCATTCCTTCACAATACTGTCTACATTTCAATCTGTCTGCTTTAGCAAAAAAAAAGATAAATAAGATAAATCGTCACTAAATCTTTTCAGTGTAGTAAACTAAATTGCTACAATACAAAATAATATATCAAAATATAAAAAAGTATAATGTTGGGGTTTTCGGTTTAAAAACTGCTTGTGTTTTCCTTTCTTACCACCCTTCTCTCTTTATTAGCTCTCTTGGAGGGTGAGCAGAGACAAGAAAAACAAACAATTAAGCAGGAAAGTGCAATGTAGAAGCTGTATATTGAATGTTTCTTAGTCTTTAGAGATATATCACAAGCAACCATTTTATACAGATCCTTTGATCTTTCTAGATAAAAATCTCTAGATGCACAGATATGATTACGAATCTCCTTAAGCATTTCTGTGAGTCTTTTTGTAATTAATTCTAATTACTAACATTTTTCTAGACTTTATTACCTGGAAAACTTTACCTATAACTTAAACTTCTAACCCGAGACAAAGTGATACTTAGTTAAGACAATCACTCACAATGACGTTGGCCTTAGCCCAACTCTGACAGGTGAAAAGCTGATCACGTGTTCAGGTATAAGCAAGGCTTAGATTTCAATCCCAATTTGTAGAACAGTAAAACTCAAGACTCTGAGATTCAAGGCTTATCACTCTGATAGGCTGATGGAAGGCACCACCCATATATAAACCTAAATTTGTCAGTAATCTAAGTATACTTGAGTTAATATTATATTAGTTTATAGTTTCTGTTTCTAATTTAATATTTAAATTGGCCTGCATATTTCTTCTTGGAAATTCATATTTTTATGCACGTTTTTCATTACAACACAGTTTTTAGTGATTATTTAAACTGAGTCCTCATAGCTAAATTAAGAGGGGTAGAGAACAGAACTCCTTTTATGTTAGGAAATTATGTGTCTCAAATCTAGGCAATGGATGGAGTGGAGATTTAACAGAGCAAGGAATGGAAAAGTCTCACCGAAGAACAATTTCTGACTAGATGCTTGCTCTGGGAGGCAAAACTATTTTTCTTAGATTACTTCTAAAGATGCTGCTGTAAGAGTGAAGGGATCCTTACTTATTGACATTTTCTTATATAAATGTAGTTGGTTTGCTTTAGTTTCCCTTCCTGCACACAAAATTTCCATGTATTATTCCCATCTTCATTTAATTGTCACATATATTTGAGTGAGGGATTAAGTTACTAATATTTTATATTTAATCTTGTAGTTGCTCACATTATCTGTCTGAATTGCATTAATGAATGAAGTTTCCACAGAATGTTTTTTTATTCTGTGTCTCTTTTGCTCTGCCCTTTTCTTCTCATTTGGAAGAAATGCTAGCCATCAACTTAGGTCAAGTTAAACAGCACAGAATATATTTCTTTGGCTTATCTATGACAGGATCTTGGATATTGGGAAAGTTCATCCTTTCATTTTTGCTGGGCATTCCTGTGCTTAAGTATGATGGAAAGTCACTAAGAATAGAAAGAGAATATTAGATTAAGCAGAATACATTAGAGAGAGAATAATCTGAAGGAGCACAAAACTGTGCTGAGCCGTTTGCTAAATTGTCAAAAAATGTGAAAAAGTTAAACTTTAAAAGAAGATGGTAAGAGAGTAAATATATTTTAATGTATAGACATCAACCTTAGTATTTCTTTTAAAATTATGAGGATACTTAAGTCCCTGACAAAACCAGAGCACAGGTAATAAGCAGTGTCCTATTCCATTTCTGTAAAAAAAGTTGTACAACAATATGTCCATAGCTATAGTCACAATATGAAAAACAAAGTTTAAACTGGACTCAGGTTTCTCATTGATATGTTCCCATTGAACATAACCATTCAAAATAAAATTCAGCCAATTAAGTAGTAATCTTTCCTGTGAAATGGATATACTTTTCAGGCTGACCCGTAGCAGTCCCTTGCATATGTGTTAACTTTAGGGCTCTCAAGGGTATAGTTAGAATAGCTTCATTTACCAATAGGCTCCTCATTACTGACGGATTATGTGGAAGAGGTTTCTTTAGAATAGATGTACTACAGGAAGTGTGGATTGTCGTAGGGGCATGACATTTGTGACAATCTTGACCCTTAGATGTGTCCTTCATCTTCGTGGGCCTTCTTCTGTTGAGACCATTGCTGACAGGTAAACTTTGAAATATTAGTAAGTATGGCTTTGAGACTGTATGGAAAGAGCCAGAAAAAATGTGCACTGTACTTTCAATAAGAGGGTCTTTTAAATTAAAAAAAAAATAGGTCTTTAGATGAATGTCAGCTCTCTTTTACAACCTCTTCTAGTTCATGAAGTCTATCTGTGACCTATGAGTACATCCACAAATACTGCTCCTGCTGTCATAACTGAAAGTAATTTTCACCACAACTTTAATTCAAGACATCTGCCTGACACTCTGCCCAGACCAGTGTTTTTTATTTTTTTTTTCTCAATGCTCTTCAGTAATACTGTTGGAAGTAGATGTGCATCTATTTTTTGTACTCTCTTATGTTGTATACAATAGCCTTAAGTGATTAATAGTGTTTGTTTTGAAGATGTGGTTAATTTTTCTCACAATAAAACGTAGGATAACAAAAGATAAAGTTTGCTAGAAGATTCTTGTAAACCAAACCAACCAAAATTACACTCATCCTATAGAAAACAAAAATAAACCAGGCAGGTGCTTGACTTTCTACACATAAATGTACTCTGGGTTCTAATTTCCACTTAATCCTGGGTAAGGACAACTGTCCTAATCAAGATAATCAAAGGAATGTATAGAAAGATCTTAAATACATTCTTGCTCTTTATGGCCTCTTTGACTGCTGTTTACCTATAAGTAGTACTAAGACACTAATTTTCAGCATCTGCTGATGTTCATCTTCGTTTTGGACTACAAGAAAAAATCAGAAACACATCTTTCTTCGGATGTTATTTATAATCTGATGATTCAAAGACCTAATTATTACAGCTTCTTTCCTGAAATAGATACAGATGAAGTCCAGATATTTAAACTTAAATAAAAATATTTTTTTTTATTAATAACATGGAAGCTTCCATCCTGCCAAATTTTGTCACTTGAAGTGCTGAAGATACAAGATGTTTTCATTATTGAGAATGGCAACCCTAAAGACGGAGAGATAGTGTTTCATGTAAAAGTGAATACACCACTACTTTTTAACTCAGTGACTCTTTTTAGAGTGATGGAGGTTTTTGTGGCAGTCACCGTTGCTGTTTGAATATTGAGTGCCAGCAGTAATGCTATCCTAGTAAAAGGAATAACTATTTTAGATCAGAAAGGAAAATTATGCATGTTCATTTACTGTGAAAAATTGCAATTTTTTTCTTTCTTTTCTCAGAATAGGATGGGAAGTGTTTGCAGTACTAATTTAGATATCTTTCTTGCTTCAGGTATGGTCAGATAATACACTAGTTGCATCGCACTCCTGTTACAATCCCTTCTGTAGAGCCAGGGCTATTCTTGTGGAAGAGACTGTTATTCTTAGGATATAGGAGAGGGGGGTAAGAAAAGGTTGTTTCTAATGCAGTACTTATTATTATCACTCACATTATAAGGATACAAAGTAGCATCTTATCCTGCAGTCTTCCCAATGTGATGCTGGGAGATACATATGCTTCTCATACACCTCATTGCAGTATTTGTCAACTTTTAATGAAAAAACCCATTTGTTTTATAATTAATATCTGACGAGGAAAAATTGCAAAACCTAAGCATACGAAAGACTCATCAAGAAATATATTTACCCTAAAACTGGTGAACTGAAAAATCATGCTGTGCAAATTGCTGTCAATTGTCTGTGCCTTCTTTGTACCCACCTATGCAAGTCCTTCTAATCAGTGCATTTTTGGACAAATCTAGATACCACAGGAGCATTACACCTGTGTGCAGTTAATAAAAGATTTGGCAGGGTGACTTCTCCTTTACACTGAGTTACAGTGAAGAGCAGGAATAAACATATCTTTTTGATTTAATTTGTGTTAGTTTTTCATATTGAAATATCAGACTACAAGCTTTTTTTTTTCTTTCATTAAAAAAAAGAAATTTCTTAATTTATTCCTAATTTAATTTCTTTTTGAATTCTTCTAAATTATGTTGCTGCTATTTCAACATTACATCACTTCAACATTAAACTGTAGCCATAAATATAAATTATGAACCCTTTCCATCAGAGGTACCAGAAATTTGTAATTATATTTTTATTGAGACTTTACTTGGAAACTATTTTGCTGAGTTATTTATAAAGTATGGAAAGGGTAAACATTATGTAGGCATTCAGTAGAAAGTAATATGTATATCAGAAAAGGAGATCAATTGTTCTTGCCTTTTTACTTGAATTTCTCATCTTGAAACTGCTGAAGTGTCATACTCTTGCAAGTTCCATAACTTCTTTTAAAAGTCATAGAATAGTTTCAGTTGGAAGGGACATGCAAGGACCATCTAGTCTAACCTCCCCCTCACAATGAGAAGGGGTATCTTCAATTACGTCAGTTGACTCAGAGCCCCACCTAAGCTGACCTTGCATCTTTTCAATGAGAAGGCATCCAGTACCTCTCCAGGAACTCTGTTCCAGTGTTTCATCACTCTCAATATAAAAAAAATTCCCTTTTTCTTATATCTAATCTAAATTGATCTTTCTTCAGTTTCAAACCATTGCCCCTTGCCCTATCTCTACATGCCCTTGTAAAAGTGACCATCAGCTGGTCAGGAGACACCCGCAATAAAATCAGGAACAGACAAAATAACCAAAGTGTCTAGTCTTGATTTTATTTTTTTTCTTAACCATACAACACGGAAATTCTGGTATCATGTGGAAATATGAAGTGGAAGAGGAATCTTCAAATTTAGAGCCTATTTTTATAACCTGCTTTACTAATATTTCTTGAGGATCAGAAGTAGTTCTGCCAACCTGAGGCTTTTTGAAGTACAGTTACATATAATCAGCAATCCATTTTTAGATGCTATATGTTAACTTTCACTAAAAAGCGTAATGAACAACAGAAAGTGAAGCTTATATTTACCAAGAATCTTTAACTATGTCAGTAATTTTGCCACAACTTTGCTTACCACATATTTGCTACCACAAAATGTGCTGAAAAGTATTAATAGGCCAACATGTCAAATGTAATACATAGTTATTTCCTGTTTCACTTCTAATAAGCAAAGAAGTTCAATCAGCAGCATAGATCTGTACAAGATAAATTGCTTACATTTATCTGCTATCACTGTTTGCACTTGTGAATCAAATTAACTTCCACAGGCAAAGTCAGAACTGAAAGCTAACCAGCTGAGCAAAGTATTAGGCCTAGATAACTTCTTCCTGTTATGCTTTATCACTGTGCTGGCATAAAACATGATTTTTTTTTTTTTTTTTTTTTTTACATTGTTGCTGTTTGATATTGCTTTTAAGTTTTATGGTCTGTTTTAAAGTTACTTAGCTAGGAGTGAGGTGCTACATGCATAGATAGTTTTATTCATGAAATCTTGCCTGCATGTAGCCTGTTCAGGTGGATTGACTCTGGCAGAGCACTGGTGCCAACCAAAGCCAGTGTATCCTTTTCAACTGGACAGCAGACAGAAGATACAATGGAAGGCTCATGAGTGAAGGACAGGGAGAGATCGCTCAGCAATTGCCATCAGGGTAAAAGTCTCAGGGGAATTATTTTAATTTCTTACCAACCAAATCAGAATAGGGTAATAAAAGTGAAACTAAATTTTAAAAACACCTTCTCCCCCACCCCTCCCTTCTTCTCGGGATTAACTTTATTCTTGAATTCTTCCCCCAGGCAGTACAGGGAGACATGAAATGGGGGCTGCGCTCAGTTCATGCGTTATCTCTGCTCCTCCTTCCTTCTCAGGAGGACTCCTCACACTCTTCTCTATATTCAATATGGGGTCCCTCCCATGGGAGACTGACCTCCAAGAAGTTCTCTGAGATGTGTCCTTCCCATGACCTGCAGGTCTTGAAAAATTGTTCCAGTGTCAGTCCTTTCTACAGGGTTCAGTCTTTCAGGAACAGGCTGCTCCAGTGTGGGTCCCCTGTGGGGGTCACAAGTCCTACCAGCAAACCTGCTCCAGCATGGGCTCCTCTCTCCACAGGGCCACAGGTCCTGCCAGAAACCTGCCCCAGTTCAGGCTTTCCACAGTGTCCCAGCTTCCCTCGCACATCCACCTGCTCCAGCACTGGGTCATCCACAGTCTAGAGGTGGATCTGTGGTCCACCATGGACCTTGGTGAGCTGCTGGGGCACAACTCGTGCACCATGATCTGCACCTCAGGCCTCGGGGGAGATTCTGATTTAGCGACTGGAGCACCTCCTCTCCCTCCTTCTACTGACCTTGGTGTCTGCAGGGCTGTTTCTCTCACATGTTCTCACTCTTCAGGTGCAATTGCTGTTGTGCAGGGTGGGTTTCTTTCCTTTTAACCACATTATGCCAGAAGTGCTATCACCATCACAGATGGGCTGGGCCTTAGCCAGCATTGGGTCCATCTTGGCTCTGGGTGAGGTTTCTGGCAGCTTCTAACAGAAGCCATCCCTTCAGGGCTCCCCTCCATACATACACTAACTACCTAAACCTTTTGAAAGCAAAGCTTTGCTAAGATCACTTGTTTAGAATCTGTTAGAACTTAAAAGAAAATGGAAGGAGAATGTTATCCCTTTATTGCATTTCTAATTTTAGAGATATTCTAGGAAATAATTACCCAGTGCCTTTTTCCTAGACTATCAAATGGAACCACAGTATGTTTTCCTACACTGTGCATGAGATTTGGTGGAGTCTCAGTTTTGGTCATTTTGTTTAATTGATTTATCTCTTTCTAACTATTTTTATCCTCACAGGTTTGGTTTTTTTGTTATATAAATTTTGGACTTTGCTAATTCTGCTGTAGAGATGGGATTCAAAATTATATGACGTTTTGCCTCTATTTTCTCCTTTTTCAAACCTTGAAGGTACCTTCTACATCAAGTTGTCTTCTATATGTCTCTATCACCTAAGGGAGCATGTCTGGGCTGAGGTACAGTAAAGGATAGCCTCCTGTTCTTACATATTCAAATGACATATGATGTTTATTGTTTCACTTGGATGAAATTGTGTGGAATAGTATGAAATAGTAAGATTCAAAATGACTTCTATCAATAAAAAGAACTGGCATATGTATGTGTTTTTTTAGAATACTTGAGGAAGCCCAATTTCAAAGGGTTGCAATTTTAGTGCTTCATATCCCTCTCTATTTTGCAATTTCAATAGTAAGAATGTTCTTTTTTATTGCCATTTGCATTTGAAGTGCTTTATTGTTTTTGGCTTGTATGATAATTTCTTATATCTGCTAAGGAAATTGCATCAATACAGTAAATATTGTAAACTTCCATGTTTTGAGAAAGACTTGCTCTAACTTTCCTCTGAGACAAATTATTTAATCTTCTTCATTGGCTCAGTGATCCTGAAAAGGATCAGGCATCTTCCTTTGTGACCCCCAAAGGGATGAGTCTTGACATTTAAAAATTCAAAATTTGGCTTTCATGTCCTCTTAATGTTTCTCCATGGATCTTGGAAAAAGCAGGTCAGGCATGCTGCCAAAGTTCAAATGTACTCAAAGTGAAGAGAGTCTATCCCGTCCTAATCAAGGGTGCAACGGCACAATTGACAACTAAGGCCATACATGAAAACATATGTTCTAGATTATTGATTCTTTACCATATTTTCTTGGTACAATTTTCTTACAAAAATAATGGCCAGAGTTGCTCATCATTCTCTTGATGAGCATATATGAATGTTCTTAGTATGAACTAAGAATTGTTTTCATACATGGAGACTTCTAGGAAGACAATTCAGCTCCATATGTGAAGGTCATAAGTTAGCAAACTGGCATATTGGCAACATCTGTTCTGCAGTTATTGCAGTGACACAGCATCAAGGTAAATGGTAAAATGAGACTAAAAAACAAGAATATATATGCAAATAAAGATACAGAAATAGCACGATAACTTCCCAATTCTACAGTAATTTTTTAGTTAAATTTGCGTGCAATTTTAACAATGGTATAAAATTGAGATTCCTCCAAGAATTGCTGATTACAACAGAATGAAACAGAATAGAATCTGAGGTTTTTTAATAGCTTTAATATTTACTATTATACATAAATTTTTTTTGTGCCTTTTTTTCTTGAAGAGTACAGTTTTCCTTCCCAAAAGGTACTTAAATGACACTTCCAGGAGTGTTAGTTCCTTCATGTGCTGTAATGACACTTTTTTCTTTGTGTTTATTTCTTTTTGAATGATAAATTGTCTGTTACATATCTTCACTTGGGAAGACATTTTCAGTTGCGACCAAAGCTCCTTCCCTTCCTTTCAGACAAAGTAAATGTGCATCAATTTCTTTAGAAACCACGGATTTGTTTAAATATGGGCAGTGCAACAGCCTTCTTGAATGCACTCAGAGATTGTAGCATGTAAGAATGGTGGAAAATGAATGGGAAATCTCATGAATGGGTTGAAATGTGAGTAGTTAGAAGCTTAAGTTATGATGTGTATATAACTTGATTTCTTAAAATGTGAAGCAATTTCCTTCAGTAGGGGTAATGGAATGGAGCCAGCAAGTGTTCTGGTGGGACATGGGATCTATTTAGTTGCTAAAGAAGCCATGCAAGATGCATAAAGTAGCTGTTGCTTTATTTCGTTGTTTGGATTTGGGTTTTGTTGGGCTGGGGATTTTTTTGCATGTGTGTTTGTTTTTAATTTGATGGAGCCTTGTGGTTTTGTTTTGTTGTGGTGTTAGGTTTGGTTTGGGTTCTTTTGCTTCAGTTTGGGTTTTTTTTGTGGAGTCATATTTTTTGCCTTGGATTTGTTGGGGGTTTTTTTGGTGTTTTTTGTTGTTTTTTGTTTGTTTTTTTTTCTTTGGTTTGCAGCTTTTGTTTGTTTGGTTTGGGTTTTTAACAGAAATGTATAGAGAGATTTTTTTCACCTATGTTACTTATGTCTTTTGGAAGACAAAGTCTTTTATCTCCTGGCAGTTGAATAGATTTTGTGAGTCACAGGAGAGTGGGAGGATTTGCTAGCTCATTTCCCTAAAGTAATTTAAAAAAAAATAAATTTGAAAGTCCTAGTGTCAGACAAGAGAGGAGTCATGCAACTATAGCTACTATTCATGTCGGAAAAACTACCTGCTATAGTGCTGCTAACAATGTTGGGATGTAGTGAGGAAGTAGAGATACGTCCCTTAAAGCTAAAGAGAATTTGGCTTCTCAGTGTGAGATTGTGACACAGGAGCTGTCAGCATTCTGTACATTATGAGGGATTTTTTTAAATGAGAAATATTTGACTTTTCACAGCTGTGGCAAATCATCCCAGCTGTGTCTAACTATATCAGTTTTATGCCTTGAGGACCTGCCAGTCAGGTACACTGTGATATCAGGCTTGGGACAGTGGTGTCATTCTTTGTCATGTTGGTTACAAAAATGTTGGAGCTTGTATTCCAGAATATTTCTTACCTTATATTTTAGTATGTAATTGTAAGTTTTAATTCAAAAAGAGCTTTTCAAAGTTTTTGGGTGTTTTTTTTCCTAATTTTCCTTGCCTTATTCTTTTCACCTCTCTGGTAATTTAGAATACTACAGTTTTTCATAACTTCCGAGAGCCTGTGGCTAATTGCAAAGCGAATTATGAAAGTACATGTATTTTCAAGGTTATATCATCCAGTTGAGTGAAAAACTAGTCTTATTTTAGGCTATTTAAAACTCAGGAGGGATAGCAGGAGCAAGTAGTGGCATAAGAATCCAACCAATTTGGTTGAGTACTAGGACCTGTGCTTAAGTACTGTGATTCAAATAACTAATTTCACCTTACACATAATATTTGGGGGACTGGGGTCACAATCTTCAGTTTAGAAAGGGAGGGAGAAATAAAAACTGAACAAATAATGATTAGTGAAAAACAGTATGACAAAACGTTTTATTTGGTATAAATGACTTGTACTTAGAAGAAAAATGTGGTTTTAGTTTTGATAATGCCTGACCAATGAGAATCTTTTTCAAGTTACTGTGGAGTGGCCTTAATGCTGTAAATAATCCAATTGGCCAAGTCCCAGTACAGTGCAGATGAGAAAAGGATGCAGGAAATTCTGTTGTTTACACATGTGTCTTTTACACTGAGAAGCAAGAGGAGCCCAGCAAACTCAGACGGTAAGGGGTCTTAAGCTTGTGGGTTTAATGTTTAATTTCTATAAATCTCTACAGGGACAAAATAGTTTCTATCAGGCTGATGGTAAGGAGGAAAACAGTCTGAAGTGCCCAGCAAAAGTACTGAAGATCAGAAAACAGTATTTGAAGTATGTGACTAAGTTATATCTAGCTAGATTCTTCTCTTTCATTTTTTTTGCTACTATCATGTAGTATTACTTCTAACATCCCCTTAAACACAACTTGTTTTTCAAGTGTAGCAGAATGCTTACTTACCATAACCAGGTAAGTTTTAAAAATTTTCTAAGTGACAGTTTGTTAAAAAGTATTTCTTAGTTTTGATTAGAAATTAGTATAAATGCAGAAATTTCACAGGTTACACAGTTTTACTACTGAAAACCTTTTTTAAATTACTTTGTGAAATGCATATGTAATGGCATAAACTACTAAAACTTTGGTACCTTTTAATGGGTGTGGTATTATGGACATAAGTGTCGTGAAAATATTGTTATGAGTTTGCAGAAGTTCACACTGCATTTTTTTTGTTGGAAAGCAGTGTTTTCACAGTGTTTCTATTTTCATAAGTTATGCAACTCAATAATGAGTTGTATAATCCTAACTTCCTGCAGGAAATATCTGAAGATGGGATAGGAAAAATACATTCTTAGCTGTATGGCATTATTCTAATGCAATGAAACATATCTTTTTGATACTATGATTTGTTGATGCTGGAGAAATATATTCAGTCTATCATTATTTTAAAGGCAAGTGTCAGAGATGGTGTTAGACACTGTGGATGATCCTTCAGCAATGAGAACCAAGAGTCAAAATTCAAAAGCAATGTTCATGAGTTTAATAAGCAGATATAGCAAATAGTACTAATGGGCTTCCTACTGACTATCCAGAAAGCTGCATTTTGTTTGTATTAGTTCTCACTGATTCTTACAAACATTTTATGAAGCAGACTCTGCTATAAATAATCATATAGTTAGACTCCTAGTTTTTAGTTTAGATTTCCTGTGTTGTTAGAAAAGTTACCTTTGTGTTTCTGAATGCAGTTCTTTGCATAACATAATGAAGGCAAATGAATTTCCAAAATATATTAGGTGTCATTAATAGAACTAGTCATATCACTTCCAGAGGTGTCTACAAAAAATTGAAATTGAAAAATGTGAAATTAGATATCTGGGAGTGTTTTTCTGTGTATTTGCATGTAGCCAGTTTTGAATTGAGTTAACTTTTTCACCTTAAGTATAAAATATCATGTTAACCTCAAGTAAATCTGAAAAATAAATAACTTGAAAATGAATACACTAAAGGAGCTGTTAATGAACAGGCTTAAATTGCTGTTGTTTACTTTGACACAAGAGGGGTAGGTATTGGAACCATTTGAAGTGTACAAATTTGATAATCATGGAATCATGGAATCACAGAAAGGATTGGGTTGGAAGGGACTTTAAAGATCATCTAGTCCCAATCCCACTGCCATGGACAGGGAAGCTGCCCAGTACAGCAGGTTGCTTAAGGCTTCATCCAACCTGACCTTGAACACTTCTGGGGATGGGACATCCACAACTTCTTGGGGAAGCCTGTTCCAATGGTTCACCTAATCTATTCATTCCTCTTTCTAGTCCGTACAATGATCTTTAATTGACTGGTTTATTGTGAAAATGATCCTTCCTGAGCAGCTTGATTCTCTGCTCATGCTCATTAAGTAATCTAGGTCTGATTTACATTGGGTTAAGTAAGACTGGCATTTTTACCAAGCCCATTCTTATTTGATGTTAATCACATTACTGGAGGAATACCAGGGTGGAATTTTCATGAAAGCTCCTATTGTTTCTAATATTTTTTTTAAATGTATTTTCAGTTGACTTGGATGTTTCTCCGTAACTTCTGTAGGTGTCCATTTTTGCAAAAGGGTGACAACTTCCCTTCTGCCATGCTGAGTAGTCACCAGTTATTCAAATAATTTCTTTTTTAGTGGGACTACATATTGGTTTACAGTGAATGGGCACTGAGAGAATAGACATGCTTCTCTATGTGTTTAAGTGACATCTAGGATACAACAGATGATACTTTGTGATTTATTTTATTTGACCACTCTAGTAACTATGGAATCCAGGTTAAAGTCACAGTGTGGATTATTCCTTTGTTCATGTCCCTCAAGGATTATTAATGGATTTGAGGTTGTCATATCTTACAGCATTAAATCACACAAACGTTAAATCACAGTCCTTGAGCTATTGAAAGACATGAGATGGTGTTAAAATACAAGACTGGTTAGGGAAAGATAAGAATAATTACATATAAATGTCTGAATAGCAATCCTTGCATAAGGAATATTCTTAAAAAAATAATTAAAGAAGACATGGCTTCTAAAACTGTTCTGATAAAACAAAAAACATGTCCACACAACAGAATTGTTAATTCTGATACAACTACATCAGAGTAGTTGAACCAGCCAAAGGGATATGCTCTGACCCAGAGAAAACAAAATATTCATGAGTGTTCTTACTTGTCTTCTTATGTGGGTGGGAAAATCACTTGTTTCTAGACTCTGAGTAGTGTTTTGAAGAAAAATTGTTTTGTATCCTAATAATCATTGGAATGTTTTATATCTTGGTCTGAAACAAATCATGAGATATTTGTGATTAATTTTCCCTACTCCCAGTGTTATGAAATTTCCTTTAAAAGTAGGTCATGTTTTGAATAGGAAAGCATCATAAATGATTTCAACTCTAACAAGACAATTCTTGATCTCTCATATCATAAAGCATGTGGTTTTAAGATACTGTTAAGGGTTTTAAAAATCTGAGGAATTTCTCAGAGTATTAACAGGGATTAGAAACTTAACTTTTTCAGGGATATATCATTATATCTTCACCCTTTATTGACAATAAAATAAAAAGAAAAAACAAAAAAGCCACACCAGAAAAACCCCCAAAACACAACTCCCACATCTCAGTGGGTTTTTTCTAGTAAGAATTAAAAGCCTGTAAATGAAACGAAGCTATCCGGTTCAAGAGCACTTTCCAAATGAGTAACATAAAAGAAGTCAGAATTGAGGTACAAACTCTAGAAAATAAACTTGTGATGATTTTTGTCTAAATAATGAAGCTTCTCTATATATTTAAGTGACCTCTACTGTTTGGATGAACATGTTTTAGCATTGCATCTGACCTAATTCTTCAGTAAAGTGCTTTTCAGAATGGTTAGTCTGTCTTCCGGTTCCACTTTTTAACTTCCTTTTGAGGCTGAAAGAAGCCCAGCTAATCTGACCTGTAGTCCAATCTAAAAATGTGGTAAAACTCCCACAGATCTTTGAAGTCCTTAGTTATATTTAAGAATAGTTGAGCCTCCTCAGCTATATTCAATTAGAAGTTACGGTGGCTCTCACAAAGAGGGGAGTTTGGCTTTTGAACATAAGTAAATGAAACATGAAATAGTACAATGGTAATATTATCAATAGATGGGAAAGGAATTTAACGCTTCAGAATTCAACATGATACCATGGTCTTTTGTCTTAATTGTGTGCTATAGGCTTATTTATAGCTCATTTGCAAATATTTATGTTTCATATAACTTAAATTGTTTAACTTATACCCTGGATGAAAATCACCAGCTGAATGAGATGTTTTCAATTTCTTGTCTTCTTTGACTTTTAACTTGCAGCTGGCTTTAATGCTTATAAAGACTTCTAAGACCAATTATGACTTACATACTCAAAGGCAGATCTAAGCTTGTGGATGATGTATACCTTGGGTATTATTTCCCTAGATTTCTATAGTCTTCCTTCTTTCTGAAAAGTTCAGAGGAAATCCATGCAAGGTACTCTTCTGTGTCATGTTAAAGGGCTGCCTGTCAGCATAAGAAAGACTATGTGCACTGGCTGAGCTGATATCCTGTAATAACACACTCACAATTCACATTGAGCTGAATCTTTTGAGATTCTCTATTGTGACTGACTACTGGTTCTCTTGAAACTAAGCTGAGTGGTGTAAGAAGCTACTTGCTTATCCTACTTGTTCCCAGTAAAGGGCATGACCCTGTTAGCACTCCAGCTTATTTCGATATGGGTTAAAAAATGTTTGTCACGCTGAACACTAACCGAAACTTACTTACTCTGCTTTCTGTGTATACAGAGGAGGAAGACTCATGCACTCAGTTATTTTTCATCTTAGCTGTGGAACTGCTGAAAAATGAACCAACCAAAAAAAAAAAAAACAGATACCATTTTAATGTGATTAAGAGCAAATTTCATTGTGCCTGCAGAACAAGATGTCTATAGGTGTTTCCGTAAATCACAGGAAGAGTTTGCTTGTATCTTTAGCTATAAGCATTAAAAAAAGATTGTGTTTCAGTATAGTGAACTAGTATTAACTAATGTGAACTAATTCTTTTGAAGCAATTACCTGTTTCAAGTTTGAGCAACAGATTACTATTGTTCTAAAGAAATCTCTCCATGCTATTCAGAAGATACCTATTAGACCAGACATTTAACTGATATGAATTATTTTGTATAAATTAACCATTGCCTTATTTTAAATACACTCTGAATCTGTTCTCAGTTGAAGCTATTATTAATATTCTGATTCATAACCTGTCTTTCGTAATAATAATTCAGCCAATATATTCCAATCTTCACATAGAATCACTGAGATTAGAATTTAGGTGACTTGGCTACTTGTTTAACTCAGAAGTTTACATTAGGTTTTGTAAACCTGTTTGTAAGTCATTTACTCTGAAAGCATCTAAAATTTTGAGATTTCATACTAATCCTAACTGTCCAGGAAGTTTATTTTGCCTCTTTTTTTCATTGATCATATCCTAGTAAGAAGTGATAATCAAATCTCAAAGGGAAGCTAGCCAAGAAAACTGTCTCAAAAGCCACAGCTACCAAATTTAGTTGGGCTATGGTTGGCTTAGCTTCTTAATACTTAGTTCTTTTTTGAGACTGTCTGGGAAAGTCGTTGGTGTCACACACACTCCCCTCCCTCCCTTCATAACCTGATTATACAATATGTTTTTTCAAGTATAGTGGCTGAGGAATGAGTATCAATACTACAGACTTGAATGCATAAAAAAATATGGGTGAAATTTTATGAAAGTTTGTAATCAAACAAAACATTCTTGGGGAAATGAAGTTACTGTAAATTATATTTAAAGCAGTACTTCTTTTGACCTTATGGGTAGTAAATGACAACATCTCTATGTACAAATATTTATGTTAACCCATATTTAACCCTAAGGATTTGAATACAACTTCTAAGATGTGAAGAAACATCAGCTTGTTGCTGTAAAAGACTTTGAAAGATACTGCAATGATATGTAATCACTTGTATTACCCAGTAGACCTAAATCAGAGTAAGTATATAATTCTGGTTCTCATCTGAAGAAATGTTATCCAAACTGTTTAGTTTATTAAATTGGCAGCCAAAAACAAAACAAAAAAAAAGTCAAAGAGTAACATTTGTTTAGTCTTTACATTTATTGTAATCTGTGACTACCTTCCAAGTAATCTTTTTTATGAATGCATATGTTTACAGTATGTATATATAGTATGTACAGTATGTATATAGTGTGTATAATATTATACAAGATCTATTGTATAATGTTTTAACAAACATTATACAATATGTGCATGTGTTTTAACAAACAATTGAAAGACTGAAGAGGATTTTACTTTGAAATGCCTATTTAGACATGGAGAGAAAATGGTAGAAAGAAAAAAGAAAAAAACTGTACATAGGATCACAGCAAAGCGGACCACATCCTTTTTTTGGTGCATTCTTTTTTAAAGAGAATTACATAATTTCATTTTGAGCAAGCTTTAAGATCACCCCCATCTCCCCATCCCACTGGTAACAATAATGTAAAATATGCTGTGAAAGAAATCTTGTCCTAATTTACTGCTTTTAATTATTGACACTTTTTGTCTTAGTGTAACTTAATAGAACAAATTCACTTTACCTAGGGGTGTTCTGTGGAGAGAAATAACCACGCAGTTTTTAAAAGCTTTGAGCCATGTCAGCTACACTAGTCCTGTGGTTAAATTCTATTGGCATGGAAAGTTTCACTCTATTTTACAAAAGCAATTCACACAACTGAGAGAAATATATAATAACTCATGGTTAGATGAAGCATGGATGGTATAGGTAATAATTTCAATAAAAGCATCAGTGCAAATGTAAAATTTTCTGAAGAATTAAATGTATCCTGCAAGATGCTAATTGTTGCTGTTACTGACATATTTTTTCTGGATTGTTTCCACTGGTGCTTAGAACTGACCTTCAGCCTGGGAAGTATCTGGGAATGCTTGATTATCTTGTTCACCCTTTTCCTTCGTACACAGTGTTCTCATATTTGCAGTTTCTGTTGGCAGAATATATTTGGGGGATAAAGCCTTTTTTCTTCTTTTTCCATGTTCCTTGTAGCTGGCTCCTGACAACAGTGCAGAATTGCTGCTTTTAAGGCAGTTCAGTGTTGTCACAAAAGGGGCTTATTTCTGTGGCTCTTCCCTACTTACATGGTGTTTTGTGACCCATTTGGCTAAAAGTTACATATTCTGAGATTCACAATTTGTGATCTTAATTTTGTCTCATTTCCTGGATGTCATGATAACATTTTTAAAACTGGGAGAAACAGGCTTCTAGAGGTCCTCAGAAATCACACTGCTCAGAGACTCATGTTAGGTGAGATGAGATCATCCTCCTTGCTCAGAGCATCATATGTAGGACTTCTACAGGCATGCCTTTGTTTCACAAGAACTTCTGTCACAGTAGCGTTTTTATTTTCTCTAAAATGAGTGGGACGAATTACAGCTGGAATTGTAAATCTTATTTCAAAGGATTGAAATAGGTGGTGAAAAAGGATAGCAAATGAGGACAAACTGGCAACGTGACTGGCATGGCCAGCCTGAGGGCCACTTAGGGCTACTTCATGTTTTTTTTAAGATATAAATTATATATGTGCAATTTTACTCTACATGCCTTCATATGAATTATTAAAACCTTCAGGAGAAACAAACTACTATTAATAATAGAAAGGATTCCTCTGAAGTCAGAGAATTTTGGTTATCACAATGGATACTGGAATATCAAGAAGCACTACACTTAATCCTGTTGCATAGTGTAAAATGCTGATTTCAGCATTATGGTGATTGCTGTATTTTCCTTTGGTTTCTGGTTAGTGTCCTAAAATAGAAAAAAGATTAAGCCATTTCTGAGTCTTCCTTTCACTTACTACTTCCTCTGTGGTTCTTTTTCTTTCAGTTTCTATCTTTACTGCTCACCCTTTGCCTCTACTCCTGGGAATTTAGCTATACATGGACAACCCACATAATGATGCACTTTCTGGGGGAACTTCAGAAACACCTTGTCTGTCACAATGTTTTGGATTGTAGTAAAATGCAATTTTCCCTGCAGAATTACCATTTTCCTGAAGTTACTTTCTAGTTTTTAACATTTTAGGCTGATACAGTAGCTGGCAGACTTTGTTTATGGCTTCTTTAACAGAAGGCCATATTGAAACTTGGATCTCTGCTTTTGCCTTCCCTCTCTGTCATATTATTCTATCTTATCCTCTAGTGTTGAACAACTCAGAAGTGGGATCAGACTCCAGTTTTACATAAATTCTACTATCGAGGACTTGCTAACATTTGATTCTACACCTTTTCTGCCTCTGGAGTTTTTTAGTGTCTCCTGAGATTAAATTTATTAATTTGTTTTCAAGACAAAGATATCTATACCATAAAGAAATAATAAGAAAAATAGTGATATTCTATGTTTCCAAGATTATAAATTTAGTCAAACCTATAAGAAATGTGGAACACTATTTAGCACTTCTCTCTTTCCTGTTTCCTCTCAAACCTCTCAAATATTTTTGGTTTATGATCTTCAGTTCTACCTATTCTTGGTTTCTTGGTAAAGCATTTGAGTCTTTATCCTGTCCTTTAGGCGGTTTGACAAATAAAGAACTTGGAAACTAAGACTTAGGCCTGACATTGTCTCTTGCAATTAAAATATTCAGGCAGATGATATGTTATAGAAGGAAGATGAGGTTGCATAATTTTAGTCTTATGTATCAGGACATTAATGAATTGCTGCTGTGACTTCATTTCATCTCAAAGAGACACTTAACACATCATACTATCCAAACCGATGTCTAAAGCAGACCAGTTTTTTTCAGGCATTTTAAGATTTCCTAATTGCACGAAAAAGCACAAAACAACAACAACACTTCACTGAAACAAAACCTGACAAACCTGAAAACGCTTCTCTTTGTGAAGTAAAAAACATAACTTTATACTTTGTCGTTTTCATAGCATAACTGTTTTTAGTTACTGGACATGAGGAAATAAAACAGGTTTTGGAAATAAATCAGATTTTTATTGACATTTTTATGCTAAAAGGAAACTAGGCAAGTATGAATAGGAGGGAAAAATTATCATGCAACTCCTAATAGGAAGTAAACAATTAGTATTATTTGTCTCTTCAGACCATTTTTTGGCTGATTTTTAGTTATGACACATCTAAGGCATACGATGTTTGGAAATAATATAGCTTAAAAATATACCAGATGATTTAATATTGTTAATATTTTTTTATAGCTGTGCAAAATAATAAACAGAATCATCTTTGGCTGTGCATTGAAAAGCCTTGGAAGCACTATCTTTTAATTTGCATGAAGTAGGATAATCTGTATATGATGTCATAGTTTGTTTGGATCTCTCAAATTTACAGCACAGTGTACTTTGTAAATTAAACTTTATTTTATGAGCTTATGAGCTCATTAAAAAAAAAACAAACCATAAAAATAAATCCTCTGCCTCAAACACCACCACCAAAACATAAAGACCTCAAACAATGGTGGAATCATCTTTGTACAGACTAGTCCAACACATGAACTCACTAATTCATTATTTCCGTAATTCACGAACTCTCTTATTTACAAGTATTCTAAATTGTGTTTTTTCTGTGAACAAACTATTTACCAAGCTGTTGATGTCAGTGCTCATTCTTTCTCCTCTGTTGAGGAGCTAATGTTCCCCATACCACACTGAAAAGCACAAGGGCCTCATCAGTCAGCCTGTTGTCGTATCTGCTACAAAAATGTTGGGGGTAAGCTTAGCCATTGACACTTTCCAGCTCAGAAGTTTGGTCTGTAGCACATCCATGAGTTAATGTAACCTGAAGAAACTGCCAGGTAGTTGCTTTTTTGAAGATGCAAAAGTTGTTGCCTGCAGGTAATACCAGCCCTTATCTCTTCCTTTCCATCGAGTTCTATGTACAGGCTCGTCTCCCACTGACCACTCATGTTGGCACTGCTCTGAATGTATGTCAGACTTTGGAATCAGCTGTATGTTCATTATTGTAATATTTTTACTTTTCTTTCCTCTAAGAGTTGTCCAAGTCATTCTGGTTATCCTAGCTTCAATGTCTTGTAATATCAAGAAATTTATTTGGTAGGATTTTAGTATCAATTTAATTCAGTTAATATATCAATTTCACCCAACAGATTTTGAATAATATCTCTTTAACCTCTATATCCTTTTGGCCAATGACTTTGTAGCCACCATCATAGAGATGGTCACTGTAATCAGTATGGGTTTCATTCCATGCAGGAGTGTACACATTGTTATGTTCAATATATGTTCATTGCAATTAATTTTGGAGCCAAAATCATAGGCTCTTGTACATAATGCAATTGCATTAAGTGAAGGGCACTTTTAGTAAGAAGTAGGCTGGATTGGTTTTTAAGATACAGAGCCATGAGCAATGGTAGCTTTATTTTGTCCATTTACATTGATCTGCACAGTGATTATTAGGAGTGTTCATGAAATAAGTGCTGTGTATTTTCTCATTGTGTACATATGCTGTAAGTATCCTGGGCCACTGGTATATGATTAGTTTCCTTACATGCCTGTAGTACCCCTTTCACTCTGTTGTTGTCACAACCACGGACAACTTTATGTCCAGTGTTAACTACATGTAGGTAATTTCAGGTTAACTTTAGATCTTAGTGTGAATGTAATGTTATCACCCACTGTCAATATCTGTCCTTGTGATGTTGCAGATGGTATTCCTTCTGTAGGTAGTTTAAAGGTGGGTTATCATGGATCTGCAATACCTGAGTTGTTCAAAATGCAGGATCTGTTATAGATAAGTTCTGGGTATATGTTCTAATTATCAGTGTTGCCATGGTGATGCAGGAGAGTCACACTTTCTGCAAGAGAAGACACTCCAGTCTTGGACATAATCCAAACCTCCTTTGTTTTTAACTTACTTCCTTTTCACTGTAAAAAGAGAGGCACAGGGATAACTCCTGAGTTGTGTGTTTAACTGCGACCTCATTATACGAACTACAGAAGGGTTTTGTTTCTGTTTGAACAGGATTTTGGGCAGCTACTGATAAGAATTCCTTATCTATGGTTCTTCTTGTGGGAGTTTGTCACTTGTGTAGCCAACTTACAAGTTCTCACAGATATGATTCCCACAGTATTAACAGATCCATTTCTGTGTATTGGCTGGTTTAGTAGTTTATTCCATCGATCTACTGTCCCACTATTTTGAGGCTGATGCAGCAGCTGGAGAATCCATTGTACAAGATTTGAACTAAACCAAGCTTGTCCTACTTTATTCTTAAAAGGTTATCGATCCTAAGATTATATTTCCCTGGATAAAGGAGAAGTAGCAAATCACTGGCTTAAAGCAGCTGTGAGACCAGTGTTAGCTTAGGCAGAGAATATATTCTGATAGAACACCACTATTTCTGCTTCTGTAAGGATTTCTTTCCACCCTCCAGGTGTTTGTTATAATACACATGAGAACTTTCCCAGATTAGTTTACCTTCCATGAAGTTGGTATAATGTTGGTGATGTGCTGTTCCATTTTTTTTAAAAAAATGGCACAAATATACAATTTGTTTCACCAGAACTTTTGCTGCTCCTCTCTTTTGGCATCCTTTCTTATTGTCTATTGAAATAAATCCTACATCCCTGTGTGTCTAAGCCACTCCTGTAACCAGATGCCTGTTCTGCCCCAGAGTTTTGTGCTATATTTTTTTTCTAACCAAATGATCAGCCTCCTGGCTGTGTGTTGCCAGGATTTTTAGGGTTTTGGTAACAAGATGCAATTTTTTATGGATATGTTTTTAGACTGAGCTATATCATTAATCACTTTCCAGTGTGATTCTTTTTTCACCATACATTTCAATCATTTACTTGGCAATATTTTTTCATCTAGCCACTGGGTGGGACCCCTAAGGGTTATTAATTAAAACCAACTTTGCAACAGGAACAGACATACAAAATTTAATCTCCTCTTCTTGAGTTGATAGCTTGGTAGTTGGCAGCCCTTAGTAAACAGGCAAATTTTCAGGGAGTGCATGAAATCACTGTCTATATTCTTCCCATAATGACCACATCACCCCATGTCATTTCCTTAAAGCCTTCTCTCTTTGTCAGGATTTGTTGATGGGTGAACTGCAGCAATACCATGGAAAGTTCTGACTTTCCAGTAGCACTTACAAAAAGAACATGTTCAGTTCCATGATTCATTTTGTCCTATTAAATTTATAGATTAGACAAAATAAAATTAACTGGTTTAATCTAAAGCAGACATTTTCTCTAAAGACAGAATACCTTCAAAAAAGTTTGGCTGAGGACTTAATAATTAAGAGACGTAACTAAGGCATAAATCATGCAGTTAGTAAAAGGATGATGAAATTGTATCCTCAAGCACTGCCCTAGCTACTGAACTGACTGAAAATGCTGAGTTCAGTGGGCAGGTATTAACATGAGGAAAGTGCAATAATTCTTTTCTCTCCTGGTGATTTTGTTAACAGTGCCACCAAGGGTGAATATACTGCTGTTTACCCAAAACAATAGGTGGCAAAAATCAGTCAAGAGCTTTTGTCTTTCTTACTGCTGTTCAGGTTTATTAGGTAAATAGGAAAGGTTGCAATATAATTAAATATGGTTGAGACCTATGTTCCTTCTTGTGTTCACCAAATGTCTGTGTCTTTTTTTCCTCTGAGAACTATCATCACTCTGTTCTCAATCATTACACCTCACTCACATTACACAATGAATGTTGCTTCATATATTTTGTTCATACTTATTTTAAATTATTCCATTAAGAAAAACAACTTTAAAAGGGATGTTGTGTTCCTTCTTATCCCTCAGCTGTTAAAATTGGAACTACCAGAAGGCTTCACTGATCAGAAAACCCCTATTTGCATTCAATTCTCTAAGTTTATTTTATCTTTCCATCCAATTATCTTTTATTAAGTAATTATGTACACTGAGCTCTATATGTTGTGCCAGCTAGTCTGTTGCTGCAAACTCAGGTAGTGACTTTAAAACTAGCTCCACAAAGTATTGTTGTGTCAATTTTCGACTTGTGATATTTCTGATGATAAGAGATCTGTATCTAACAACATTAACACGGACCTTTCTTCTTTGAATTATCTTTAGCATTCAAGTTAAAAATTATTCTTGTTCCCTCTGAAACATATATAATAAGTTGTAATATGTATAGATATTTTATAGATGAGACTTTTCAGAGTTCAGTGTAGATATATGATGATTTCTATGAGATGGTCATATATGAGAGAAGAGAATTATTATTTTTATAAATACCACTATAACTATAGAGATGATTAAAGATGCAGTATCAACAGATTCAATACTACAACAGTCTTCGGTTGGATTGTTGGACTTGTTTTTATTATAATTTCATTTGTGCAGTATTTTTGAGAACATGAAAGAGTAAATTGATATGAACTATGAATAAGATAAAATAAGTCCATCCTAATCATCCCTCTGGAACTGTGGGATTTTTGACAGTTTAAGAACTCTTACAATAATCAACACATTTTTTCTAATTTTTAAGTCTTTACTTCTTTTAAAACTAATATTTCAGTCCACTTCTTTAAAAATAGATACAAGCACAAATCTTCATAATTCATACTTTTAGTAAAATTCCTTTTACCTGTTTCAATTATCCAGCAAACATTTATGTTCATTTTTTTTTATCCTGAGTCAGCTGAATCACATCACTGAAGTGGGTTGTGTTGACATCTGTCTCTTTCAATGAAAAAATGATATTTTATTCTACATTTTGCAGTCTTAAAGGGGGTATCTAAAAAAACTGTTTGGATTAGATTTTCTGAAAAGGACACAGGGAAGTTATAAAAAAAAGAAATAATTCCTTTTCTTTACCACTTTGGAGTGAGACAGCACTTCTGTTTCCTGGGGGAGGAATAACTTCATTTGATTCTTTTTTTTTTTTTTTAAATTTTTGGTATAGACTTGGGATCATCTATCCATGCTGAAAAGTGCAGGCAAAGTTCAGCCTATCATAAAATGATTAGAAGCCTAAGAGACCACCAGCTTATTGCACAGGCCTACTTCAATTATTACAGCTGTAAGTTTGATCCGACTGGCAGTGTCCCAGCCTCAAGAACACTTGAGCCATCACAGTGGAGGGGAGCAAGAATTCAGGACCAATGTTTCCTTTTTAGTATCCTGGCATCTGTGATCTTAACCCTTCTCCAGCTTTGGAAAGATTACTGAATGTCAAATGACAAAGTCACCTCAAACCTTTAATGAAACATCAGCAACAGGCTATTCTGATTCATGAATAACTCTCAGGTCTTTCAAATTTTCAGTCTTAGAAAAATATTACCATTCTTATTTCTTCATCTTTTAAGATTTTTAAATTGTGCATTCCCAAAGTTCTCCCTTCTTTTAATGAATATACAAAGAAGCTAGCAAAATCCACTGAAAAAACCTACTGATTATAAAATGTGTAATGAACATTTCCATAGATATCTACTAGTTTGGGGGAGACACAAAAAAATGTAAGGAAAAGTTATTGTACTTCTTAAAAATCCAAGTTTCAATTATTTCATTATGTATTTATTACATAATGTAGTATGTTTTATATGTATTATTATGTATCTAAAATTTACTGTGGTTTTGTTTGGTTGTGTTTTTTTAATTAAAGCTTTAGGAACCAAAGGAGTTAGCACAACTCAGAAATTAAATTAAAAACTGAATGCAAGAGTTTAATATTTAGTTACTTTGCCTCTACTGGGCCTTGTACAACTTTGTGGATGGCAATATATTTGTATTTTGGATAAGGCTTATTCAAATTAAATGACCTGGAAGTAGGTCAAGAAACAAGAAAGACTCAACCTTGATGAAGCTTTGGCAGCAGCTCTGCTACATCTGTGTAGTGCTGTTGTGGGGCCTGATGGTACTCCACCAGACAACGATAATGAAGGGAACTGGGAGTCCTTCATTGTCCTTTTCCTCCTCTCATATCCGTACTCCACTACAACAGTTCTCCATAAGCTTCTAACAAATGGCAAATAAATGTTTTGAAAACATAGAAAAGTTGGAAACAGCTGGAAAACTGGAATAAAACCGGCAAAAACTTATATTCAGTTGAAATGAGACATAACTGAATCATACTGCCAAAACTATCTACTCTTCAGTGTTTTGTTAGCAGCCTTCTGGATTTCAAATGCAGGTGTTAGCACTAATTGCTGTAACATATAAACGTGTTTTTTTTACAAATGGATATCACAATATAAAAGCAATTTCTTTTTTACTTCAAACAACTTAGTCTTTTATTGAAGTAGCAAGATTTATAAGTTTGTTTATTTGTCTGAATTTTTTTTTGGTTGGTTGCTCTGGTTTGTTTTAACATAACCAAGAGGAAAAACACCAAGGAGATATAAGTGGCTAGTCTCTACAGACTGTCCACATCAGCATTTTCTCAGCACTGGGGAAGGGAAGCAATTTCTGAGAAACCATTTTTATTCTGGGCCAAATAAGTAATAAATTATGAAAAGATAAATAATGAAAAAGAATGCAACAAGATTTACTAGCTGAGTCATACCACTGTGAGGTAGGCTGCACAGTACAGTAGGATGTGCTACACTTTCAAGAATAATATAAGAATATACTACCTGGAAATCTTCTGGAATGGAGACAATAAAATAAAGCCCCCTATAAAAAATGCTTAATTTTTCTCTTGAAAAAAGGAAACCCAAAGGTCACAGGGGTTTTGATGATATTTTTTTTTTCTTAGGTTTGCAAATTATACGGCAAGTTCTGCCTAGTATGAAATTCCACAGTTTGGGAAAGAAGGCAAATGACTTGTGATTATGGTTCTAGACAAATAACTTCCTTTTACTAGATATTTAAAATATATATTGATTCAATTCAATTTTGACTTGAAGGAAGAAAGTTTTTGTCTGTTTTCTGTAGAATCAAACATTTTGAGAGCACTATGATTATTTAATGACTCTTCCTTTGCAAGCAAATGCTAGCCAAGTAATATGTATGTCTGTTCATGCTGTACTCAAAACGCATTAAATAAAAGATATTTGAATAGCTATTTCTTGTTGATAAAGTACATTTCTAAAATGTGAGCAACATCATTAACTCACTATTACAGTAGTAAAAACCCCAACCGTTGAAGGTTATTCATACAATATAATTAATTAAAAGCTAAATTATTGTCTGTCTTTGTTTTTTTTTTAGGAGTGAAATTAGATGATGAATCAAAACATGAATTTAGACTCCATTCAGAAACAAATGGAAGAGATAGATGTTTTTGGGATGCAACTAACACAACATGATGAATTAGATAGATGTTGGCAACCAGGTGACCATCTACGTCATTCACATTTTCCGCCTCAAAGTTTCTACCCAAATTCACCTCATTATGCACATATGCACACAAGTTACAGCAGTGACTGGGAAATTTTTGAAGCAGTAAAAATCCAGGAACTGGAGGAAGTCAAAGCCCGAGCTGCCCAAATGGAGAAGACCATGCGCTGGTGGTCGGATTGCACCGCGAATTGGAGGGAGAAATGGAGCAAAGTTAGAGGAGAAAGAAATAAAGCACGAGAGGAAGCAAGACAATTGAGAATCAAATTAGACAGTGTCATGAAAGAGCTAAGTGTGCTTAAAAAAATAAATCAGGATTTAGTAAGTGAGAAGGAAAACTTAGCAAATGGAACTCCTTGGAAAACAGAATGCTGTTGTTCAGAAATATCCTGTATTAAAAAAGACCAAAACCTGTTAATGTTTCTGGAACCAGAACCTCCGAAAGACCTAAACAAAATCATCAAAATTCCTGGGGCAGAAGACACAGAGAAGGTAAAGAGTGGGAAATATTTTTTCTGGTTCATGAAAAAGTGGCAAAGTATGAATATCTGTGTAGAAATGGGATTTTTCAAGAATTTGGCCAGAATGCTGCCCAATCTATTCACCAGCAAAACCCTTTGGCCCCCCAACCCCCCCATCTAAACATTTCTAATACAGAAAAATACAGAAAATAATTCATACCCTTGCACTATGACTAGATGTTTAAATAACAGAGGCAGACTGTTACATGCAAAAATTTACAATATCGTTTTGATCCTCTCTTATGTTTTACAGTAACAGTTTAACTCTCTTATCTGAATTAACCATGTGTTTTATACCTACATTCTTTCTCCCATCCAAAAAAGCAAATTAGGTTCTTGGCTTCTAAAAAAAAATCATTTAATTCTCCTTGAACTTCAAAAGCATGGGAAGAGGTAAGGAAATTCTTTTGCAAATTAGCAAGACATTTTGTTTGATAAGGAGAGGAATTAAGTCATGATATAGAATTAAAAAACTGAGTATCAACATTGTTTAAACAGCTCCTAGCTGTATACAAAGGATCCAGTTATATTCATAAACAATTGAAGTATTTGTTCATGTTTAATTACCTTTAATTCTGTGCCTTGGAATGCACTGTATAGTCTTCATAGACAGCACCATGTAAAAACTTTATTTCTTTTCTGATATATGCCAGTCATTGTAGATACAGGTAATTTTTTCCACATATTGCAGGAAAATGTTTTCCCCTGCATTGTTGAAAGTAGGAAAATTTTTACTTCAATTTAAGGGAAATTGCCAAGATCTTAGATCTGAATGTATTCTGTTCTGAAATTTTACTCTCTAATGCCTATTAATGATACTATATTCCTGTGAAATCTGAAAACAAAAATTAATGTTAGTAGCAAGAATAAATTTTGCCAAAAAAAGCCATGCCTTTCAAATTTTCATGTTGACAAATATGCCATTGGAAGGAAATACTACAAAATATACTTTAACTATTTCTCCTTAGTATAAAATATTTTCTACTTGAAAACTGAAACTTCATATGTGAATGGGAAACATTCTTATCTTTTCAGTTCTTAGTATTTTCTGATTTCAATTTTGGGCATTCTTCTAAAAACTCAAAAGAACAGATGATGTGAAAGAGGATTGTCAGTAAACTGCTAAAATGAGATTAGCTTTTAAACAAAATTCCTTAGACATGGTAAAGCAAATACATTTGTAAGGGAAGCTTGTTTATAAGAGACATTTAGTCTTCCTCATAATTTGTATTTTATTTTTATTTTTTTTCCTATTTTCATATTATTTTTTTTAAGTTTTTTATGCAAAATGTGTATCTTCAAAATAAATATCCCTATACTTTGATCCTTAAGAAAAACTTGTATAAGCCTGCTTCAACACACTTTACATAAAAAATTTAAGAGTTCATAATGTGGAGTTTCTCAATACATTATTGGTATGGATAAATTGTATTGCTGGTTTTATTAGTTCCAGGATTCTCTCTTCATCAGAATTATAGCCAACAAAAGAGAAATGGAATATATTTCCTTAGTAAAGACACATTAGAAATATTTTGGATATGAAGCTTGTCATAACAGAAGGTATGAGATATCACAAAATTACAGTTATTCAAATATACTGACATTTTTGCACCTTCTACCCAATATACAGTCCAACTGTCTAAGATGTTACCTCTGTTCCTTAAATGTCTAGAAGAGCCTTGGTAGCCCTGCTGGAACTATGTTAGACTTTTTCTTGATTTATGTTTTTCTCAGGTATCATATTTTTGTTTTTTCAGGATGTAAACAAAGACCAATGCAATGACAACAAAAAAATCAGCCCAAAGCCTTCTGATTTCTTCCCCAATGAACTTCCCAGCATCTATTTGGAGGAACCTAAAATAAGTTTGGGCACTACAGCTAAGACAACAGAGAATGATTTAATACATGTATCAGTCTTAAATTTGCGTTTGGCTGAGATGAGGAAAATCTTACAGAAGGAAAGAGAGTAAGTGCAAAATATATCCTACTTGTGGAATTCTCATAGAGGAGTTGAAGACAGTTTCTAAAATAGATATGGTGATCTTTGCATTATAGCTCATATGTTCTAAGCTTTATTCATTGCTATTTGGAAGGCTTTAATAAGAATTTAGAGAAACAATTCAGGATGGTGTGTTTATTGTTTTCTTTGGCTTGTCTGTCATTTAAATAAGAGGTGTTACATACAAATATGTACTTATTAGCAATTTGGTATCAATGCTATCAGCAATATCTAATGTATGTTATACCCAATTTGGGTATATACCAAATTAGATACATACATTATAACTTATTAATTTGGTATATACCCAATTAGATATGTACATTATAACTTATTAGCAATTTGGTATCAATGATATCTAATGTTTGTTATACCCAGTTTTTGGACTACCTTGTGCAAAATAACAAATTTTCATATACTCTACCAGCAGATTTTGAAAGATTCCAACTGCAGAATGACAATGGCTGCTTTTGAGTTCAAAATATATGAATTAGCTGCAAAATGCTGTTAATCTTAACCTCTTCACTTGTAGCAAAGTTTGTGTTAAAAGCTGGTAACAAACAGGGAGTAACACATTTATTGTACACCTGTGTAGCATATCAAATTTGCCTCATATACTAAATGTATATTTTGATGACCTAAAAGAAGTTTTATGTGGTATAAATTGTCAATACTGAGAAAGATTGAATCTCACCATAGAGTCTTTTCAAGGAAACATGCAGCATGTGATGCATGATGATGTAGTAGCAAACTTTAAGCTGTAATTACAGGTGACAGTAACTTCAAAATAAGTAGAAGTTAATTATAAAATTAAAAGGAAGAAAAATCCCTGTCTATTGCAAATATATTCAGCACTTTCAGTACAGAGAGTCTGTAATGGTAAACTGTGTTGAAGAATTTTCTTCCAGCGAGTTTATTTCATATTTCCTGCCTGTCAGTTTATTTTGTAATTGTCATGTAGATAGTACAAGTCTGAGGTAAAAAATCCTTTGAATTCCTAATATTTAATGTGGGGTTTTTTAATATGAATTAGATAGTTTTGGAAAGCATACAATAATTCTCTGGTTGAATCATATAGCAGAAGATGGCCATGCTCTCTCTCCTTAAAAAGTATTTAGTTTTTCTATGGCTGCAAATTATATATGTGAGTTAGGAAACTGATGCCTCACATACACATTTCCCTGGGGTTGAAATATTTAGGGGCCTAGGAACTTCGTAAGCAGAGTATACATACATATATAATAAATTTCTTTTAGAAAATTGATAATTTTTCAACTCTCTTTTAGTCATTTCTCAGGCAAAACTTTAATAGGTTTTGGTTTGTCTTTTTGTTCAGATGCCTCTCTAACCAATTTTTAGCTGTACTTCACAGAGACAAATTTTTCCATTTATGCCTGGATATGTACTGACTGTGGTATAAGGTAATAAATTTACTGGCATACAGTAACTATGGCATGCAACATGTGGCAATGCCAACATCAGGCAGCAAAAATGCTCACAGAGCAGTGATTTCCAATAACAGCGGGGATTGGTATAACAACTCCCTCTCCCGGAGGGCAGCATTTCCTGTGTGCAGAGAAGTTATGTAAGCAGAATATATGCAAGTTCTAAGTATGAAGCAACTATATTTGGCAATGCAGACAGCAAACAGCTGGGAATAATGTTACTAGGATAAGTATTATCACAGTCACCAGTCTCTTGAGCTAGCTGATGAATCTTTGTTGGGCAGGCTGTCACCTGCTAGCTCAAAGGGTTGGTCTCAACCATTTAGTAGAAGTGGCTGATTTTGCCAAATTTCCAACTTCAGATTTCCAGTTTTCTCTCTTAGGCTTTACTCTTGCTCATGTCAGTACTTTTACTCCTGTATTCTGGAGTTGCTAGTAATGACTATCTCAATAATCTGACCTCTTTGCATTTTTACTCCCCTTATCTTGTGTGGCTCTAGCTTAAGTACTTTCTCACAGCTTCTTTCTCACAACTTAGCAATTTTCTCAGTGAACTCGAGCCAAAGGCACACAGCTGTGCTGCATCAAAAGCAAACAAGACCACAGACAGCTTGAGCCCCAAGGCCAAAGGTTACTTTAGCAGTCAGTATGATCTTACTCGTACAGCAGAGGACTTCTCAGCAGTTTCCTGGTTTAGATGCATCACTCTGAACTCTGTCTGCATTTGTTCTAGAGTCAAGTTAGCTTATGCAAATCCAGTGTTTGAACTTCCCCCTATCTAAGTTACCTAACAGTTACCTAAGTAGTAACTTTCTTGGTTTCCTAACTAATCTCTCCATAAGATGCTTTGCTTCTTCACTCTGAGACAACTTCTGCTTATTGCATTCTGCTTAGAGCTACCATCAGTAATGTTGAAATAGCTTTATGCACACAGATCAGGCTTTGGAAAGGACAAAAAGAAAGAAGGTCTAAAAAATAATGAAAGTAAGGAGATGAAAATTTATGTATTGACATTCAAAAAATATCAGGCTTGTGTTTGCAATGTAAAATTACACACCAACATCCTCTACTAGGTACTAATGGCTCATAACAATTACATATTTGAGGTCCCATTAACATGAATGGAAATTACAAACCTTATGAGTGGCTCAGCATTTTTCATAATCATTTGATTAAAACAGCTTTTTGTCGTTTTTTGGGTCAGTGTTCTCACCTAAATGTCTCTAGTTTTAAGATCATAATTTGTTCTGTTTTGAACTTAAAAGTGTTTATTTCCTCTAAAACCAAAAGCCCACAAATTAGCCCACAGCTAGCTGATAATATCAAAGAGGAACTGCTTAAGACTGGCTGGGTAACATAGACAATGTATACAAAAGACTCTGCCTGAAGAAGAAATCCTTTCTTTTTTCTGTGGGAATCACTGAACACTGGCACAGGTTTCCTAGAAAGGTTGCTGAGTCTGCATCCTTGGAGATATTCAAAAGCCATCTGGACAGGGTCCTGAGCAATCAGTTCTAGGCAACTCTGCTTGAGCATGGGGTTGCACCAGATGACCTCCTTGGGGTCCCTCTCAACTTCAACCATTGTGTGTAATTCTGTGATTTAATTAGATAAAGAGCTAAAATATCTCGTTACAAGATCCATGAAAAATGCTCTGAACTTGATTCTTTTACCTAGTAGTAAGGTGCTTCTGATATCTGCTACACTCTGTCTTTCACTCTTTGCTCTTTTTTATTTACATAGTAAACTTCATGTAATCAGAATCATTTCCTTCAATTAGTGGTATCAGAGGGAGCTGATCTCACTTAAGAAGTAGTGTAATACAAAACAAAACTAGTGTCTTCTAAATAAGCAAAATATACTGGACATTCTTCTTTTGTTTTTCAGATTAGAACATTTCTGAGGACTTTCACTGCATTCAGTACAATCAATAAGCTATTATTCAAAGTACTAGAATGTCATCTGTCATGCTTTCACCTTCTCCTGTATTAAATGTCCCACTGGTAATTGTCTTAGTTCCCTAATGAAGTCATTATATCTTTCCAATGAAATATCCCTTTACTTTGAAAGAAAAACTGTTGAGTTGAAATGCATGAAATACACATTGCTCCACTTTGCTTTATGAATAATGGTGTTTATTTTATTACTATAATGTTATGGGAGTTCTAGGTATTTGTTAAGATAAACTGTGCTATGTGCTAAATCTAGGCAGAAAAAGGAGATCCCTGATTCAAGAGCATTAGGTTTAGGTATAAAAGAAGAGAGAAGAAGATATTCTACTATAGTGGATTGCTTCATTAATGTAACTGACATTTCTTCCAGGCCCTGAGTCAGTATAGTCATTGGTAACCCTTGCTATCTCTGTGCAAGCCTGCAGTCTACTGCACAGAAATGCCCCAGACAAATTCCATCAGTACACTTTGCTTTAATAGGTGAATATTTAAACCAAATATTTTCAAAATATAGTTCTAGTAAACCCGGCAATAACATTTTTGTTAAAAAGGTTAAAAAATTCCATTGGTCTCCATCAGAATAGAAAATAACTACCATGTCACACAACAGTTTCTTTAATTGCCAGTGTTAGAATTTTCTTTTCAACTATATCATATGTTTCTCATTGTACAGGTATGGTACTTCTATGCTAAATAATACTTTTTCATAAAATTCTTCTAGCATTTTCTTCCAGGAGCAATTATTTTTTGAAACATGAAGTATATATATTTCATTTTTTTTTTAACATTTAACATTAATAATTTTTGGTTTCTGGTCTTTATAGTATATATTTCTTCCTGTATACATGTGCTTAATCTTCTGTTTATACTAAATGAAAGTTATGTAATACCTTTTCTTTGAGGATCTTCACTAATTGTGAAAAAACTTGTGATAAATTAGGTGGCCTGAACCACTAACTGAAGTCAAATTTTCTTCAGTTTATCCAAAAATTTTATTTCATTTAAAGTTTTAATTCTGTACTACTGCATTTCAGTTTTATCTTTAGTGATTATTTTTAGTGAGTCTTTTTGGAATAATTATGCAATGATTATATAGGATTTTATAAAAGTCAAGATATACCATTGACAAAGGCAGAAGAACATAACTCAAATTACGAGAAGGAAATTTAAAGTATTTTTTTTCTGTCAGCTTCAAAATTGTGCAATGCTAAATTTTAAAATACTTTTTTAGAATGAATGTATTTCTGGAGAAAGAAATGGAAAAGATGGAAAATGAATTATTTCTTTGGAAATGGAAATATGAAAAACTGAGACAAAGCAAGATGGAAAGCCTGAAACAGGTATGTTAGAAATACACTGTTATCACATGGAGCAAGAAAGAAAATTTAGACTTGTGATTTCCTGTGTCATAACTGAGAGTAAAATTGTGTCCAGGGTTTATGAATGTGATAAATCCACTACTTATCAATTATTATTCTGTGTAGCCAGATGGTAGGGACCTGATGAGGGTGTGTGGAAGCTGCCATAGCAGCCCTGGTGCTCCGGAGCTGTGGGACTGATACTGGGATGGCTCCACAGGCTTCCAGGGAGGGACCGGCCAGAGGAGGCAGGTTCCAGTGCCTCGTCCCCATGTGTGGTCAGGCTGATGGTCCTGATGTACAGCAGTGTGTGAATCAGGGCCCAGCAGGGCTTGTATTCAGAGAGAAAGGGCCCATGTGGGCTAAGGGGATGTTCAGGAAAGCCCTGCCACCCTTCCTGTGGGCAATAGAATAGTAGAGGTGTAGAAACTGGCTGAAAAAATGTGTTGCCCCCATCGACCTGGACCAGGATGTAAGGCTGGGCAGGATTAGAGAAGGCAAAGAAGAGATTAACAGGTTCTTCACAAAGAACTCATTCTTGGAGTTGTAAACCCCACTTCTCATGGTTGACTACAGCTGCTAAAAAGGTAGAATAGCTGCTGCAATCAAAGAGATTTCAGTGGGGTTTCAGGAATAAATTCTTGCTGAAGGTATTCAAAGGGCCAACAAATAGTGATGAATAGCTGGATCTGCTGTTGACTAATATGAAGGAAGCTAGCTGGGGATGTGATGATGAATAATTTCCTCATCTGTGGTAACTTTGAAATAGTGGTGCTGGTCGTCCTGAAAGAAGAAAGGTGAGCAGCAGAGTACAGACCCTGAACCTAAGGCGAGCAGGATATTGGCTTAGTCAGGGAACTGCTGGGAGGGGTCCCATGGGAGGGAACTCTGATAGATAAAACAAGGAGTCAACCAAAGCTGTCAGGCCTTGAAGTAAAGAAAGGTTTGTCGTAATACTCAGGAGAACAGGTAGATGTGTCAGGAAACTGATTTATCTCAGCAGGGCACTCATGGTGGAGTTCTGATACCAGAAAGCAATGTACTTTTGCAAAGATCAGCCTTGAAGTAGTAATTTAAAAGCATTGCCTGGTTGTGTCAGATTGGTGTTAGGAAATACATGTTTATTTCAATCTGTGTTATGACTAGAAGAATAAGAAATATTTGTGTCGCAGTTTACAGGTTTTATCTTTCAGGACAATGGATAGAGGACCTCTTGGATCCAACAAAACTCAAAATTTGTGTCTATATAACTAAACATAGTTAGTGAATTAAAAATGTCCTATGAATTTAACATCTCAGATTTGGAATAATGGAGGTAATTTAATTAGTTTTCCTTCATGTTCTGGAAAGAATTGAAAGCAGTCTATTAAATCTCAAGTTCTAGTTAAGAGGTGATGCATATGCAACATAGCAACAAACTAACATCTATCTATCATATTTGAGCTCCTTCAGATTTTAGTTCTTTATTTGCTGCTTGCTCATTAAATAGGATTTAACTTGTTATACTTGTGGAAAAGAGAAGAAGTCTAGATTTAGTTAATAGTTTTGCTTAAGAAATCTTTATGAAATGCTTTATGGCACTGTCACCAGGAACAAAACAACAGGAAGCAAAAATTTTCTGAGAATTCACTGGAGACATAACAATATTTATGCATGTGCATTCCTATATATATGTGTTGCTGGTTTTTTCTTGGGAACATGCTCAATTTCTTTAATTGCTGGCAGGAGGGGATATTTTGAGCATTCTGTTCATCTTCTGACATTTATGACATAAATCTCATTTTTAAATTACAGAAAAACACTGATCTGGATGAATCTGACTAATGTGAATGAAATTATTTATATCAGTGGAGGGGGTTTCTGTTAAGCGGAAACTCTCCCTCTACTGACATAAACCAAACATTGTGTGTTGACAATACAGATGTGAATATTACTCACTATATATTACTGTCCAGAAGTGGATGCTGAAACAACAGACATGATTTTTGACAGTGAAAAATTTGGAAGTGAAATAAAGGAAAGTGCAGATATTACTACGCTAAGCATGGAATCTGATTCCAATATAAATTTTCTGTATTAAATCACAAAGGAATTTCTAGATTAACAGCAGATCAGTCATTACATCTAGATTATTTCCATGTCCTTGACTAAATTAATCTGCTATTTCCTTTGGTAGATTGCCTAACACTCCCACTGTGAATGTGAAAAAAGTACTTGGTTTGCAAGTGACAGTGCCACTGCAAATGAAACCATTTTTAAGAATGGGTAGCTCTTTACCTTTTGGAATTTGGAGAGATTTTGGGGAATGTTAGAATCTTCACAGCTGCCAATACTTGATCATTAGTGCTCCCACTGACTAATCACTTTCTTTAATTACTTTCATAAAAATGCAAGTATTTATTCACCTTGGAATAAACTAAATATGAAAAACCTTGGTGATGTTGCTGATCACAGTTTTAAAAAAATTATCCATTCAGCATCAATTTAGAAGTTGTAAATAAGTTTTCAAAGTATTGAGTTAATTAAAAAAAGTAGTAAAGTGACAATTTATAATCATAGTAACCTTAGGCATTACAGGCAGCTTCGTGTGACACTAACATTGGTCTTGTCCTGTTTGGGGTCATAAATTAGACCATTTTAACAAATACAACAGAAAGTTGCATTTGGTGTTGTAACTGATAATTTCCTTTGTTGTTCTAAGAATTCTGTTCACCCATTAAAAGATGTAAAGCACTTTTTATTTTAAAAACAGGAAAGCAATTACTTAGTGTAAAATTACACTAAGTATATTTGCATGAGTATCAACAGAAAGGCAAAAATTGTTTGTAAGACTACTGAGTAAATAAAGGGTATTGACATTACATATACTTGGATTTAAAGTAAACTTTGTTGGAAAGAGTAGGAATCTTTAAGTTCTCTGAAGAACATGAAAATTTTTACATCCGTAACTTTACTTGTTGAATGTCCCAAGTAATGGGGTATCCAATTTTTTCAGATACAGTTTAGTTTACAGATGAATTAACTATCAATCTGAGAAAAACAAAAAGTATGTCTGAATTTGATTAGTTAGGTCTTTCGACTCTGGAAAACAAAGCAAATCCTTGGTGTGTTGCAGTGATGTTTGTAAACACAGAATTGGAGTGAGGAAGCCTGTTAAAGTTTTAGGTTTTAAAATGATCATTTTATCTTATGTACAACAAAACATTCTTGTTTATACTCATTGCTAATCTTCCTCCTAATTTATATCCATCTTTATAAATCCTGAAGGATGTGCTTTTCTGGTCATTTAAGAGTTAAATAAGATGGAATATTTACAAAACAATTTTACATTATACTGAAAATAGTGGAAAAATGCATGTACTACTATATTCCACTGGTGTGCACTGTAGACTTACAAATGCCACTACAGGCAGTTACTGCTGTGTTGTTTAAGACTTTTCAGTTGGCTGAAGTACAGAATGTACTCTTATTCTACATTATCTAGTGCTCTGGTAGTTAATGAGGGAAATTCCTGTCCCAGTTTGTGGGATATGAGGCAAAAATTACAATAATTGGTACTTAAATTTTTTTGGAACATCAGCGATAAAAAAGTATGCATAGATAAAAAAGAAAACAGGCTAAATGAGCATTTTGTATATTTGGCAGAGACATTTCTGTTCTTCCTCTTTGTCGCTGTGCCTGTTTTTCAAGCTGGCTAGCCTCGGCACAGGCGACAGGGCATTCTTTCAGTGGGTTCTTTTTCACTCAAGCTGCTCCTGCATGGCAATTGGCTGGAGGATCGTAAAAAGGGGGGACTCCGGAGACACTGGGTCAAACGAGTTTATTGGAACCCCGGCGTGGGGTCCTCACCTGAGAGTCAGGGTGCTGAAGACCCCGGCTAACTCTCGGGTGAGACCTTATAGCTGGGGGTGTTACACAGAAAGGGAACCAATAAGGTTTTACAAGGAGGTGGCTCAAATCATAAACAAACATACAAAACAACCATACAATGAACATTAGAAGGTGACAATCAGGATTCTGTCCAATCACTTGATGCTTCTCCCAGAATCTTCCAGAGGTGGGGAGCGACCCCAAAAATGATAGACAGCAACAGGAGGCTGTCTATGAAGTGATGGACAGATAACTGTCTCTGGGGGGGAAAACTTAGGGAGAATACAGAACCAATTACAGAACTGTCACTGGGAAAAAAACAGGGATAAATCAAACGTGGGTAACAAAAAGAAGTACAGGGAACAAATCAATTTACAAAGAACATTAACTTATGAATTAAACTTAAAATTAAAAAATGCACTCCCACACCTCTTGTTTTTTTTCTTACGATTGAAAGCAAGACGACAGCTATTGATTTTGTGATAGAGCCAAAACAAACATCTTTAAACAACTTTTAAGACAAATGTTTTCTTTTCTCTCTCTCAGTATATAGATGTTTTACACTATATTACAGCAATCTATGTATTGTTACTTAGGAGCATTACTTTCTTTAAGAGATTGTGAATGGTTCCCTACCTGTTGCTCCTAGGTGAAGTAAGCTCCACTGGTGTGAGTGCAGCTTCTGAATAAATCAAGCCTTTTATTATCACTGTAAACATTTAAATGCCCTTTAAAATGGAACAGCCTACTTGGAGGCTCAAGTTGTCAACAGGTAGATCTTGTCAAACACTCTGCATGATTTCTACCTTCTCCAGAAATCTTTATTCTGAAATTACCTTATAGTGTGAAGGTGCTACACAGCTGTTGACCTAAAATTGCTTTTTCATTCACTTAGTACACATATAAAATAAAAAAGTGATACTCTTATAATCTTACAGAAAATTTAGTACATATAGTAAGCTCATCCATTCTTTCCCGTACTCTTCACCTGACTCAAAAAATGCCTTCTGATTGTCTGCTGAATCCTGCAGAAAGCATAATAATTATCAGACATAAATATTCACAGTAGCTATGCTGGCTACTGTGAATTTCTCTGTTTAATTTCTTACCTAAAATGCCCAGAAATGTTGAGTACTTTTCATGGCTATCATAGGAACAAAATTATGAAAAAAAAAAAATTATAGTGCTTTTATACACTAGAGAATAACCAGTAGTCTATTTTAGTGCGCTAAAGGAGTTTTTATAAAGTTTGATATCAGAAGCCTCAAGGCTGAGATTTAAAATATTATTAGGCAATTTTCTATTAAAAAAATCTGAATTATTTGAGAATGCAAACGAGTTTATAGAATGGAATCTTGATGCAGGTAATTTTCCTGTAATAAAATCTCCTTCTTTTTAGACTAGATCTAGAATTTTGTGTTCCTTACTGGTTTGCATGCTTCATTTGTTTGGGAGGCTGATGCGATTTTCAGACTGAGTGAAATGGGATGAAAATGGTACTACACATCTGACTCATGGTTTGATAAAAGTACTTTAAAAATTACTTTCAATGTACATGTTTCTTTTCCGGTGTAAATTACAATAACTTACAGGTGGTTGGACAGTAAGGAAAGAATTCTGCATTGTTGCTTCAGCAGCAATTCTTGCAAAGAGTTAACTATTCTTTCCACTGTTTTCATAAATCAAGTCCCCATCATATTTAATTTTATCTCTGGAAATTACATACTTAATGTTCTTAGTGTCCTGCATAAAGTATAATTTGTCATGCTGCATAAAATTAAGATTCTATTTGGTGTTTATTTTCCCACAAATCTAATTTGGAAAGTGCAGAATAAGTCTACAGTTTCACTGACTTTTTTGCTCATACTGGCTTCTGGCAAGATATTTAAACTCCATAGAGTCATACTTGCCAATATTTTCTCTGTCTTCATTACACATTTTGCATTGAAAACATCAAGCAAGATTAGGATTATTTTTTGTTTATTTTTTATTTAAGGACAACTGAGAGATGAAAAGTTATTTCTGTGAGAAAGTATGTTCAGAAGAATCACATGTGTGCATAGCGAAACATATTTCTGCACAGAGATTTTCTGTGAAAGGAACACCATGACAAAACGGCACCATTTGAGGAGGTTTGTTTAGCCTGTTCTTTTGGCCTTGCAGAAAGTATAACTTGGTGATGAGGTGAAGAAGATGAGGGAGGAATATGCAAATGCACACACTTATAGATATGTGTGTGTTTATGTGTGTGTGCGTTGTGTACATGAAACCATCTTGGTTCTAGAGATTTGTCAAGGTGCTCCTTCCCCAAGCAGGGAGGTTGGATCTAAATGATCTTCACGGTTTCTTCCAACTCAGGTCATTCTATGATTCTATGCATCTTTAACAAAAAGAATTTTCCATAGTTCAGATTGAAAGGCCCAAAATTATGACGAAGTTGTTTCTTAATAATGTATTAGTGTGGTCAGTTGACCATATGGCTCTCTATATCAGAAATTAATTCTTTGCAGTGTATAGTTTAAAAAAAAAAAAGACTTTTTAATATCTAATTTTTAATATGTGTTTAACTATTCTGAATTTACCTTTTGGAATTATATTTTAGCACTCATTTAGTTGTCAAAGTAAATATTTCTGCTAGTGTGCTTATTTGCTATTCATCCACATAAAATCAACTTGTGCTGAAATTATTTGTAACAAAACTGAAAATTACTGAAAGTAACAAACCATTGAAGGATTAAATGTAAGGACAGGTAGAACGTTGAAAATTGATGACATTGAACCAAAAATACTAGTGTTCTTCTCTTAGTGATTCAGTTTTGTTTTTTCTATCCTTACCTGGATAAGGATAGCAACATGTCACTTAAAAACTAACAATCTAATTTGGGAGAAGGCTTGGTTGGGAACACAGACTTAGATAATTTTCTTCCATTGTTTTTGAAACAAAATTTTCCATGCTTACATTGGTGAGGTACGGTATATTTCTTCAAGTAACAACACGAGTGACCCCTTGAAGTCAATGAGAAATCTGCTGATGTCAATGAACTTTGGATCAGTTCCTGAACTGTGTGGTAACAGGTGACTAGGAATTGTAGCAGAAGATTCTTCAGGGACACTTGTAACTTCAGAGCCCCTGTATGATGTTCTATTGTAGGTATGGCTCAGATAAAACACAAGACATGCCATGTAAATTGGAAGCAGCAGAACTGTTGCTACAGGCACTTGCCACCAGACCACTGCTCTGCAGAAATTATTTTATGTAGTTGCTTATCTAGATCAAGCAACTAAAGCTGCATATTTCAGGTTCTTACTGAAAGGAGAGCTGTATGGAGAAATGTCCTATGTTATATTTACCTGAACTCTAAGCAGCATAACACTTTTAAATTTCTTTGAACAAAGTCATCTCCTCTATTTCTTGAATTCTGTTGAACTTACAGTTCAGAAGAGAAAACAAGCTTGAATACTGGTTTAATCTGTCCCTTTTTGCATAGCTTGTTAATGCTTAAGGATAAAGCTCACCGCATCAGAACATGGCAACTTTTGGAATCTGGTGTATTATAGTCCAATTTATCTGCACTTTAAGTAACATTGGTATAATAGTCTGGTACTCATCAAGGAACCTTGGTGCCATCTTGATTTTCCTGAATATTTCACATTATGTCAAATCAGACTTGCAAATTTTAATTAAATATGTTGGTATGGATGTTTTCCCTACAGGAAAGTAATGATTATAAATTCTAGTGTGGTTTCACACTATTTAGTATTCCAGTAATCTGACATGTATCTATTTGTAGAGACCTATGGTTGCAGAAAACATCCTATTCCCAGCATCCCTTGACCATTAATCTGAAAAGCCAACAGTCCTCATTGGTAAGATAAGTGAACTTGTGTAGTCTATAAATTAGAGGCTTTGACTGTTGCTGTAATTCTGATGTATTTTTGTTATGATTCATTAGCATAACTGTAAGTTAAGTTTAGTTAGTATTTTATTTTCTCATCTATCAATTAGCATTCCTATCATATCTTTAATATTATCAATTTAACAATTTCATATTAAAAGTTAAAATTGGGTTGAACAGTGTTCTGATCTGCAACATGTAATACCCATACAGTTTAGGAAATTCTTGAGACTGAGAACAATTCGAACTTGTTTTGAATGTTTCCTAATCATGCTGACCATTATTGATTTTTTTTGTTTCCTTACAGTTCTTTATTTAGCTACACGTTTTTCTCAATTCAACAATGTAAAGTGAGGATGGAAAGTTGGCTAAGAAATTGGTTGTAAGCAAAAGAGTTATTGACCTTCTGTACAGCAAATAAAACTTTAAAAACAAGCCAACAAACAAACAATTATATTACCTATTGCACTATTTACCCTTTTTTTCCAGATGATTTTCTACATGTCTGCATTCATCTTCTTGTGAAAAATCCCTGTATTTTTTGACTAAGGGTTATCATCTTCCTTTTACAGTACTTATTAGAATGGCTTATGGCATATTCTAGTTCCTAAATTAATTACTAATAATAACTACCTAAACACACAGCAGTAGATAACTATTTGCAGTAACAGGAGGCAAGCTTTCATAGTCTGGACTGCAATTAAATTTATAGGCTTTTTATTTCTAAAAAGACCAAATATAAAAATTATCTTCTGTAAATAATACATAAATTGTTATTGTTCTGAAAGTTAAGAATGAAAATTTAATTTGTCTGGTAATTTCTTTCCATAGAATAGAAGCTCTTTTTACTTCCATTATAATCTGTACATATATTTCTACTCACTGTCATACAAATCTATTTTTTATCTTTTATTTTTTTATCATGCAAAAGAGGTTTTGCATTAGTCAGTCTCAGGTCTCCCAGGGTCTAGTCTGTGTTCCTTATTTTGGAAAGAAGCTTGTTGTATCAGGTTTGAGTAGGAAAACAACCAAAAATCCACATACATATATATATGGTTCACTCCCCCTGATAGGAATAGTAGTAACAGAAGTAAGCTAAATACAGATCATAAAATTTCTTAAACTGAGAAACTTCAGTCTTGCAACAATACTTGGATGAAAAGGGAATTAACCAGAGTTTAAGAAGTTTCAAGTGTCATAAAAAAAAAAAATTCTCAGCAGGGGCCTAATCTACCTTCTTTTGAAATATAAATCAGAATGTCTGGAATTGAACTTTTCAGCACACAGGGAGGAATCTTCTCCCACCCCGCCACCCCCCCTGACACTCACATGGCTAAGATGTCAGTGAGAAAAATTAAGGGGCAAAAGTTCCTGCTTTCCTTAATATTTTTTTGCTTAAGAATGCCCCAAATCATCTGACCTTTGAGATTTTAAATTACATTAGGAAAAATATTTACTGTAATCCTATGCCTAAAACAATCTTTAACATTTACTTAGGATTTTTAACGCAGTTTGTTTATTCTATTACCACTGTCACCCTGCATTGTTGTGTCATAATCCAATCAACTAAAAGAAAAGCATGCTACTCTGTAAAGTAAACAAATCGAACCCTTTGTTGTAAATGTCAAGAGCTCAAGTTTTACCTTGTATGTTAGTGAAACATAAATATTACAGTGTGATTTTTTCTTTTAATTTTTTTAATTGACTTGAAATACAGCTATCAGATCTTAGAATTCAGAATTTAGTTATTAGAATTAGTTATTAGAATTTAGATTATTAGTCAATATGGGAATTTTTGATTGTTTATTCCCTGGTTTAAAAATTTGACCTCTCCGTGCATAGTAGCAAAAGGAAGTAGTCATTTGTAAGTACATTGAAATTCTCACTCTCCACATGAGTGATGGCTTGTCAAGCTTTGAGAGTTTAGGTTGGCATGTGTCCCTTATAAATTTCAAGCTGTCTTCTCCAAAGGATTGTCTGAAATGTGAATTATTTCCTTGAATGAGATGAGAGAACATTTTAAATTCACCTAACCCACTGTATAATGTTCGTTTAGATTAATCTTGGTTAGAACTCTAATTACTATATTCATCTCTAGTCAAAAAACGAAAAGTAGTTTGATAATTTAGTCATGTTAGTCCCATCTTAAATATTTCCATTTAAGAATATAGCAAACAGCATCTTGTACATGGCATTTTTATGTAAGGTCATTATTATCTAAGCACCAATACTTTGCTAAACACAACATCAACAACAAGATAATTTAAAGAGCCTGCAGTAAAAGGTATGCTGCAAAAAGATGCCCAGTGCACTCAAATGAATTTAGATTCAGTCTCTGTTTCTAATTACGGGAACTACAGAAACCACTTGAATCTGACTGCTTTTGTCATTATTAAAAAATATAGCCTTCAAGTCAAAGGCTACTTAAAGGTTTCCTAATATTAAAATTATGAGGAAATAGTACTTGAATTATGTTGGAACCGATGCTTCAACTTTTGTTTTGGTGTCAAGAATTACTCTGAGAACCACTCTCTTCAGATTTGTACAGGAAAGAAAGAAAAGTATTTGACTTATGGGCAATTTCCAGAAACAGGGAAAACTTTTGGAAGTAGTTACTATGAAGTAGAAGTAGGTTCCTAGAAAAAAACCCACATAGAAAGCTGATATTGGATAGTCTGAAAGACCATAGTGAAAGGGAACATTAAGTAAATTTGTACGGTCAAATTACTGAAGTAAGCTAGTGAGGCATCTTTTTGGTGTGGCTGAGGAAATTACATCTGATGATTTGTTGGTACATTTTATACCATGAGCATTACTTTTGAAGTACAGCGAGCCACAGACATAGGAAGGGAATATAGCTGAACTGCAGCTAAAATGGGAAATACAGAGCAGAAGAAGTTATGAGTGATGCCTCCAAAAATTCTGGAGGTGCCCCAGACAGCGACAAAAGTTTGTCTTAGGGTTGAGCAAAAGAGAATGCCTAGAGGTGCTGTTGGAGTGGGACTGAAATCGGGGTGTTCCAGGGAAGGTTACGACAGCCAAGTGCTCTGTACTGTGAGGGCCTTTATGGTGTGAGCCAGAGGTGAGGGTCTTAGTCCCAGACAGAGATGGAAAACAAAGTCTTTCTACTGTTGCCCATGTTATAATATAGGTATAAGGTCTGCATGAAATTATCTATGGCTTGAGTATATATAAAATAAGAGAATGTGAGCATTTTTTTTTAAGCAACAGTAAAGGTTTTAAAGGAAGAATGACTTGATGGACGATTTATCATTGGTAATTTAATTCTAATTAATTTTGGGTTTTTTTCAGTGAGTAAATAGCTCTTACATACCGCATTCCTCTTATGGGGGCAGACAGCAGAATTTCAGGGAAATTCTGGAAAATTCCCAGTGTCTTGATAGATAAGATATTTGTAACTGAGAGATGATCTTAAACCAGCTGTAGAAAAAAAAAAAAAAGGCACTTGTTATTATGGCAATTTTTTCACAATGTTGGAAGAGTGGATTACAGATTTCACATCTTTTTTTCCTAATTTAGAAATCTAGGTTTTAATTTTTCCTGAGGGGGCATTTATTCTGTCTAAGATGCAGCAAATAAGGTTCTGGTGGTGAAGGGGCAGTTACTTCAATGGTTCCTTATGTGGCAGCAACAGATACCCACAAGTATCTCAGAGGGTTCCCATGAGTCCCACAACGATCTCTGAGAGGATGACTGGAAAGTCAGGAAGAGACTTAAACAAGAGCACTTTCAACTTCAATCTGGAGAATGTACTCACTGGAAATTCAGACAATATCAATATAACTGACAAAACCGAGGAATGGTTCTTACAGAAATATTTTATTTTGAGGTATGCAAGTGTATGGCCTGGTACCTTTTGGACAATATGAGGGCTCCCCAACCAGAAATGGTGGCAAAATATTGATATATTTATATTAGCAAATATGAGAAAAAGCTGCATCAAGAATAAAAACTGAGATGAGGCTGATACTCTGTTTTAATCTGAAATGTAGGTGAAGATGTTGATGCTTAGTTTTTGGGTTTTTTACTGTTTTCACTAATTAAATTTGCATATAGAAAATGCATTACTTCTCAAAATTATCACGTATACATTTCCCAGTGAAAAATGAAGGAATCTTTTTTTTCTGTGTTTCTCTTAGCTAAAATACACTTTACTCATAACAAATATAACAGGTATTTGTATGGACTGGTAACACAGGAGGTTTGTATTTTGAACTACAGATTGTTGAATTCAGTTCTGGAAGATAAAAAAAAATACATGATTCATCTTTCATGTGCATTAGTGATTTGGCTGATCAGGATATGTGGATATGTTTAATATATCGCCTGGCTATAAAAATGAAAACAGCATTTTTGTATTATTTTGTTCTAAACAATGGATGAAAGTCCCTTAGCTTCCAAGATAGCCTACAAATGGTTTAATATTTGGCTTATATATCAGTAGGACACTGAGAATAGTGGAACAGCACAAAATAGTAGAACAAAAAAAACAATCACATTCTTATTTGTTTTTAAATATTCATGCAAACATTCATGCTTTTCTGGCAAACCTGCAAGAATGTTGACAAAATTTTAACAACATTTTTTATTTGACAAAATTGTTCTTACATTTTATGGTTATCAGATACTTTATTTATAGTATGTGTTTTTGTATCTCCGTTATAACAGTCCTTTGTAGTTGTAACTTTTTTCCTATATAATTTTCAAATTGTTTTTGATGCATGAAAATGTTGACTAAATAAGCAGTACTGTACAGCTTGGTAGAAACTGATAGTTTGGATATTCCTCTAGTCTCAATCTTGCTATGAATTGGGATTACAATGAAGAAGGTTATGTCTTGGTTTAGATAGACAGTTATCTGCCCGGGAAGATTGGAATCACCCTTGAAATGGAGAATGTAAGCCTCCCCCCACTTTTTCCAAATTATTATAAATTGGCAATTAAAAGTCTGTCAGGTTTTGGGAATAGGTATAGCAGTTCTTTACTAGGAATATTAAAAATATAAATGTTGTACTACAAAAGAATAAGGAAACAAACAAAAAAGAAATCCTAGAAAACCCTGACAGTCAGAAATACAACCTGAACCCCTGTTGGTCAGGGTGTTGGAAACAGTCCAAAAGTAAGCCCTCCTGGAGTGGCAGATGTGGTCCCGTACTCTACTGTTGAAAGTACAGATGGTCCCATAGAGAAAAGGGTCCAAAGATGGGTCCAGTCTTCCTTTGGGAGTCCCGTGGGAACACTGGATGACTGGTGACACTTGTGGCTCCTTTTTATCTAGGTGGAGATGGTTTAGCTCCTCCTCCCTGGGTAGAGCACCTCACAATGGGATGATGTAATGTGTCATGTCATTGGTGAGCTTTAATGGCCCATTAACAGAAGACGTCCCCAAAAACACACAGTTAGTGTATGATAGCCCTGAATCCATGTGCCTACCTTCCAGAGGAAATTAAAAATCCAGGAGTTCCTCACCTTATTAACGTATAAAATAAACTGGATGACAGCTACAGTAGCCTTAGTTATAGGGCCAATGTTTAGATAAGGGGCTGCAAATGGCAGAGATACAGCCACAACCATGTGCCACCCAAACTAGGGAAAGCTGGACCACGTAATGCTGTCCAGCAAGGCTTCTATACACAAGAGGTTAACATGGCCTACTTGAGCAGGGATGTTGGCCCAGATGGCCCACTATGGTCTTTTCTACCTTATCCATTCTCTGATACTGCAAGAAACTTCCAGTATTTGTTTAGTCATCTGGTTTACTTTTTTCCACATGAAAAATGTAAATATCTCTTGTTTAAAATGAGATCAAACACAAAAACTCTTCATAACTTTAGAGCAGAAATGAGTGCATGATGTGTTGGTATTCTCTTTACTGATCTCAAATGAAGAGATAAAGGTAGTTCCTCGGAAATATTCAATTATTTACAAATAATTGGTGAAAGTAGAATTTTGGATCGGCATTATGGATAATTTTCTGTGGTAGACATTGATAGAAAATGTGTTTTCCTTGAAAGAATAGTAAATTCTCCTGAACAGGAGTTGTTAATGTAGTCCATATGAAATTGAACTCAGAAGAAAGTGATAAAAGCAGTGCCATTTTCAGATGGAAAGAAAGATCTGTAAGATCAAAAGTAATTTTCTCCACCTATGTTCCTATTTTTGAACTTATTTATGCCTCTCCGCATATATTATATTTGGTTGTTGTAATTTTTCATGCTTAAAGCTTTTTCTATATCTATGGACAACTTACATTCCTGCATAAATCAGTTCTGTTACGTTAGTCATACCCACAAAAGAGTTTTCCTTGTGTGCAGACAAGGGGAAAGGAAAAAACATACGGGTAAATCAGCAACTTTTCATTTAATGTCAGCATGGTGCAATGATATCAGCCTGCAGCAGACTTAAACATTTGAGTAGAACCAGCAAGAAGAAATATTTGATTAATAATTATGATGGTGCTAGGCATTGTTATAAATATAAGCATTCATTTAAAAGTTCAATTTCTTGCAGGGCTTGGTGTCTCAAGATATTGTTAGGCACAATAACATTTATCAAGCTTTTAGTATAGTTGCTGATGGACTAAATGGTGTTCTTGGCAGACTTGCATACAATAAGAAATAAAAACAGAGTAATTTTTTTTTACTGTATTGAAGCATTTGTCAAATAAAAAGGTAGCCAACATTTGTCTTCCCTTTCCTGTGGAAGGAGTGCTATGGATTCTGGTAGTCTTTGATTGCACATTTTAGATGAAAAAAGAAAAAAGTTCTAGCAAATGTCAGATATACTGGGAATAATCATTGCAAAACTGCCCAGTGTCACATATTCTAAGTAATAATTTTTCTTGCCAGCACACATCACACTGTGTACAGCAGTGCTAATCTTGGAAACAGGAAAGTTGATGAGTTTTCTTTAAGACCTTAGGAGTTTTGGCAGTTTTCCTCATGTTCTTACAGACTTCTAGCAGTGGTAATCTCAAAACAAATTAAAAAAAAAAAAAACAAAAGAACCCAATAAAAATAATTTTAAAAAAATCCAAAATCCCTCCCCTATGTCCCAACAAAATAAGGGTTACTTTGCAAGTAACAAAGATTCTTGGAATTGTTTTCTATCCAGTTGCACATGATTGTCTTGTTTTGTGAAACTTATCTTCCTCTTACATTTTTCTCAAAGGGAGGTGAGCAGTGGAGTGGAACCATTGTCATCTTCCAAGTTCTGTAGCTACAGCTGAACTAAAACTGGAAGTGATTTAAGAGAACCAGATTTATCAACATAACTGTTTTCTTCTCTTGTTTATCTCTTTGAAGATGCTTCTGGCTGTATGAGTTTTTTCTTGGTCCTACAACAATTTTTTGGGAGAAATTTTTTCTCCCAGTTGTGCTGGTAGACTATCTTTAACCATTTGATACCATTACTTTTAGACCACTGATAAAACATCTTCAGATCCAGTTCAGCTATGTTACAAATTGTAATGATGGTTCACAATGAATTCAATGATGGAATGTGATGCTTTTGCTTGATATTTGCTTGATCTTCAGGCAGAGTTTGGTTTCAATTCATTTGATCTAATCTACCTAGGGGCCGTATTTAAGGAAGGTGCATGTTTGCCATTCCTTCTAGCAGCTGAAGCACATTCAATACTGTGGAAGTTGATGACATCTCATAAACTACCACTGTGAAAGGGCAGATTCTCTGCCCTTGCATTTCTTATCAATGTGCAATAACTTGAAAGATGGTTGTTAAAACTGCACAATTGTTGGGTTCTTGGCTCTGGCTTTGAAAAAACTGTTGGATATGACATTTTTTGAGACACTATTCCTGTCTGAGTTAAAGAAAAGGAAAATTTTCTTGTGCTGAGTTTTCTGAGTAACTGTAGGGAAGAAATCTGTAGGTAAGAATCAAATTCACTTGTGACCTCATGAAGATTTATGGTTATTTCAATAGGTTTTCTTTATTAGGAGGGTACCATGGTCCTTAATTCACAATCAACTTGTGGCTTATTAAATTTTGAGTTTAATATACCTCTTACTTAATATACCTCTTGCAAATTATTCTGTAGAATAATTTGTAGCATAGATGAATGGAAATTACCTCTATGCACAATACAGTGAGGATATCAAGAATCCTGAAAATATGTGTTCATTTATCTTGCTTCAGAACATGAAAAAAAAAACCTGCATACTCATTTTAAGGAAAAAAAAGCATATTGATTTTAAATTTTCGTTTTTGGTCTGCACAAACTGAAGCAGATATTTTACAATTGTACTTGAGTGAAGCTGCCCAAGGTCACTAGTTTAAACAGGAGTTTCTGCCTCTCTGGGTCACAAGTATGTAGGCCTCACTCAGTTTGCCTGTAGATTCTGACTATAAAGACAGATCGCATTAGAAGCTAATGATTTGCTGTGGTTGTGTAAGATGCAGATTGGAAATTTAAAAAATAAATAAACAAAACTTTTCTATTCTCAGTCAAATCAGCTTTTATTTGAGATATGTAGATAATCTTTCACAGAACATGCTTTTGGTAAAGAAAATTCTAGTTTTGTAGAAGAAAAATTTTACAGCGAGAATTTCTGGTTGGATTGGCAGTTTTTTTATTTCTGACATCATCATAGAGTCAGATCAGATCTAAACTACAGAGTTTTTTTTAACATAATGCTTGTGTTCTGTCTGACTCTATTTTAAATCCTTTTTTTAAAAATATGAAGATCATAATTCTCTAAATACACTTTCCTACCTTTTCCAAATTTTATAGGAAGCTAACAAATTTTCGCACTAAAAAAAAAGAAAAGCTGAAGGGTGTTTGGAATTTCTTCTGTTTTCTGTCTGGAATCATGTTGACTGCTTTATTTCATCTTCATCATCTTTCTTTTTACATTCATTACAACTTACTTGTTGCCCTTCATTCTACTCTATCTTTTCTTGACTAAGGGGAAGGAGAAAAATCTTGTTTCAATAAAACTTTTGGAATCTCAATCACTGTTATATTGCCTTAAACTGAACAAGAGCGTTAAGATTTTCCTCCTAATGAACTGCACAAGGTGGAGTTCCTTTGTCTTTGTTTTTTTCAGGGTTCTGCCTTTCATGTTAGTCATAAAATGGTCTATATTAGCTCTAAGATGTAATTATCCAATGTCAAAAGGTCAGTACAGTGGTACTTCATTTCCACCATTCACCTTTGCAATTATCCACTTCATTGACACTACCTTGACCTCATTCTATGCTTCCACCATTATTCTGGTCCTTCTATTAAAAAGTAAAATTCTGTGCAAGACTGCACAGATATATTATGGAGAGAAAATATTCATATTTTAAGTGAAAATTAAAGATCTCAAGTTTTTTTTCACATGTTGCAAATTTTTTCTTAAGCTTTCACTTTTCCTTTTAAATGAGCATCTGGAGTTCCACACATCAGCATCATATAGAATGGAATATCCCTGTGTCTACTTTGGGTTAGCTGTCCACTCCCAGCTTCTTGTGCAGCCTGAGCCTCCTTGCTCACAGGACAATACAAGAAGCTGAAAACACCTTGACTTAGTCTAAACACTGCTCAGTAGCAATAAAAACTTCCCCCTGTTATTAACATTATCCTCATACTAAATTCAGAACATAGCACTCTACCAGCTACTAGGAAGAAAATGAACTCCTATCATGGCAGAAATTAGGACTGTTAAATATGTAAATTTATCATAATTGGATCTTGGGTGCAATGAACTGAAATTTCACAGACAGAGGTAAATAAATTTATCTATGACATCAGATCATCATATGATAGTAATCTTCTGCTTAATTTCTTGACTGAAATTCAACCTTGGATGGTTTTGTGATTTCTCTCTATTTGATGCCTGACAAAAATGAATTTGTATTGATTAGCGTCAACACTGTGAAAAGGTGAACTTTCAGACTTCGAATTTCAGCTGTGTATTTTGGCAGGTGCTTTGCAAGAAGACAGGATTTTTTATGTTCCAGAACTTTCATGGATGCTTGTAATAATAAATATGCCTGCATATTAATTTAGGAAAAAATATGGGGCTTGTAACTGTAGTCCAGTAGACTGTATTCAGACAACTTGCAGAATTTTGGCAGGGAAGAAATAATATTTGCTGATAAGTAGGGGTATGTGATCCCCTAATTTCCAACTGTTGTACAGAAATTCAGTGGATAGATTTTAAAGACCTCATTAGGAACATGTGAGCGTCAAACATTTACTCGTGTGTTGGAGTTAACAACTTGTATTCTGTCACTCTGGACCTGCTCTAATAGTTGGATGACCTCTGCCCAAAACTGCAGACAGTGCTCAAGGCGAGGCCACACCAATACAGAGCAGAGTGGAACAATCAGTTTTACTGTCCTCTGAAAATCTGAATGAGCCTCCTTAACTTTATTTGGTTTCTAATTGTTTTTATTTACTCAGAAATGAAGTGGGGACAGACAAGTTTGAAATTTGATTTAGCTAGATAATGACATTGTTACTAATCACAGGATCAGAATTATGTTTCTTTTATGCTATAACAGCTCGTTCTCTTTGCTCTATGTTCAGTATTTTTCATTATTTGCTAGAAATTGATTTTAGAATAAAAGTAACCAATAAAACTGAAAAAATACACTTCTATGGCTCCTTCTAAAGCCTTGTTGGCACAGATACCCTGTTTCTTCAAAGAAGTGCCTCACTATATTTTCAGTCTCCATTTTTTATTAAACCATCACTTGTAAAAAGTTCCTAAAATTTTGACCATTTTTTTAGTATATTAACAATTCTTTTTTCACCTCAATTAAAAGAACTGGAACCTTTTATTTTCACAGTTTTTAATCTATGTTAATCTCTTTTAATCTCCTGTTAAGAACCAGTTAATAATAACTTGTTAAAAGTAAGTACTTTTCTATAATAATCTTCTGAGAAATTTCCATTAGTACCTGATAAGTACCTGGTTTGTGTTATAAACATAAATTCACTTTACCATTTTTTCATTTGAAGTCTGAGAAGTATTTAATGTAGCCCTAAAACCTCTATGTAGTTGTCTCTATATAATAAATCAATTCTTTGATAATTACTCTATATGGCTTAGTAATGTGTCTTTTTGTTGATATATTTAATTCACCCTATATTCGGATTTGATTAACAAATTCATAAAGTTATCCTAAAATAAGGTTGCAGCATTGGGCATAAATAATGCTATTTCCCTTAAGACTATTAATCATGACCACAAGAAAAAGATTAGGGTGAGAACTTAAAAATCTTTCCTCTGATTATGAGGAAAACTGTATGTAGTACTGAAGATATACTTTAGAACTTCAGTTTAATAAACATTTATTACAATCCTTCTAAATTGTAAACAGACTAAAAACATGATGACTTTTTTGTCTTCTGGAGAATAAAAAGTGAACTTTGATATTGTCAAGCTAAAATCAGTTTCAGTGTTACTCAAAACATTTTATTATTTTTTTAATACTATTTTTCCATAAATAGCAGGAAAAGAATAAGACTTTTTTATCAGTTACTGTATAAAAAAATTATCTATGCTTTACTTTTTTGAAGGTATATTTGATGAAAAATTGACTGTCTCAGTTATTTTGTTTTCAAATTCAAATATTTAACTTTATGAAACTTGGGAAACTTATGCCTTGGGCTGATCTCTGAGGTGCCCACCTGACTCTGAGGTGAAGCCATTAGCCTCACCCAGTGAAAAGCAGGAGGGTTTAATCAAATTATTTTTCTTTCTTTTTTTTCTTTTCTGGTTATTCTTCCTCCTACCCTCAACCTTCCTAGCTGGAAAGGATGCAGTGCAAGAATGCCTCTGAGTGGGGAAAAAGAGAGCGACTAGAAGCAGAAAAACAAAATTTGGAAGAAGACGCCAGAAAACTAAAAATGCAGGTAAAAGAAATTCATGAACCTTTGGAGATGAAAAAAAAAAGCAACCCTAACTAAATTGAGTTGTCATCATTAAAATGCACAAAGTAGGCTTTGGTTATAATAAGCTTATTTTTACTTAGTTTAGTAGTATTACTTAGCTGGGTTATTTGGGGAGCATTCACACCCAAAATTACTGTTTCAAAATGTCAAAAAGCGTCCCTAAAACAAAGATTATACAAGACAAAACAGCCCTTACTGCATCCCAGACCTGAACAATTGGATCTCAGTGGCTTAGAGTTTCTGTAGGGTACAAAAACAGAAAATAATATCTGTTCACTTTTAAAAGGAGCAGGGAGAAATGACAAGTATAACAAAACTAGGAAGCACAAGTGAAGACTGAGAGGAACAGAAGAGGTTAAGTAAGTTTTGTGAGCTACAGAGTCCTGATGAAGGTCAAACCAAAAAAATACTGTGAGACAAATCATTTCCCTGTCTTGTTGAATATCAAATCTCTTCTTAGGAGAGGCAGAACTGAAGGAAGCGCCTATTCCTTATTTTTGTGTTCCTCTGAAGATCTGTGCATTTATTGTCTGTAGCCCTGGTTTGTGCCTGAGATGTTTTGGTTTTCTAAAATTCTTTTCCCAGGGAATTTTCTGTAAACAAGAGAAGGGTTTTTGTAATTTTAACTATGTTTACATTCTTTTCCTAGGAGGGACTTATTCTTGATGTCCCTCTGGTCTGACCAATGTGATTGAAGAGGTTTGTCTTCTTGTCACCAATCTAATTGGTCTGTGTAGAATAGTATAAAAGAGAGACACATCCCAAAAATAAAAAAGTAATTTTCAGCCTTCTGAAGTTGGAGTCTTGTGTTGGAGTGTATAACAGTGTCAATTGTTCTGCTAAAAATGACTTGATAATTTATTCAGATGCTATTAGCCTTTATTTTATGCTTTTGTATGCTGATAACTAAATAGTAATCCAGAAGGCTCCAACTTTCATTGAGACTTTGAAAGTTCTAAAAAGAGCAAGCAAATAGGCCACCAAACCCACCAACCAATCACTAAATGTACATATCTGATGCTATGAGCTGGGTAGTGAGAAACAGTAACTTTTTTTTAAATTTGCCTAAATAACAAATAATTTACATGCATTTGCTGTTGAATAATGACATTTCAGTAACTAGATTTAGGGTTTAGAAACTAGGTTTATTTCTCTTGGGAAAGACTGAGAGAGAGGTTTTATACTTGATATCTTCTGTTAAATGTAATCATAAGATTTTTCTATTTCCATCATCAGTGAGTAATAGCAAATGGAAGCTCATGCATACAAACCTACCTTTCTAAGATACCTTACATAACAAACAATGGGTTTTAACTTTTCTTTACTACTATTCATTTTATGGTAATATATACACATCACATCATACAATATCACATCAGTAGTTTCTTGATTTATTTGCAATGCAAGTAACTTGAGGTTGGAGATATGGCCAGAAAGAGGCTCATCTGCTTAGGCTTATTACTGTATTTCAAATCTCTTTTGCTTATGTGTCTGTGCTGGCTTATTTGTTTGGTTGTCTTTGAAAAACAGTTAGTTGCATAGAGTATTAGATATCTGTGATCAGCTCTCTCTGTTAGTATCAGCTTTCTCTGTTAGTAAAATGCCCCTATTTTTGATTTACAAATACTGCAAAACACAGAATCACAGGACAGGTCAGACTGGAATGGACCTCCTGAGGTCTTCACTCCTACCTCCTGCTCAAGGCAAGTTCAGCTTCAAAGTCAGACTGAGTTATTCAAGGTTTTGTCCAGTGAGGTCTCAAAAACATCCAGGACTGCATGACCGGCTGTGGGCAGTGAGTTTGTAATGGCTTAACCCCAGCTGGCAGTTAAGCTCCCACCCAGCAGTGTGCTGGGGGACAGAATTGGAGGGGCAAAATTGAGAAAAAAAGCTGTGGATTGAGGTAAAGACATTAATAACTGGAAAGGGGGAGAAGGGAAAAGAAGGGGAAAAAAATACAAAAGAAGTGATGAAGAGGTAATCAACACCACCAGCACACTGATTGCCTAGCCAGTCTCTAAGCAACAGCTGCTTTGGAAAAAACATCACCATGTCATTGCAAGAGACTCTTCCTTCCCAGGTGTACGACTTCATCATTGCTTAATTTCACAGGGTTCTTGTTGGCCGCTGCTTTCAGCTTAACAACAGAACTTCTTGATCCCAGCTACAGGCGAGGATATTCCCTCTGCCTGCCCCAGCCTCAGAGGGAGACAGCAAGACCTTGGTGGGAGCATTTTCCCTCCAGAGCTGTGAATTGAGCACATGCTGTGTTTCTCCATTTTAGGCTGGGAACCATGCCATGTGAACATCATCCCCAAGGCTGAGCTGTCTTGTAGTCTTCAGCAGCATTTCCAGCCAGATCTCCTTGCCAGAGTCTGCCACAGTATCCTGAGACTCTTCTCACTGTGTCCAGGGCTCCTGGCCTCTGGCTGTAGAGAGCCAGTGGTACCACCAAAAATGGTCTTCTGTGACACCAAACACTCATTGGCAACATTAGGAAAATTAAAGATCAACAGGATTAAAGTGCTGTGGCAAACCCTTAATGAGAAAATGAACCCTTCACAGTTGGAAAAAGTATGGAAACAGTCTTATGAGGAAAATTACTCTTTCAAAAAATTATCTCCAAGTCAATCAATACATTGGAGACCTGGTCAGCCATATGTGGAGAAGGCAGTGGTTTGTAAAGTTAGTTGGCATATTTCTTAACCTTGCCGCTGCCACTAAATGCAAAACAGTGTTAAGAAAGGAAAGAGTTTCTTTTTCAAGGATTCCAGCCCAACTCAATTGAGATGGAGCCTGTCTACTCCTTTGTAGACACATCCTAATGTCACTGTTGAACCTTGCCAAATTCTGAGACTGTTTCTGATTTTCTCTAATGCTATAAATAACCTGAAAACGATTGCTTTGACTTCTGGTTCAAGACCCTTTTATTTCTGGGGTGGTAGCTTCAAGTTCAAATAAAATAACATTATAAGCTGAGTTAGAGGAGTAAAAAAGAATGACTCCTTTAATGTGGTTGATGGTTAGATGTCTAGGTGAGCAAAAATTGAAACCACAACTATTTAAAAGTCTGATCTGTATGATTATGGCTTTATTTAGAAAGTAGACACAAGACATATAGCTAATTTTTAATAGAATGAATCCCAAAGCTAAAACAGTTTTGCCTAGTATCCTCCTTTTTGCGAAAACCTGTATTTGTGAGATTATTTGGAGCATCCATTGCAGTTGTTTAAAAGAATATTCAGTATTATTAATTAATATGGCTGTTTCATACTTGTAGAGGGTATAAGCAAACAATGGCAACAGTTTTTGTTTAGTAGCAGTTTTAGTAGTATTAAAAACATGGTATTAATACACAGAAATTAAATCCTTACATCCTTGTCTAAATTATTTCATGTTGACAGTTACCTTGCTCTTTAATATGTATACATACCTCCATAGAACATCGAATTTGTGCAATCTCTTGCCACTTATAGTAGTATACCATGTAGATTGAAGTTCTGAGCATTAAATTTAATATTAATTGTCTTTCAAATAGTGTGAGCTCTTAATATTATTCTTAGCTGGCAGCATGTTGGTTTAAAATGTTTCCACATGCAGTTTTTAAAAAGTTAACTTCTGTTGTACAAGATGAGCAGAATTGATGAAAGAATTGGGATCAGACATTGTTGCTGTGCAGTTTTATTGATTATACTTCTTGAAATGGAAAATACCATTTAAATTAATAGATATATTATTTGACTAATATCATGGTAATATATTAAATGGATCTAACTCGTTCATCTAGGAACAGATAACATGACGAAATAAACACCTTGTTGATGGTATAAATTAACACCCAAAACACGATGTTTATGGAAAAATATTTTCTCTTTCATCTATGAATATGGTCTTGAAAAAAAAATTAATTTTGAGGAATAGTAACTATTCTTTTGTATTATTTCTTATGATTATGGTAAATAGCTGGCTATGAAATATTAAATTAATGGAATATGTTTTGCAGTGGACTTGAATATTGAACTGTAGAGCTTGTGGATGCATAAACGAATTTTTACTTTTAGTTTACATTCTATCAAACTTCACTAAACTGTGGCCTGCAGGAAGAAGCCGTGCTTGAGCAGTTCATGAAGGATTGTATCCCATGGGAGTGACACCCCTCACTCTGATACAGGGTGGAAGAGGAAGAAGCAGAAGCAAAGAGAAGGTGTTGTGGGTTGACCCATATCCTGACATTCCCCTTCTGGGCACAGAGGGAAGAGGTAGTGGAGAAAATAGGTAAAGAAATGGTGTTGAGCCTGAGAGGAAGGCTGAGAAGGAAGGAAGATGATTTTAGTTTTGTCTTTGACCATCCTACTCTATTTTTAACTGGTAATATATTTAATTTTCCCTAGTCAAGTGTATTTATCTCAATCCATGAAACCTTCTATTTTCCTTTCCTCTCCTGTCCCATAGAGGAGAGGTGTGAGACAGCAGCTGTGAGGGAATCTGGAATTCAGCCAAGGTCATCCCATCATAGTGTCAGAGGTGGGTGTGTTCCTGACATTTCACAGGCAAAAGTTACTTTTTTTGATGCAACTTCAATGAAGCTGGTTTTCTTTGTATTTTGAAAATATAGGAACATTATCCACTGTCTCCTTTCCCTTAGATCCTTTCCTTTCCTCCCTTAGAAGTGAAAGAAGTATTTTTTCTTCCTCACTATATGAGGTATTTAATGATGGTTTTCTTCTATGCAGAAAATAATTAGTCTGCTGTAACCATTAAGTCTTCCTAACAGTATCACTGTGTAAACTCTAATTTTTATGGATACAAAGTTTTGGTGTGGGAATAGGTACAATGAGAATGACATTCTTCCTTACTTTAACTAAAAAAACAAATGAAAACAAGTAAAGGCTATAAGACTAAATTGCTGCTCCCTAAATCTGTCTTTTTAATTTAATAAGAAATCAAAGTTCAACATTCCCTTTTTTTTAAGATCTAGAAAAATCAAATTAACAAAAAATCAAAAATAAAAATCATCTGTCTCTGCATATCTAAAGAAGATGTTGTAACACAACTGTACTCAATTCTAGATTTATTTTTTAATAAAGGCTAGACCACTGCAGTACCAAACTTTTATGAGAGACAGCCTTATTACTCTGAGCTCCACAGAAATGTATCACAAGTTATTAATTAGAACAATTTTTGCAGTGCAGTTGAGAAATCAAATTTAAGAAGTGGTTGAGAAAAATAAATGGAGCAAGATGAAAACTGCTGCATCTGCATAAACATACCTTTACATTTTGGGTAAAAGACATAATGTGGCTTTAAGGCAAATTCTTTCATCATCCCCACTTGAATTGGTGTTGCTTTAATTCGGAGTGATTTTGTGCACATTAATTCTTTCTAAAGGAAGCCATGTGGGAAATTCTGCTTCAGGTATTAACAGTCCCTGCTCTAAGCCCTGAGAGTGTGGATATGTCTGGGGTGTTGACAGTTTTTGGGATGGCCTAAGGGCACCTGTGGATTAAGGGCCACAGGAGCAGGAAAAATCTTGACTCCTATGTTAGTGTATGGGGCTCAAATTTTCCTGCTCTGGTCTGTTTACCAACTTCTGCTGCGCTGAATTAGGAGTGTGGGCAGGGCAAAATGTGAGAGGAGTGGCAAACTGCTTCCTTGTCAACAGTGAGCACATTCAGAGAGTGTTAGACAGTGATTTGTGTGCACACTCTCTGAATGCCTGCAGAGTGCCAGATGTGTTTGGAGAAGGCACCACAGTACAGAGGAAGAGTTTTATAATTTGCCTGGATGACAAGAGAGAAATTTGAATACTAAGGGCTTATATTAATTGCCGTGTTTCATTGCTGGTTTTGTGTCACGGATCTCTTGGACTGAGTATTTTATATATTTTTTTAACTTTCATCAGAACGAAACTCAAGAGGAGATGTAATTATGGTAATATTGTTAAACCCTTTGATATTCATCTAGCACTGTTCATCCAGTGGAGGAGTGTATTTGTTTCGACAAAAACCACTGGGGCTGGTTGTTGCAATGATAAAACAGTACAGGCTGCACAATTTACCCCCTTAATGGATTTCTAAAACACAATATATTTTGTCAGAATTTCAACATATAGTACAGTTGGTTTTATATGTTTGTTTTCTAATTACTTTCTCGTGAAATCCTCATTTCAATTCCTTAGAAAATTTACTAAACTGTAGAGCTAAAACTAATAAAACATAAAGTTTTACAGATATGTCTCCTCTGGCAAATTATGCTGATACTTGATAAAAAAAAAGGGGAAAAAATTACTGGATTACAAACTGTTATGGATCAACACTCAGTATTGTACTTTTCTCATCAATTTGTTTCCAGTTTGAAAGATATTTAATTCAGAATTCCTGACAAGTAAAGGTGAAAGTCCAAGAAGAGATTTAAAAATTAATCCCTCATTTGCATCTGACTAGTGGTATAACTTTAAGAACATTAATATTCTTCAAATTTTTTATTTAATTTTATTATTTTATGTTCTATTTTCTAACTTCTTGATTGGGCCTGTAAATTGTAATGATTTTTCAAATATATAAATAAATATTTTTTTAATTACACATTTTATCGTGATGATGGAAACCAGAAAAGCTATAAGGTTTTTTTGGTGCATGTGTATAATTAGTTATTCAATACTGTATTCTTTCTTTTTAGCAAAGTATTTTTACTTCACTTAAGTATAAATATTTAGTATTGTTCTGTAGTTTCCCAACTTTATTGCACCACCTCCCTCCCTGTTTTTTTCGGTCAGTTGGGAAAGCTTGCTTTAAAACAGCCAATTACCTTTTTTTATTTTTGCAGAGTAGCATGAGAGTATTTGCATACCATCAGAATAAAAGTTCATCTAGTCCTATATCCCATTTCTGACATTGATCAAAAATGGGTATATATAGAATACTTTCTAAGAGCAGCACAGGAATATTGTCTGGGAGAACTATCGTGGCTTCTTAGCAATTCATGTCTTAGAAGTTTCCAGAATGAGATCAGCGTTTTTCAACACTAATACTTCTTACTGGATATTTTTTTGGTAATTTTTTAAAATTATTTTTGAACACATGTAAATTTTTAACATCCTCTATTTGTTGTCATGAAAAAATTATAAATTCAGCTGCACATTAGTAAAGCATTTACACTGTGCTTTACATCTACTTTTACATTTTCATGATACTGAAATGGAAAATTAATTCAGTTTCCTCTTTCTTCACACCATCACTCATATGATCTTCCAACTCCATGGAAACTGCTCAATTATTCCTCTCTTCTTTTCCTTCCCAGTTCTTTTTTCCTAATTTAGTAACTAGGTATTCCTGTATGTAAGGGTCTTTTTTTATGTCAACTAAGTTTCTCTAAGAATGACTGGAGGAGAGCTTGGTTAAATGCCATTTTAAGGCCTGCCTAGACCTCTGATCTAGCAGAGTCCATTTATTGACTCATTCAGAAGACTGGCGTAAGTCAGTAACAACTAAGACCTTTTGAATAAAAATCATATTTGACAATGCTTCATCTTATTTGTAATTAAGAATATCAATTCTTTCTGGGCTTTTTTTATGCCTTCTTGAAGCATTTTAAAAATTTACTTTGTGTGAGCTGTTTTCTAGGCTTTTTGAATTCTTTAATGTCTGGTATCTAGTCCCACGACTTTTTAACTACCCATTTTGTCTCTTTTATTTATGACAATGTTCAGTTTGAGACAGATCCTCTGATGTAACCCATATATATATAAAATATGAGCATAAAATTATTTATTTCCATGCTTCTGCTGTGTGAATACAGAGCAAAATCAAGTTGCTTTCTTGTTTCCCCAATGTTTTATATTGTTTATGTAATTGTCAATAGACTATGAGGTTTCTTGCTGTTGATTTGTTAGAACAAGGATTAATAATAGTTTTTATAATTTCTGAAACTTGTTCCTCATATCCTATTTGGCCTCTCTTGGTTATCTTTATAAAAGTATTGCCAGATTTTAAGATCTATTTTTCTCCCTTGTAAAAAGATAGTTACACTATTCATGTGATATAATATTTTATCTAGTTCCCTTATCAAATAACCACAGTAGACCCTACCCCAGAATATATGTAGGAGAAACTGATTCAACTTTCTTCTGCTCTATTCTCAGACTTAAATATGTTTTCAGATTGTTTCCAAAATCTATAATAAGATAAAATTCTCATCTTTAATTCTTTTTTTTCCCCCCATTTTATTAATTCCTAAAATGTTTTCTTAACATTATTGCTGTTGATAGAAGGTGAGGAATTTTACTTGTTTTCTTTTCTTTTGTCTCATGAGTAAGTTGTCATTTGGTAAAGGGGAAAATGTGCGTCCAGGTGCGCCAATGCTCTGTTCAAGTTTCATTCCTTTGAATTCAGCCTGTCAAATCTGATTAATCAATGATTAATCTTTTCAGTTATACAGAAATTTTGTCCCTGTGTATTTCAGAAATATCTGAAAGTTTTTCTCAGTTGGCAGGGTACTTGCTACAGTTACAGAATATTTTAAAATATTTTCTCTGATTAAATTTCAACTTCTTTGAAGTAGCAGACTTTCAAGTCCACTTGTTGCAGGAGAAGAAGTTGGACTTATCTTCGTGGGGTCCTTCTAACTCAGGCTATCCTGCTATTCAATTACTTTTTAAGAAAACTTAAAAAAACCTAAAAAGTAAGGAGAGGCTAATTCAGCTTTCGGTTTGGGATGTCTTTTAACAGTCTTGGAAAAAGAACAAAAGGAATTGTTCCTCAGCAGTATCTCTCTTAAAAATGCATGCTCATGGAATTGAACATTTTTGACATTTGGGAATTTCAATTCTTTGAACAGTCAGCAGTAGATGTTTGGAATATCTTGTGCTTTGCCTTGTTGTGCTATGCATGGCCCATTGCTTTCAGAACAGCTGTCTTAGGTTCTTGTGTTCATTGAAGGGATCATGGCTCAGTTGTCCCTGACCTGACCTGACCTGACTTCCTAACCTTTTTAGTCAAGTTTGTGTAAAGATATGTCTGTATGTAAACCTTCATAATATTTCTTAGTCCTTCTTTCTTTCCTTTTCCTTCTTTTCATCCCTCCCTTCCTCCCTCTCTTCCTCCCTTTGTCATTTATTTATCCCAGAACATCCAGCTCAAAAAGTGGGACAATGCAAATCTCATGATATAACAAGACCAAGTGCAAGAGGCTGCACCTGGGTCAGGGCAACCCCTGGTATCAACACAGGCTGGGGGATGAACAGATTGGGAACAGCCCTGTGAAAAGGACTTGGGGCTGCTGGTGGATGAGAAGCTGGACATGACCTAGCCATGTGTGTTTGGAGCCCAGAAAGCCAGAAGTGTCCTGGGCTGCATCCAAAGCAATGTGGGCAGCAGAGCAAGGGAGGGGATTCTGCCCCTCTGCTGTGCTCTGGTGAGACCTGACCTGGAATCCTGCGTCCAGCTCTGGGGTACTCAATACAAAAAAGACATGCACCTGTTGGAGCAAGTCCGGGGCAGGACACCAAGATGATCAGAGGGATGGAGTTCCTCTTCTACGAGGCATGGCTGAGAGAACTGAGTTTGTTCAGAGCTGGAAAAGTGTAGGCTCAGGGGTTACACCCTTTCCCTATCTAATGTGGGCGTAGATGGGGCCACCTTAGATACGGAAAGATGGGAAGAGACTATCTACAAGGATGTGTAGTGACAGAAAAAAGTGAAATGGATTCAAACTGGAAGAGAGTAGGTTTGGATTAGATATTAGGAAGTGACTCTATTATGAGGGTGGCAAGGGACTGGTGCAGGTTGCCCAGAGAAGGTGTGATTGCCCCATCCCCAGAAGTGTTCAAGGCCAGATTGGATGGGGCTCTGAGGAACCTGGCCTAGTGAAAGATGTCTCTATCTATGGCAGAGATTTGGAATCACATGACGTTTAAGGTCCCTTCCAACCCAAACCATTCTATGACTCTATGACTATATGAGAAGAGTAATCTAAATGTAATTGGAAATAGTCTGGTATTTCTTAATTAGATCTCATTTAAAAAAAAAAAATGGAGCACAATACTTTGAGGCTTAAGAATTTCATAAAATTTTAGTCTAGTCTCATAGAAGAGAACTGAGATAACAGCTTTTATTTTGTTATTATTTAAGGTAATTTTGTCAAGATTCAATTTCCTAAAAACAACACTTACTTGTGCACAATGGAGACAGGTAGTCCCCTAATAACATAAATACTTCTCTATGGATCTGAGCACCTCTTGGCTGACCTTGTCTCTTCCCATATGCTTTGCTTTTCTCAGTTTAGAAATATTGACCTCTCTCTCTTCATTGGTTCCAGAAAATTAGTGTTGAAGGAAAATAACAGTTTATATAAGATAAGCAAAGTTATTTCTCTACCTGAAGGCAAAATCCTTTCTTTTCTGCTTTTTTTCTTTTTCTTTAGGGTGCTTTGATCAGAATTTTATTTGTACTTGATGATGCTAAAGATGTTCTTTTGTTGTAGCCTAAAACTGCCCTTATTGCAAAAACATTGTGAAAGAAAATTCTTTATTTTTTTGGTAAGGGAATAATATCTAATATTTCTAGTGTCTTTGTTTAATTACAGTTGGGAAGTGAATATGTTAAAAATTATTTCAAGACATTTTCAAGCTGTGTTGATGTATAACATAATTTCAAAGGAAAATAAATAATCTTCAGCATTATTTTATCTATTATGTACAAGCAGAAATATCAATCATGAAGTCATTTAACAGGAACACTTAGATACCATAATAAATCCTTACTTCCAGCCATACCTAGGGTATTTATTTTCACATTACCAAATGTGTAATACAAATGAGTTGCAACCATGTTGGAAGATCCAATTTCTTTAGTGACAGATGGTATGCATTATTTAATACACTGTTGTGTACCTTACTTAAGCAGGTTGTAGAAACCCTTACAAATGTTATCCCGGAAAACAGTTTTCTGTCCTAGAGTTTGCAAGGGGTCCTTGTAATTTTGCAAGTGATTAGTCTGTGGAGACTGATTTTTTTTTTTTTTTTTGCCAGTGTTGTATAGATATATAATGGCTGTAAGTATTTAGAATCCAGAATTCCTGTTGTGTTGAACTACTGTAATTCTGGTGTCAACATCAAAACTAGTATGTTAACCTCTACCCCAGTATGTCAGAGGGGCACACGTTCCCCAAGAGAAGCAAAGCCAGGAGCTGAGCAGCACTTACTTTTGGTTTCCAGCAGAGCATTTTGTCCAAGCTTTATTTGAGGTCCTTTCTAAAAGGGGAGCAGGGGCATGCCCTCAGCTATACTATCTCTAAATTGGCCCAAAGCCCAGGCAGTCCAGTCTCTGCCCTTAGAGCCCCACAGTCCATCACTTAGTATCAAATGACTGTATCTGGATTAGAACTCGGCTAAGAGACTATAAAACTGTTGAGGATGGATAGCTTCAGCCCAGCCTAATTCACCAAAAAATTAAGTTTCTTCTGTTCAGATTGATTAATGTGAGGGTTTTTTCTGGTTTTATTTTTTATATGTTTTTGTGTTTTGGTTTTTTGTGGGTTTATTTGTGGATGAGGTTTTTTGTTTGGTTTGTTTTGGTGGTTTGTTTTTGGGAGTTTTTGGTGTTTTTTTGTTTTTTTTGTTATTGTTTCGTGGTTGTTCGCTGTTCTGGTAAACTAATCAATTAATAACTTTTATGTCATGTTGAAGGTCAACGCTGGTGATTGCTGACCTTCAAATGGAAATGACTGTAATGGGCTTCTGTATAGTTGAGTGGAAATACCTTTTACCAAGTCTAATGGCCTAGAACTGATAAGTTTAAATCAATTACTCTACATTCACACTCTTGTGGTTTTATGATCACTAGGTGTAAAGGTATCTGCAGTTCTGAATTGTTTTAGACATTTACAACTCATCACACGACACACCATGATTGAAGAAGGTGCTTTTTCGTGATATTTCCAGCTAACTAAGTGGAAGTGAATGCTTTTGGCAGTTCTGCATCCCTGGCTCCCATGGTATAAGGCAGATCAATTTACATGAAGAATATTGTTGGTAAAATCTGAAAGGTCATGATACTCAGACATACATAATACATACATAATAGTCTGCCTTCTGAAAAATCAATCTGTCTGCACTGATTAGGTGAAGAAAGCTATTGATGTTTCTGTTTGTTTCAGAAACTGATGGTTGTGCTGAGAGCAAACTTTATTTCCATTGACCTTACTGGGACTTCTTAAGTCTAATAAATAAATTATTTTATTTTATATACAAGAATAATCTTTATGATTTAGAAAATATCAACTCCAAAAATTCAAAATTTTAGGAAAATGTGCTATAAAGAGAACATAAGGTCCTAGTGTAAAATAATGAGATATTTTTTAATTTTTTAGTTCTCAACAAAACTAAGTTTGACTCTACTCTTTTCTGTTTTCACAACACTCCACAAAATCTTGTAGCATATAAACTGTTCAATTTGTTTCCACCAAGATGTAATAAAAACTTCAATAATGTAAAAAAAATGTAGCGTTCATACTGTAGTGAAGGATAGTGAAGACAATAAATAGCCTTGAATGTTTTTGGGGGTTTTTTTGATGAATGGATGCATTCCCTGAAATAGGAACAGAGAAATATTAAAAAAATTAAATGCCCTGATACCATTGTGACTACAATTTAGTATTCTGTTACTAATTGATTAGGTAACAAAGGGTTAGAAAAGATATTTTCTGAATTTCTAGTATTTTTTTCACTATATTAGTTAGTTCTTATCCAAGAAAAAATTATTTTCTTCCAAGTGCTTATTTTTCTGAAATGTTTCAGGTCATGAAATTTAGCCTCTGATTTATTTATAAAGAATTTATTACTAGTGACCCAAATACATGATGACAAGTCACAAGAGGTTTTCAAGGAGACCTTTCTGAGTGTGTGGTGCTTACTAGCTTCTAAATGCACATAAGTTAATTTCACTGAACAGTGGGTGCAACTTGCACAGAAATGTTAAATCAAATGCTTCAGGATATGCCTATATTAAATTTCATAAGAACCAATCAGGATCATGTGCATGAAGCAGAAGTTTTACACTTTGGAATGCTGAAGGTCATACGCCAATCAAACAGAAGTTGTGAAAACTGGAGTTTATGAGAAGAAATGTCTAGAAATAGCTCTTACTTCAAATTCTTCTTATTCCTCATATGGAAAAAAAACCAAAAACCTCGGTTTTTTCTTTTTAATGAAGACAAGATTTGTCTCTAAATCTTGGACATGATTCCCTAACTTGCAGACAGTACTTTGGAATAATAAAGTATGTGTTGTATGATTTCTATAATTTTCTGAATAGGTATCTTTATACTATGAATTTGGGTTTTCCATTATAAAGATGTATTCACATACTGAAAAAATAAAATAGAATCAATTCATAAAAAACCCCAACATATCTATAATCAAAACAACACAATATTTAAAAAGGAGTTTTAAAAAATATTGGTCTTCAATCTTGTAAGCCAAAACTTCACTTGTTCTTTGTATTCTCTAAATTATTAAATTTTTAAATACAGGACATTCGTGTTTTTTTCCTTATCCTGAAAAGGAAATAAAAATTAAACTAATTATGTTGGAGTCACTTGTCATTACTTCTATAAATGGTCATGTAAAACGAGACACAGTAAAAATTTTTACTCATTTGGGGCTTCTTGCTTTGAGCCAACAAGAAGAAAATGGAATTATGCTTTTAAATCACGCAGCCCTAAAAATTATTGTAAACATGTTTGTATTGAAAGCACATTACACTTTGGGCTGTTTTATGAAAATGGAAGAGTTGTTAGCTGGTGTGTTGTAACTGTATATTGTATTTCAAGTAAACTTCTTTGGGATTAGAATTTACTAATAAATTCTTCCTGCATAGAAGGTAAAAATAACTTTTCTGAAGAGGGGTGAGACAAAATTTCCAATTTTTTTTAACCTAAAACATTGATATGAATGACAAAAAAATTAAAAAAATATAGCTATTTTACATACTCCCAAGTAGCATATATGGAATAATAGAATCAGAGAATCATAAAATGGCTTATGGTGGAAGGGGCCATAAAGACAATTTAGTTACAACCCCACTGCCATGTGCAGGGACAATTTCCAATAGACCAGTTTGTTTAGAGCTCCATCTGTGCTGGCTTTGAACCCTTCTGGGGATGGAGCCTCCACAACTTCTCTGGGCAAACTGTTCCAGTGTCTCATCACTGCCACAGTAAAGAATTTCTTCATAATATCTAATCTGAACCTATCCTTTTTCATTTTGAAGCCATTCCCTCTTGTCCTGTCACCACATATCCTTGTAAAAAGTTTCTGTCCATTTTTCTTGTAGGCTCCCTTCAGGTACTGGAAGGTTACAGTTAGGTCACCCCAAAGCCTTCTCTGTTCCAAGTTAAACACAATTGTCTCAGCTTTTCCTCATAGGAGAAGTGCTCCTTCCCTCTAATCAACTTGGTGGCCTCCTCTGGACTCACTCCAGCAGGTTCATGTCTTTTTGTACTGAGGACCCCAGAGTTGGATGCAGGGTTCCAGGTCTCACCAGAGCAGAGCAGATGGACAGAATCCCCTCCCTTGCTCTGCTGCCCACACTGCTTTAGGTGCAGCCCAGGACAAGTTTGGCTTTCTGGGCTCCAAACACATGGCTGTCATGGCTGGGTCATGTCCAGCTTCTCATCCACCAGCAGCCCCAAGTCCTTCTTAGCAGGACCATTTTCAATTTGTTCATCCCCCAGCCTGTGTTGATACTGGGGGTTGTCCTCATCCAGGTGCAGCCCCTTGCACTTGGTCTTGTTATATCATGAGATTTGCATTGTCCCACTTCTTGAGCTTGTCCAGGTCCTTCTGGATGGCATGTCGTCCTTCAGATGGGTTAATTGCACCACTCAGCTTGGTGTCATCTGCAAATTTGCAGAGGGTGCACTCAATTCCTTCATCTTTGTCATTAATGAAGATATTAAATTACTCTGGTCTCAATACAGACCAGTACAGAAAACATAGGTTAGTTTTATAAATGCTAATAATAGAAATAGAAAAAAGAATCTTTTGTAGTGGTGGAGAATCATAGGAAAATTGTGAACCATCCAGTTCATGGCATGCTCCATAACTTAGGCACATTGATGTGAACTCAACTTTCTTATACCTTCAAGCAGTAAATCAGCATAATAACAGATTCAGAAGTCCTTACAGATGCTATTTATGAACACAAAAATAGATACTATGCAATCACTTGTCTACCTGTTGTGAAGTCTTACATACCTGATGTATTTTTCTTTTAACACAATAATTACTATAAATTAAGATACTCAGTATCTTAAATTAAACGAGTGGTCAGTGTATAAACTACTGAGCTGTGGACTTGGACTAGTAGAACGGGCTGATAGAGTCCAGCTTGGATGTGTGTGTAGGCTGCAGTATTTTTTGTCTACCTTTGAACTGTGGACAAAAGATATGAATTTGTTTTTTTCTTATTTTTAAACAGTGCTGCTGGGCTAAGGAACTTGCACTGGAGTATTTGTTCAGTTTGGTTCCAGAGAAAGAGGAGCTGTTTCATAAGATCAGCTAAATTGATATTTAGAAATGTCACCCATGATATGGTGGCCTTTTCTAATATATCCCAAGGTAAATATAACCTTTCACTCAAAATTTTTGTTGTTGAAATTATGTAATTGTACAGTCTGTTTCTTATTTAGAGTCTTTAATATTTAAATGATTTTAGAAAAAACAAACAAACAAACAAACAAACAAAAAAACAAAAAAAAAAACCCAAAAAACCAAAAACCCCAACATATTTTTAAGTAGATCTACCTTTTTTTTTGCATCTCAACGTCATATATATTTATATATATGATAGAAAGCATGTCATTAGCATGGTAGGAAATGGTTGAGCAGAATTTGAATGTTTGATTGAACAATTCCCACTGCAAAGGGGAAAAATAGGCCTTGTTAGGCAAAAAGGAATTTTTGGTGTGAGAAACATATGCGAAATGGTGGAAAGCATACAAGCTAAATCAAAATTTTTATGATATGCTTTCTACACATTGTCGTCACAAGCCAAGAGGAATGCTGTAATAGTTTCATCTTTAAACTTTTTTACTTTGTCTGTGTATTCTATCCTCTTACCTTTTCCCCCAGCCTGCTGCATAACTCCCCCAACGACACCAGCAAATGTTGACAGGAAAATTGTGCTGCTTTAGAATAGTCCTCAGGTGAATTGCTCAGGAGACCTGTCAAAAATGTCTTACAGTTCTCATAGCACACATATTAGGGTTACCTTCTGGGTGATCTGAGGGAAGAGTAGTGCTACATACTTTCTTTCCAATATCAGTAATAGAAATATTACCCTGGCTTTGGATGTGCTCTGAAAATTACTTGTTGTGAATTCTTTCCACCACACTGTACTAACTCAATAGCTTTCAGGAACATATCAAAATTATACAGTTTTGGGGTGATTGTTTTAACCCTTTGTGCCAGTTAGCATTTCCATGTGGTTACTGCGGAGATCTATTGTTCACAAAAAACTCTTCTGTGGATCAGAGACATGGAAAAATCTAATATGTAAAAAAAGTTTAATAAGTATGAATATATTACTATATTGTGCTAGTATGATGTGCTAATGTGCTATTGAGGACAACTGTATGAAATTGCTTACACAAGTCAGTAAGATAATCTGGATGGGAATGTCACTTTTAACTTTTCCATATGTATTAAATATACAGCAGCTGTGTGGAATTGGTAAACTGAGCCAGATTAAAGGAGGTATTAGATGTATATGATGACATATTTGTGTAATGCATCCATTAGATAAATGTCATCATATATATGTATGTATTTACAGAAGGACTGTATTTACAGAAGGACTGTAAATGGCAAAATTAATGGTTTTGTCAATGTGACTACATCTCAAGATGTAGTGCAAGGCTGGAATAAAAGACAAGCAAGGAAAAACATACTGATGTTTTATGTTAAGGTGTTCATATCTCTTCTCTCCCCCCACCCCACAGAAATTATATATACAAGTGGCAGTCAGAGGTCTCGTTTATAGATGTTTGGTACTGGTCTTGTTCAAAATACAAATCTTGAATTGGTTACAAAATTTCCTAACTGAAAATGTGAGGATCCAGGACAAGTCCATTACGCAGATCAGCTTCATAAGCCTTGTGCAGTGGTGCCTTGATTTGGGGAAAAGCAGGAGTCATATTGCAGTGCTCCACATTGTTGGTTTGACCACACACTGTAAATCTGACATGAGAAAAATGCATTGCCTATCCTGAAGGAGGTCCTATCATCTGTGCACTTCATACTCAAGAGAGCTGGCTTGGAGATTTTGATTTGTTGTACTCATTTGCTAAGTAGGACCTCTGTACATGTTGCTGAACATGAGGGCAGTATGTCTGCCTGAGAAAGGTAAATGGTGACAAAATCAGATTTTTGCTTTGTAGCTTTCCTACTCTGAAAGCCCTGCCCTTCTTTTTCCTCCAGCTTTATATACTGAGCATGACATGGTATGGGATAACTCTTTGTCCAGTCGGGTTCAGCTGTCCCAGCTGTGTCTCCTCATAGCCTCTTGCCCACCCCCAATGCCCTCGGTGTCAAGGCAACACAAGAAGCAGAAAAGGCTGGGATTTTGTGCAGGTATTGCTCAACAACAGCTGAAATAGCTAATGTTGCAGCACTGTTTTGTTCAGTAATTCAAAATACAACATCGTAGGAGCTGCTATGGAGAAAATCAACTCTGTCCCAACAAAATAAATACAACTATGAAAGATTCCTTCAGGTTACATTGATCTTTTTTTTAAGGATGATTTAATGAAGTATTACGTTGCTTAAAATGAGACATCACTTGTCTGTCTGAAGCATCTCTTTCAATAATTTATTTTACTTTTTTATGTTGATAGAATGTAGGCAATAAATAAAAAGAGTGGATGAAAATAAACTATGTGAATGACATATACTTATTTAATTATGTTGATACAAAAACTATAATTATGCATTTCTAATTGGACATTTGCTTCTAATAGTTTTGTCAGATATAGATTCACAACCTTTAGAACAATGCCTTTTAGCTGTAATCTGGAGGTGGACCAGGATTCCTGTACCCATCTTTATTAAAAAATAAATTTTCCATCTGCTCTTTTTTTATACATAACATATGGTGAAAATAACAAAATAATAATACCTAGGGGGAAAAGTACTATCTCTCTGTGTAGCTTAGGAAGGCTGTGTAATACTGTGAGATTTGTCACTATCATTCCATTACAATATATTACAGAGGCAAAAAATATATTTCATTGGTCTGTATCTTTTGTGGCAATACCATGATCATGTAGTAACATGAGAAATTCTGTGATTTGAACAGGATTGCATTAGAAAATGGCTAGTATAATAATTCTAGCTAATTCAGACCTAGTGAGGGCAAGTTAAAGGAAACAGAGACCAGTAAATTGATTTATTATTATTTAAATAGCTAAATGTATATTTATTTACATATTTACCTAAATCTATTTGAAGAATAATTCTATCATGGGGTTCCTGATTCACCCAAGAACCCTATTCTACCACATCAAAAATTCCATGCTCCTAATAAGCAATTATTTAGGACATCTCCATTGTCATTGCAGTATTTTGTGTTCAGAACATAGCACAATAAAAGTTGAAAATACTGATTAAATGAGTCTGATACTGGGAGTGAGAGGAGGGAAGGGCAGCTGAAATTTTACTTTAATATCAGTAAAAATTAGAGATTTTTTATCTCTGTCTAAATTTTATATTTTGAAAGTCTAACAAACTTGAGAGTGGCAAGGACAGAATTTATTATAAAAGTTAAAACAAGCTTCTTCGCTTGCTCTTAATTGGCTTCCTTTCCTATTAACAATTCCTCTGTGATAAAATTTGTCTTAAATTATCATTGTCTCTAATTACTTGACCATATTTGAAGATTTACTTTTTCAACGTAGTTCCTTTTTAGTTTGCTGTAGTTCTGTCTTAGTTGCAATGTCAGCATTTCCTTTCAGGCACTTCTGTCCAGAAGATTGTTTCTTCTGTTGTCAGGATTAAGAAGAAAAAAAGCAAACAAACCTTTGCCAATTATTGTCCTTTTGTGGTATTTTAGATTGTTCTTTAAATCTTTTTATACTTTGCCCATCTACCATCAACATAAACAGATTCTATGAAGTATCAGCAGAGTTCAGCTCTGTTATTTCAGTTGCTACTTCACTGTGTATCAAGAGCGTTCAGAACACTTAATGGGCTTTTGTTTGCCTTAACAACTGAGTTCTGGAAAGGCATTAAATCCCATCTCTTCCTGTTGTTTGAGGGACCTGCAGTTGTCATGCAAAGCATTTTTTCTATAGGTGTGCAAAATTCTTTTTCACATCTCAAAATCAGAAGACTGAAATAAAACAGAGAGCATCTGGTTAGGTCTGCAGTATCTGTCAGTTTGCCAAATTATTAGCTTAATAATAGAATATCCATCAAAAGTAAAGAAATGAAAAGTGTTGGGATTTTTTTGTTCTTTGTACACCATAAATGGATATTTATGTTAAAACCAGCTAGGACATTAATTTTCAAACTTCGTTTACTTCTTGAGCCATAGCAATAAATGCTTCATATGAATTTTCTGGGTTTTCTAATTTTCCTTTTCATCTAAGAGAGATTAGAAGCAGAATAAAAGATAAAGTAGTCTGTTCACAAACTTGATCCTTTTTGGGTTTTGTTTTACTAACATAGTAATAGACATTAGAGAGGAAATTATTAATTAAATGCTCATATTCTTCATTGAAAATTAACTGTCACTCTGTTTAAGATTTGAACTTCACTACTGAGAGTAAACAACAGTTTGTTGGCATTTTTTAAGCATAGTAAACTTTGAAGTTGTTCCTGAGTTTTTGCTTTTTCTTATTGGGTAATTGATTAATATTTTGGAGTTGTTACTGTATTAGACTAAGTCAAAGAAAGAATACAGAAAATAAATAAAGGAGTTCATAAAGAAGATATCTTGAAGTTAGGAGGATCATATGAAGTTGATGCAAATTCAGGAAGCACATCCACACTTTAGATTGTGTTATAATACCAATGGAAATTAAGGTTAGTTTAATTAAAGTCTAATTGTGTAATCCAAATAGGCAGTTACTATCTCAGTTACAATGACACTGATATTTACTGACTGAAATATCTAGGTGATAAAGAAAAACTTCAATAGAAATACAGTTAAATTTGTGGTATGTAAGTGACTCAAGTTTTCAACTTCTTTGATGTTTTGTTCATCTTTCTGGTTTTATTTAGCCTAGTATTTTAAGTTGGTACACACCCTCAGGAGGGATGGAGTAGGGGAGAGGATTACAGGAAAACATCTATTTTTTTATATGAAGAATTTTATGACTGGTGGTGACCATTTCTTTCTTCTCAGATTTGAGTCTATCATGGGATATTTTTTTTAATGTTTTCAAACACCCTGCCATTGTTTGACTTCTGTTTGTTGGCTGCTACCTAAGCTGTGTTTGCCCCTTTGTGAAGGCAGTTTGCAGTTACTAGTTTAGATTCTGTGATAGCCTCCTCCAACCCCAGCGTAACATATTGGGGTAACGTTTGCTATTTATCAGCTTTATAGATTTGTCAGACCTTTGCCATAAATCATATTCACATTGCTAAACTCAATTCCGGTCAAGATGAGACATGAGATGTTGCATTGCCAAGTTAATAGAAATTTTGTGGCCTTCCATGGCTAAGGTCAAATCACTACATGGATTGGCATCACCATCACACTCTCAGTTTAAAATTTGAAATATATTCCATGTAGACACGATTTACTGAATGGATTTTTAAATTTGGGGTTTAATCTCTTCTCTGGCTTAGGGCTTTTAGTATGGTTTTGGGAGGATGGTTCTTTTTTTAAGGCTAATCAATGAAATTATTTGGAAAGCTACTTGTTGATCCTCTGACAGGTAGCTATAGCAAAGATACACTATAATTTTTATTGCATTTAGCTAGGTTGGATTTGATGATCTTCAAGGTCTCTTCCAACCTAGTAATTCTGTGAAAATGTGAAATGTTCCAAATCAGGTTGCATCAGACATCAGATTTGCTGTCAATATATTAAAAGTATTTGGGAGAAAAAGACTTAATGAAAATTTAATCTTCGAACAATTGAAAACAAAGTATAACTCAATATAGAATACCAAAAGGAACCGTATGAGTTTATCCATGCTCCTGCTCTTTAAAATATGCAAGGTTTGATGTTCTACAGCCTACTTAATCACCATTTTTCCTTTTTTATCTCTTCATTCAAGGAGGGTGATGGAAAGTGATGTCTCCAGAGATATATTATGAAACTAAATAGCTTCAGTGGAACAGCTTGCCTTTCTCACATTTTGCTTTTCCAGCTCCTACCTAATAACAAAACAAACCAAAAAAAATTATCTCTCCCTTTGGTTTAGAATATTTTCTTTCAGAGGGTGATAACATTCAGTTGTTTTTATGTACCTTGTCCTGCAGTCCTGTTTCTCAAAATTCTGCTGCCTGAGGAACATGGGGTCTTAATTTTTTTTTTTTTTTTTTTTTTGCTACAGTGCTGTAAATCTCTATAATTCAATGGCCAGAGGTCCATGGATTCTTTTGAAGGTAGTTTGTTTAAACTCATTCTTAACTATTTATAATACACTACAGCAGAGTCTGATCAGTGACCAATAAAAGCTGTGAAGTGGTTCAGCTGATATGCATAAGGGAAAGTAATTGACTTGGGAGCGCAGGCATCTGGCCACAGATAACTCATTTTCTAAGATATTACAAAGATACTGCTTGAATAGGAATTTGCTCTGACTGAGGTTGGAGAAAAAAAGTCAAAAGGACAAGTTTGTCTTGAAAGTTTAAGAGTGCTCATTGATAAATGTGGAAAACAAACAAAGAAAAATTTTTAGGGAGAAGCCTTGCCTACTAATTTTGGCTCTATTCCTATGGATTTGAATGGATTTAAACCTTTGAGCAATATTTATTTGTTTTAAGATACAAGTATGAGAAAAAATAAGAAAATAAGAATGTCATTTCAGAGTATATGCACTATTAGGTGCAAAATTTATCTTTGAATTTCATTTTCCTGCTATTTCTGTACAGAACAGTTGTAGAAATTGCAATTTCTTTCCCCAGTTTCTTTTTCCAATTCATTAAAATTCAAGAATTTTTTTGATTCAATAAACTGACAGTTATTTATGTCCTCTGAGCAAAGAGGATAATAAATCTCTTACCTTGAAAATTTTGGTGCTTGATGCATCAAACTGCTGTGGGTAGAAAAATTAAGGTGATGCTGTGACTTAGGTTATATGTGATGGATTCTGCCTGTTCAAATTTGCAGGTGTGGATCACTGTACATCATAAGTGTCTGTACTGCAGTCTTAAAAGCTACATTAGCTGTTGAATTTTATTTTCTATTTCTGGGTATCAGAGGATTTTATAAGAATTTTTGTTGTTTCTTCCTCTGACAATTGTCCCAAGACCTGAAGAAGTCAAAGGAAACATAATTGCTAATTCTGTAACATCTAAAAGGAAAAGGGACTCATAATTTTACAATATTTGCATCAGTAAATGTGGTAGAAGTGTAATGCTATTGCCAGTGTATACGTCATGCTTGCTAAGCAGAATTTCTTATTTGGCATTTTAAATCTGTGGACATGTGCCCCTGTTCAATAAAAGTCACATGTAAAGCTAGGAATGTCTTAGCTTGAATTCAATTCCCATGTAGATGTATTTGCTAAAATAAAAGTAACACAGGCAGCTGCCTTTTGAGCCAGAGTAAAGGTGTGTGGATCTGCTCTGAGATTTTATTTTATGCAAAGGCGGGTGCTAACATCCATTTCTTGCACTTTTTTGTGGATAGACAATCACACTGAGTAATGTTCCTGCTTACTGATTTTGTTGGTCTTTTTGACATATCTGTTAATGATGTGGAAAACACCTCTGGGAATTAGAAGTTATTAATAGAATTGCTAATAATACCTTAAAAAAAAATCAATGCTTTAAGAGCAGTAAATTATATGATGATATGAGATTTTTATTTACTGAATCCACCAAACTTACAGTCAATAAGGATAGAAGGTTTGGATATACGCTGTATTTTATGGCTTTTATACCTGCCCTGGAGAATTTTCAATCTTTGTGAATAGAATGCACATAAGTTACACGAATAAATATTTGCAGTGCTTTTATTTTTTAATTTTTTTTTTAATTACAGTACTCTAAAAATTCATTATTGTTTTTTTGCTCCTGACCAAGCATGAAAAAACAATGGTAATCCTCAACAGGGGACATTAGAAGGAGGTCACAACAGTATTTGCCGTAGGTGTCTGCATGCATAAATGTGACACAATATATTGTGTATAATTTTGAAAGACATAACCATATTGCAGAGATATTTCCAAACTTCTGAAACCATGAGAAATTAAAGAGGAGAACTTTTAGGTGAGCTCTGATGTAATGATACGTCCCCTTTTCCTCCCCTATGTAATGAACTTATTGTGGGAATTGCTCCTTAAAGCCTCTGCCTTTTGGATATCATTCCTTGTCGATCGTTAATGAGGTGGTCATTTAGGAAAAAAGTGCTGGATTAAGCCTGAACAACATGTAAGCCCTAATTACACATATTTCTGTGAAAGTTCATGAATGGCCTGAAGGATCAACACAGACTTCTTTCTCTATCTCTAGCACAGCATTCATTCAGCACAACTTCATATTTTGTGTTACCTCAAATTCTGGTGATTGGATTTGTATCCCATAAAATTAACTGCAAAGTCAAAAATTTCAATCTTCCCAAATTTGTGTATGAATGCAATATGCCTGAGAGAAACACGTAGAAGATAAAATATTTGGTTAATTATTACTCAGTAGTTGGTTTAATCAGGAATTACTAGTAGCCAACATAAGTGTATTAGATGAGTAGTGCTAAATAATTTAAACAGGGTGTTTCCTGTATCTACTGTAACTCGATATAATATGTGAATAAAGACTTAAAAGAATATTCATACAAATGAAGCTTAGCTTTGAGATTATGCTTAGTTCTGTGCTTTAGGGATGTTAATTTATTGACATATATTGATTTATATTTACACAATCTGTCAACTGTAGCTGAGAAATTATTCAAAGGCAAAAAATTACAAAGAAGAGATGACTATGAATGAAATATGAATAAAAGTGAAAGAAAAAATTTTGGCTTGCTTTGGTGTTGATATACTGTACTGTCAGTAACTGCAATAATCAGCAGATCTCTGCAAACAGTGGTTTTTTTAAGTATTAAACTTCTGGTTGTGTAGATACTTTTAGGTACTGCTGCAATTGCTTTAATGATGGGGAAATTTTTTAATCTCCTCATTTATTTTGTGAGTGCTGCTGTAAAAACTCAAAGACAAATAGGATAAAAGAACAGAGGATTTTTTCTGTGACTAACTGCCATATGTATGTATATATTTATGCTCCACCAAAGTAAAAAGGAAGAATTTTCATTTTAAGAACTTTAACTATGCTGGGTTATATACAGTAAAACTTAAATTTAATTTGCTTTATTTCAGTAGAGGAAACTCAGAGTTTCTAGATTTTCAATGACTTTTTTTTTCCTTAAGAAATCAAAATCTCCCTGAATAATATAACAAGATTTAGCAGGAAATCTCCCACTATCTGAATAGAATAGATTGTCACGTTACTATATTTTAGTTTTGCCTAGCTAGCTTCCACTGATGGTTCTCCTAGGCACAGAGGCAATTTTTAATATCTTGATTCTTAAAGTAATCTTATTTGCAAAGATGTCTCCTTATTTTCATTGTTTTGATTTGAAAACAACCTTTACATCAAGTGAGTTATAAAAATAATTGAAGTATTGATAAAGCTGCAACTCTGTAGGTTTTAAATTGTAAGAAATACACGGTTCATTTGGTTTCTGCATATTGATCGTGCTGAGAATATGAAAACCTTGATAAAGTGGCAAAGATTGCAGTTTAAACAAAAAAGAAATTAAGCTGAAAAATTAAGCAAGTCTTTGAATTACCATCAGCAAATGAATTTTTACACATTCTGAATATTCTTGTTTTTCATATAAACTGTGAAACATCAAAGTTGGAAATTAATCTAGTCTATTGTAAACATAAAGAATATATTGTTCAAATTTAAGAATATTCCAGACCGAAGTGCAGCTGCTAAAAATCCAAGAACATGGAGAGTCTATCAATTTTTGTATAACAAAATTATAAAAAGAAATGTGGAGAGAATAGTGACATCATCTTCCTGTGGTATTTAGCTTGGATACAGTTCAGAGAGTGCAGACATTTTCAGGTGCCATTCAAAGCAGTCCTACAACAAACTGTTGATTCGAAAAATGAAAGAGAAAATTATTAGAGTTGTGGAAACTTGAAGTACTGCCCTACTAACAGATGTCTCAGGCAGTTTGGTCACAGCTATGTTTTTGGTTATTGACAAAGAGCAGCATGGCTAGTGCTGATTAGCTAACAATGGCTATACTGAAAGAAGACAAATGGTTCCATGCTGCTCTACCACCACCATTTCCGTGATCACCGTAGAAACAATCAAATATGAGATATTGCTGACAAAACTCCAAACTGCAGCAGCAATCATTAACTTCAGAAAGGCTGAGCTTTGCACTTGATCAACCTCAAACTTAACAGTGGGTATTTTTCCTTGTAGTTGGTGATCTGTCCTTTTTCAATGGGGTTAGCAGGGGCTAAAAAAAGGTTTGAAGTGTGGATTGTTGGATATTCAGGCTGTGGCTATTGGTTTATATCTCACTTTTTTCTGCTTTTTTTTGTGTTTGCACATGGTCAGGTTTACTTGGCAGAAGCTCAATGGAATCTAATGGTATAATACTTTTTATGTGAGAAGAAATGAAAATGAGATTTCATCATGGTTCTCATGATTGATGAGATTTTTAAAATAAGAGGGAGTCCAATTACTAAACGGTGTTTCAGGCAAAAACATCTCTGAGTTTCTCAGTCACTCCTGACTGCTAATCAATTTGTTGAGTGATGATTAAAATGTTTTGCTTTGACCTAAAATGACTTAGCAGTTTGAGTCCTAGCTAAATGGTTCTTTTTGATAAGGAACTGCATTCTTATTCTGTACATAAGTCACAGTTCCCTGTTTTAAAATGAAAAATTGTGAGTAGCTCTTTTAGAATTTTATAATTCCCTCCATTTTTTACTTATTCAAACCAGAAAATTGTCGTCTTCATAATACCTAAATAACTTCTTGTTCATAAAGGAAGGAAAAAAGGATGAAATATGTCAGAAATAAAGAAGATATTAGTGTTTTCAGAATGTTTTTTTCAAGATCTTCCTCCTTAACATTTTGCAACGTTCATTCTCTGTCTTTTAAAGGGTCGTTGAGACAACAGTGCCAAAAATACATTTCTAAATGTAGGTGATATGTTTTATTCCAGATAGTAAACCCATCCTTCTTAAATAAGTGGAAAAAAATTTTAAATCACTGAATTGTGAAACAAAATACTTTGGCTTTTTTTTCTGGAAGAAAGTCTTCATGCACGAGTGCTATCATATTTATGGTTTTTTGCCTGCATTTCTGAAGTTTTATTAAAAAATATATGGTTGTATACCAATTGTATTATTGTGTTATCAATGAAGAACTTCAAGGAAAATGTGAAAATTCTGGTAGCCTGTATCCCATCTACAGGTAGACTAAATTTCATTGTAAGCTCTTCAGATGCATAAAGGTGATGCTTAGGTACAATCCAGATAAAATTTTGCAGAACAGAGCCATCATTCCCTATAGCCTTGGTAATCCTTTTGCAAGATTTCACTAACAGTCAGATGAGAACATAAAAAAGTTTAATTTGTTTGGTCTGGAAAAAAAAAATGCTGGTACATCAAAATGTCAAAGGAACTGATGTCATCAAAGTAAGTAAACCTTTTCCTCACAGTAACATATGAAACTCCTGAACCCATCATTTTCCAAAGTAGATTTATGATATAAAAGTTTTGTGCAGAAGTCAGGTATGATTCAAACATACAGTGCTGGCCAAAATCCCAGATTAGATACTGTACCATTAAATCTGTTACTAGCCTGAAATCCAGACTTCTTGTAAGTATCTGTATAGTTTACGAAGTGATTCAAAATCAAAGAGGTCTTAATATACTTAAGCAGGTTTATTTACGTGAAAGCTAAATTTGCTTTAATTTTTATTTTTCCTAGCTTAAACAAACTAGGATATATGCTAATTAGAGAATTAATATATGCTATCTTAGAGAGTTGCAATGTCTTTGGAGAACTCTAAATAAACTTCTGTAATTTTTACTAGTTTGTATTTCACTATTAAAATTACAGAGAAAACAATTTTAAATTTTTAGAATTATTTTTTTGTTGATTTTCCTTTCTATTGATCATACTTAAGAGGCTGAATACTCTAGTTCAGGGCATATGGAAATCTATAAGTGTAACTTTTGTAAATTAAGAGGAAAAATGTCATATTCCATATGTAGGTTTGTTTTGATTCAATCTTTCTGAATTTAATTGAATTCTTTAAGTGCCATAAGAAAATACAGGAAATCAAATGCAGAATGCAATGTGTCTTTAAACATATAGGGACGTCTATAAGAGAACATCTAATACACAGACTTTCTCGAAAAGTGCAAAGGTGGGGGAGAAAGCTGAATTAGCTTATCCACTGCCTAGTTAGGCTGTTCTTTGGAATATTTTGTTTTGCCCCCAGGCACAAGTAGTGCCAGTATTCCCTCTCCACATTTACTCTAGGTAGCAGAGCTTTTTGGGAAACCACTCTGAGCAATGCTGTGCAGTAAGTTGGAAATGCAGAGCAAGCAGACTGTTTGCTTGTGGGGAAAAGACAATCTGTCAGTGCTCAGAGGAGTAACATCTCACTTTAGCAAGATTTATTGCAGCTTCAAGCTGAAACCAGTTTCTTGATATATATATATATAAAAAAGAGGATATGGTTGTCCTGATCAAAGCACTGTCCTAAAGATTAATTGATCTGTGCTGTATGTTCAGTTCTGTACAGACTGGAAGAAGATAGGTAGCAGTTCCCTGCTTCAAATTTCTCATCAATCAAAACAGATGATACTTTCCTACATTTTTAGCTTGCTATGAGCAAAAATAATTCCTCATAAGGGCTCTAGTATCTAGTGGGTCCATAGTTCTGGAGAGAAACTTAAAATACTAATATTCAGTACCTCTACATACTTTCATATATCATAATTTTTTCATAATATCTCTTCTTGTGTTGTGACCTCTGCCAAGTGGTTGTCCCCTGGATTGTTTGGATTTAGAGCAATTTGAGTGCGTCACATAATTGGCTGTGAGTATATTTGCCTTTCATCTCTATGTGCCTACATGGAAATGAAGTTTTCAGGTTGATTTTAGCTATACATCATTCATATATGTAATTATAGGAAAACTAGTGCCTTTTTGAAACTTCAAGTTATTTTTAAAAAATCAGAAAAATGTACATAGATCTAGCTGACAACAGAAAAATACTTAATAAACATTAGGACTATTTCTGTATTATGCAATCATATGAGGTACATAAAAATTCTCTATATTCACTACGTGATAAGGCATGTCACCTTCTGTATAGTACCAAATATTTATAATGTTCCAATTTTCCATGCTTACCTTTTTGCAGAGAAGTGTCGTAGCTTGAATACCTTGAGAAAAACCCAGGTGATCTACCAGCAGAGAAGAATTTCTTTAATGAATAAGCCCTTTAATTATGTTCTCATTCTGCTATATGCTCAAGATTGTAAAATTGCTGGAGAGAAGAGTAAGTAATTGAATAGCAATTTAAGTGTGAATTTATTAAATCAATTAGATTTACAAAAGTAATTTGAGACACTGTGCTGCTATGTTGGGTGCACTAAGTATATAAAAATTTAAAATAGATGCTTGTAAGTGCAGCATAGTTTCTAATGGGAATTTGTCTTGGTTATTATAATAAAAATGATTGATTCTACGTGTCTTGTAAAGCTTATTCTGTAAGTTTTCTTATCCTAATAGCACCTCAGAGGTAGGCCATTTCATTTCAACCTCTAGGCATAATAAAATATTTAATAAACTGATGAAAATTTGTAACAGTGATGGAAATATTTCTGTGCTTTTATTTTCCTCTAAAACAAACATATCTTCTCTATTAACTAGGTTGTTAACGCTATTAATTTTTCTGCACTGGGAACTTCCATGAGCATTATGTTAAACTTTTATGTGTAATGTACTATGTAATATTTTATGTGGTACTTTAGAAAACTAAAGGAAAATTAATTTGTGCGATTTGATGGCTGTGTGTACTGTAACTACCCAAACATAAGGACAGAAAATGGTTACAAAGGCCTTTGTGATCAATTGCTACATTAGCCTTCCTAAAGACCTGACCTCATACCATGGTGTTAGTGCAGGGTATATCAGTGTGAGAGAAGTTACCGTGTATCAAAAACCACAAAGAATCTAACATGAGCAGTGTGACTGCTACTCATTTCTTACCTTTCATGCCTTCCAAGTAGTGGGAAAGGATATGCCTGTTCAAGCTTTCTTTAGCATAATAAAATAAGGTTTAATAGATGCAGAATTTATTGTCTCTAACGGAAGCAAGATGAGAAAATTTCATTGTCCCTCCAGATTAGTGACCATCTTCTTCCTCTTCTGCCTCCCATAAAATATCTGTGATCCTCCAGATCGTCACATTTCCTGTCCCATGAGACTGTTTCCCTGCTTGCTATCCAGAGGTACATGGTGCCATGAAATACAGCTTTATTCTTCTCCACTTTCAAATGTCCTTTGACATTTGATATTTAGAACTACCATCACTATTTTTATGTTCCTTTTTCTTCTCCTTACCTCTGCCAAGTTACTGAGTATTCAAGATCTTCTCCTTCTCCTCTTATCAATCAATTTTTTAGTTTACAGATTCTGTATGTCAATTTTTCACTACTGTCGTCAATCTTCTGCATTCAGGAAATTTTCAGTCTGAAGAGGAAAATTTCATGCTTGATGAACATTTATAACTATAAGATTTTTTTCCTGATTAGTCCACTGTGTACATAGTCAGTGTTGAGGCTATATGTTAGTTTCAACATCAAAAAGGGGTATGAGAGTGAATTTAAAAATATTATTTCATAAAGATTATATACATATTCCTGTGACATTCAGTGAAATATCATAAAGATCAGAGCAGTAAATGAAAGTGTTCAGATTAAATAGATTGATGATTTCAAAAAACATTTCGTTTAAATGTGCAAAACTGAGTAGTTGAAATATTATTATCAATAGTTAATTTTGTCCAAAGAGGATGGTCTCAGGATACTCATATAGGAAAATCCATTTACTATGTGTTTTTAAGGCAATAAAAGAGAAGTGTTTGTAGACTATCACTATATTAGCTTGGGTACTTTCTGTATGGCCTCTTTGGGTATTAGGCAATGATTTACGGAAGTAAAGTAATAAACCCCACATCTTAAAATATTACAGCTCAATGAACATGGAAATATCCTAAAAGTCAGATCCTTATTTTGTAAGATAACAAGTGTTAGAGAAGCTAATGGAAAAAAGTAAGCTTGAACTGCTTGACTTTATTAAAGTTTCTGTATGTATTGAGTTTATTATCACAAAGAACAGTGAAATGCGAAAGATGGAAAACTTATCATTAAAACTTCTTAATGTCTAAATGATTGCTGGAACAGCCAATAGGAAAGATCATTGGGGGCTTTCTCTTGAACAGATAACAGAATCTCAGAATGGGAAAGGTTGGAAGGGAGCACAGTTGGGTCATCTGGTCAAATCTTCCTTCTCAGCCAGAGTCATCCTAGAGCACATAGCACAGTGTGAGTGTCTCTTTGCTTCAGCCAGCCCTGGCACCAGGGCAAGAAGGGGCACGGCTCGGTAGCTGAATGAACCTTGCCCATCCCGTGGGTTCTGGTTTGCCTGCAGAATGAAGCGACGACAGCAGGAAAGAAGGAGAGAGTCTGCTCAGGGTTCAACCACTGGCTTCATTCATCAACTCAGGGTGTCTGCCTCAGCAGAGACCCCTTGCCAGTCAGAGCCCCAAGCAGACCAAGAGGGCAAGAGAGAGGGCACCCAAAAGTTACATCTTATATTTGGGGGAGGAACTTGGGAATGAGTTTAACTGAGGACAAATCAGGGATCATGTGGGTATGGCTCTGCAGGTAAATGACACATATTACAGCAAATCAATAACTCAGGCGGGGAGACAGCCAGAGTCTTGTCCAATCACTTGACGCCCTCACTGGAGCGTTCTAGACTTTTGGGAGAGGCTTCAAAGTGATAGACAAGACCCAGGGGCTGCATAACTTATGATTGGCACATAACGAGGGTTGGGGTAAAACCAAACAGGATTAAACGTGGGTGACATGGGACAAACCATTACAACTTATAAAAAACAATATAAAGCAAGGAGCAAATACATACATAAAACTGATAAAACCAAAAACACACCACTACACCACACAGATTCAGATGTGCCTTGAATATCTCCAGTGAGGGAAATTCCACAACGTCTCTGGGCAATCTATTCCAATGCTTGACCAAAAGTAAAGTTCTTCGTCATGTTCAGGTAGAACTTCCTGACCATCAGATTTTTATGTTTAGCCACCAATGGCTGGCTGGGTAATACTTTCCATACTTGAGAAACATTAGCAACAGGAAATTTAGGAAATTCAGCAATATCTGGCTTTTTGCCAGCTTGGGGCATCAATAGGCAGAGATATGTCTCCAGTATCCACAGTCCCTACTCTCTGCTATCACATTATCTCTGAGAGTAAAATGAGTCATATTCCAAATCCCACAGGGTGTTCTAGGCCTGACCTCACTGTCTTAAGCTAGCAATGAGTTGCCCCATTTTGCAATACCACCACTCCCTGTACCACCTACCCCAGCCCCTGCCCCTCATTAATTATTTGATAGAGCCATTGCCCAGCAAACTTAGCAGGATGTTATGTAGTAAAGCATATGAGCCCTTCAAATCAGCCACAGAGCACTGATGGCTTAAGTAGACACTGCTGCAGATTCTTTCCCTAAGGAGCCTTGTTCGAAGATTCAGAAATATATGCTCTACTGTGAAATAGACAAGTAGCATGTTAGTCACCTTAGAGCCATTTTGTTGACACTCTTAAAGAATTCACCAGGTAGCAGGTGTAAAGTAAATGATATCTTTCAGAAATCTTTCTGGAAACCAACTAGTGATATTGCTTATCAGGAAAAATTGAAAAAGTTTTATGTTCTCGACAGAGTTTGGAGTAGGGGGAAGGCCTTAAAATTTTGTTCTGTTTCTGAAGGGTCATTGATTTTTTTTTTTCATTTTTTTTTTCATCTGCAGTTCCAATGCACCAAAATCTGACAGCATTGTAACTCAAGGAGACAGTAAATTTGATGCAGAATATAGCCATTTCTTTTTCATCTGCATATAAAATGGTCACAGATGAAAGAAATGTTTCTTCTGGTGAAATCTGACTGAACATGTGACCAATATTTTATTAACTAATGCCTTTTAGGTGAGAGCTGCTACTTTAGTCAGAAAAAGTATGAATTCTAAGGCTAGTAGGTACTGGATTTGAACTGACATTCTTGGGAGGGCAGATTGTATCCTCTACACAAAAGATATTTAACAGCAGGCTCGTAAATTAACATCACCCTGATGGCATGCTTGAAGCCAGCCAAGGTATGGTGTGATAGTACTGATGTAATAAAAATCCTGTCACTCTTGATGCAATAAAAATACTGTCACTCTTGATGCTGGTATAGTAGGGAATTCCAGAAATAAAGTTGAGATATTTCACATTTCTCTGGGGAATGACAATTAAGAAGACATTTCCTTTCAATTGACCTCAACAATCATGGCTAAAATCTTACTGAGAGCAGCACTGGACCACAGCAGATGTGGTAAACATCACAGAGATCATGAGAAAAATGTGTGAAAATCACACTAATGTACTATGAAAATGTTCCAGCAGAATAATTTCAAAAAGTAGGCTATCTTTTTATTTTTCCTCTTACCAGACTTCTTGGGATCTTCCAAATAGTTATGGAATATGGCAAAAGAAAAAGTGTCACACAGAATCACAGAATCACAGAATGTGTAGGTTGGAAGAGACCTTCAAGATCATTGAGTCCAACCCAGCCCTAACGCTCAACTAGATCATGGCACCAAGTGCCACATCTAGTCTCTTTTTAAACACATCCAGGGATGGTGACTCCACCACCTCCCCGGGCAAACCATTCCAGTATTTAATCACCCTTTCACCATAAAACTTCTTCCTAATATCTAACCAATATTTCCCCTGATGCAGCTTAAGACTGTGTCCTCTCGTTCTGTCAGCTGCTGCCTGGAGAAAGAGACCAACCTCCAGCTGTCTACAACTACCCTTCAGGAAGTTATAGAGAGTGATAAGGTCACCTCTGAGTCTCCTTTTCTCCAGGCTAAACAACCCCAGCTCCCTCAGACATTCTTCATAGGGCTTGTTTTCCAAGCCCTTCACCAGCTTCTTTGCCCTCCTCTGGACACATTCAAGCATCTCAACATCCTTCCTAAACTGAGGGGCCCAGAACTGGACACAATACTCAAGGTGTGGTCTCACCAGTGCTGAGTACTGGGGAAGAATGATCTCCCTGCTCCTGCTGGCCCCACCATTCCTGATACAGGCCAGGATTCCATTGACCCTCTTAGCCACCAGGGCACACTGCTGGCTCATGTTCAGCTGGCTGCTGACTAGAACCCCTAAGTCCCTTTCCTTCTGGGCACTGTCCAGCCACACCGTCCCCAGCTTATAACACTGCAGGGGGTTATTGTGGCCAAAGTGCAGGACCCGACACTTGGACTCATTACACTTCATTTTATTAGACTCTGCCCATCGATCCAACCGTTCCAGGTCTCTCTGCAGAGCCATCCTATCTTCCAAGTGGTCGACACACGCTCCCAGCTTAGTGGCATCTGCAAATTTACTAATGAAAGATTCAATAACCTCATCCATGTCATCAATGAAAATATTGAATAGAGTTGGTCCCAGCACAGCCCCCTGAGGGGGGGGACCAGGGACCAGAGACACCACTGGTGACTGGCTGCCAGCTGGATACAGCACCATTTACCACCAGTCTCTGGGCCCGGCCATCCAGCCAGTTCCTAACCCAGCAAAGAGTGCTCCTGTCCAAGCCATGAGCTGCCAGCTTATCCAGGAGTGTGCTGTGGGAGACAGAGTCAAAAGCCTTGCTGAAGTCCAAATAGACAACATCCACAGCCCTTCCTGCATCTACCAGGTGGGTCACCTGGGCATAAAAGGAGATCAGGTTGGTCAAACATGACCTGCCTCTCCTAAACCAGTGCTGGCTGGGCCTGAGACCCTGGCCATCCTGTAGGTGCTGCTTGATGACACTCAATATAAACTGTTCCATTATCTTGCCAGGTACTGATGTCAGACTGACTGGTCTATAATTACTGGGATCCTCCTTCCCACCCTTTTTGTGAATAGGTGTCACATGGGCCAGTTTCCAATCATCCGGAACCTCACCAGTGAGCCAGGACTGATTGTAAATGATGGAGAGTGGCTTTGCAAGTTCATCTGCCAGCTCCCTCATCACCCTGGGGTGGATCCCATCTGGGCCCATAGATTTATGAGTATTCAAGCATCTTAGCAGTTCTCTGACTGCCTCCTCTTGGATAATGGGGGGACTATTCTGTTCCCTGACACCATCAATGAACCCAGGAGGACAGTTTTCCTGAAGGCAAGTTGTCTTCTCACTGAAAACTGAGGCAAAGAAGGCATTAAGTACTTCTGCCTTTTCCTCATCAGCAGTTACTAAGTTCCCTTCCTCATCTGACACGGTCAGATGTCACTTAAAGAAAATGTCTTAATGAATATTCTGACCATTGAAAAGGTCAGACAGACTGAGACAGACAGCTGGGTCTCAACTGTAACAGGGATGGTGGATGCTACGTAGGATTAGGAAGTGTGCCCAACTTCTTCAATGAAGCTCTGTTAGCTCGATATCCCAGTGCCCTTATCCCTAGTACAAGTGGCCTGAGAGAAATTAGCATTTTTGCCTTAATACATTAAGCTCACAAACTTGGGAAAATGTGGAAATTCTCACCAACTTCATTAACAATTATATTTTGGAGTCAAACATCAGTCTTCAAATTCTGTCATGGGGTAGAACACAGAAGATGGGAAGGTCAGGAGTAGTAGAAACCTTTTCAAATATTGCATCTAAATACACCAGAGCTGAGCTATCGATCCTGATTCTTGACAGGTTTTTAATGTTTGATTTCAATTTCAGTAGAATGTATGTGTGTACAGATTTGCATTTACAAAGAATTGCGCAGCTCAAAATGAAATTACAATATTCTGGTGCGTGAACACTGTAATACAGGCCCTGCTGGTTTACTCCCACATAGCTTCTGCTCTTGCTCACTGTGTGGACACACACATACACACAGACAAATCTTTGCATTTATGCATTTCCAGACAGAGTTCTTTGTGACCCTGAGCTGTGCCATGAAGAGTTTACACAGAGATAAATGCAAATAGAAGTCAATTTTTCTCTACTGTCCTGTTGGTTTTGTTGTTGTTTTCATTTTTTTTTTTAAACAAATGTTTGTTTCCACTAAGGTTTTGGATTTTTTACATACTGGCACTGAGCATTTCATGACTTATCTGTAGTCAGATTCCTTTTGTGCTGGCTCCTCTGGTAGGTAAAAAGGATAAAATTCTTAGTATTTTTCACTGGTCTACCACTTTATGTAAAAAGACAGCTTGCTTTGACAGAAGATTTTTAGAAATGTTAGGAGATAACAGGACTAAGGCTATCATGATGGCTCATTATCACAATCTAGATTGATGTAATTGAATCCCACACCTGTGAGCCAAAAGAATGCAGTAAGAGTGTTTCTCCAGGTATTTGGTGTGCCTGGACCATGCAGTACACTTGGCATTGCATGAAACGTTTGCAATACTTGTGGCATTGAAAAGGTGTTCTTGCTGTAATTTCTAGACTGAAATTTAGACACAAGTTGAGAAATTTCTATTTCTATTTCCTCCTTCAGCTATGACTTTTAAGATTAATTTTCCGTGTGTTTGTAGGACTGAAACAATCTAGTGTTGATAAATGGTGTCACTGCATGCTAGTATTGAACTTTGCCCATTTCTTCTCTCATCAACTTGACTTACAAAGGAGAGGTCACCATCAGAAAAATATTTTTTTATTTAGTCACCCCAAAGGTAAACACTGTGTTCCAGATAATATGGAATTTTTTCTTTGTCTCTAGTGCACATTTTTCTACTTTTCTGAGAATCAGTGATCTTCTGGGACTGATATTTTGGTGATTCCCAGTGACGCTTGAATGTTTCATGGCATTCAAACATCTATGTAACATTAATTTCTGGGTCCCTAAGTAAATAAAGACAGCTACCTTCATTTAGACGATATTCTTGCATCAATTGCAATGGAATGCAGAATTGATAAATAGAATCCTATAAAATGTTTTAGATATATTAATGCACGTGTTTATAGCAGCTGAAGAAATTTGGAGCAGGCAAAATATAGACATGTAAGGGAATTAAAACAATTTTTAAAATCATGTTTCAGCATGCAGAATTCACAGTGTGAAACTTTGTATGCTGTTTTTTTGCTCAATCTTTGCTTTTACTTAATCATAGCTTTTTACAAGACACTGTTTTTTCTGAAGTGCTCTGGTTCTGTCAGAGAATCAGATGTAAGTATTTTCAAGTGTTTGGAGGAAATCTTATCAACTTTGAGAGTCATAGATTCAGTAACCTATTTCAAGGTTCTTAGAGTATTCCAGGCCACTTCTCCTGACAGTATTTTCTATATATATTTATCTGTGTGAGGGAGGGAATTAAGCACTGTTAATACTAAATTACAGAAGAATTCTAACTTACATTTGTAGACAAGTAATACTACTGATAGGGGTCTAGTCTCTATAAGAGGGTGAATATTTTTACATCTTAGGTGAAAGGCAGTGGGCTGTGTAACCTTGGTCTTCTAGATGTGAGCTGGTAACAGCAATTAGCTGAAAAATAGACTGTATTTTAAAAAGCGATTTGCTATGTAATAACTATTTACTATAATGGTAGTATTTCTCAGTTACTTTTAATTGAATAGAAACATCCATTTTGTCTTTCTTTCAGTGTACAACTTTCCTGCCTCCATGAATGCAGCTCAGACTTCAAATGTAACTTTGGATACAAATAATGAAACTCATTTAACTTAATTTAGCAGAATGGACTATTTTAAGATACAGTTCATTTCATCCTAAAGTGGATGTCTCTCTGAAAATTTCTGTTATCTAACAAGTCACACATGCAACATAAATATAGTGAATGAGGTATGAGTATTCAATGTCTAGAAATTATTAGTTCACTGCACTTAGAAGCTCAAAACAAATTTTATTCAGTTTAGTCATTACAAATGTCATTCTGACGTATTGTTGACCATTTGTGAACTATGGGAGCTGAAAATTACAGTAATAGATGGTGGAGATGGGAAATATGGACCATTTCTTTCATATAATCACTAATGTGGCTTTTTTCAATACTAAGAAAAGTTAACACTATGGCAGTGAATAATAGTTGTTCAACTTTGCAGCTGGTGGGGCAGATTTCTTCAAATTTTACTTTCCATCAAGTTTCATTTTATTTATGTTCTATGTTGTTTAACATAACGTTCACTTTTTCTGTTTGCTCTCCCCAGAGTGTAATGATACAGCACATTTTTAGCCTATTGGTACCAAAAACCAACATGATTAAAAACACAGTATTAGCTGTTAAGGCACTTCCACACATTTATAGGCTACATTGTTGGGGTTTTTTTAATTTTAAAAGCTGGTTCCATCATTTGCTTCTACAAACTAAAAACATTAAATAAACCATACTATAATTTCTTCATGTACAACAAAATCATTATTTCTGTTCAAGTGCCAACAACTAACAAAAGGGAGGGATGGTATTGTCTCAATGTACATACATAATATTAAGGTTCAGGAGCAAATAGCAGATTGTGCACAGGATTGGTAGGACAGCACAAGATAATAGTGATAAGTGTCACAGTGGGATTTTTTAAAATATATATATTTTTTTTCCTAAACAACCTCCACCATTGCTTACATTTCAAATACAAAAACATACTTGAAAATATAAATGCAATTTATTAGCACAAATAAAGCAGGAATATTTTTTAATAGTTCTTTTAAAAGTCTCTATCTCTGCAAGTCTTACCCTAGACATAGCAAATATGGATAGATACAGATTAAAAAGAAATAAAGCCACCAACGTGTCATTATATGTTGTGATGCGTGATTTAGGTTTTTAGATTTGTATTTTTATTTTGTTTATTTGTCTGTACTTGGTTTGCTCCTTCCAAAATACCCCCACTCCTACAACCCTGATCACACCTGGTACCACCCTGTCCTGGACCCCCCCCCTTCCCTTCCCCATTGGTCCGAAGTGTGCTTCACCCAGCTGCGACCTGGGAAAAGGGGACACAGAGGCCCAAGCCAGGGTTCTGGCACATGTTCTGGCTTCCTGGCAAATGTTCTGGCTTCCTGGCAAATGTTCTGGTTTCCTGGCACATGCTCTGGCAAGCGCATCGCCTGGCACACATGGAGCTGGACTGAAACACCTTTTCCAACCCAAGCCAGACCTGCTCCTTCTTCCAGCCTTAACCACGCTCAGCCTGCAGATTCGGAGGACCCGCAAACTGTTTTGAGTGGTCTGGGGAACTGCTTTGGCTTGCAGGCACCCCCACATTGATACCAACTCACCTTAATTATACAGTATCTTTGTCCATACATACTGGAAATACTATAATGCTTTTTTTCCCAGCAGTAGTTAGATTCCTTGGCATAACATAGGATCTTGGACTCCCAGTTGTGTTTGTTTTCTATTCTTTGTTGAAAGTAGCTCCAAAATCTACAACATGCTTACACCAAGCTAAAAATGGAGAATCAAGAAAAACTAGGAAAACCAATAAATGCAAAGAAAGTAATAGAATGGCATGAAACCGAAGCTAAAATACTGCTAATTCTATGGAAATTCTAGGGAGCTAAAATATTCAAAAGCTGAGGTACATCAAAGTAGAAGTTACTAGTAGTATACTATTTTATCAGAAGCACTTGGCTGGCAAAGTTTGGAAAATTTATGTATTTATTGGAAATTAATCAAGGCTTATATCTGAATTTAGACAAGGATCAGACTAATCCATTGCTGATACTGTTCTTTCTATATCTTTCCACTATACACATATTTGCTTTCCTGCCTCTGTGTGTGTATGTATAAAACTTGAAATGTTTGTATTTGTATAAGTCATTGAGACCATGACAGGCTAATCTGTAAAACACGGCATGGTTTTACAGCAAAATCTTAATACTTTTCAAAATATATTTAAGTAAGTTTCAGCAACCATGTTAGTATAAATCAAAAGAAGCTTATTCTACCTCAAGTCTCAGGATTATTTACTTTGAGGAGAACTGAAGGAGTTATAAATTAAAATTGTTTTCAAGAAGGGAATAAAACTACAGTTATCTAGAAAATGGTATTGGGCAGAAGCAAGGCACATTTGTTAAATAACATTAAGTATAAATAATTATTTAGCAGTGGTTTTTTTTAATTCAAGTGTCAGATCATCATGAATACTTCATTTTATACTTCCCTCAAGACATTATGTGAAAGAAATCAATCTTTATGTTTAAATCTGTATATGTAAGGCATACTTATTCTTCCTGCTTCTCCATCTTTCCTCTTTCTGAAAATAATCTGGCGTAATAAATGCTATCACACCAGTCTCAGAGTAAAAGTTTCTTCTTGTTGCTGCTGTTGTGAGTAAAGTGTCTTTAGTAAGACCATGAAAGCAGCTGCCTTTCATTCTCTGCAACATGGCTGGACTTTCATTTTTGCTCTTCATTTCAAGGATTGCTCTTCATCTAGAGGTGTATGGAAATTCTGTGTTTGCTCTCCTCTAAATTCATGGAAAGGGACAGGGAGAGGTGAATCATAAGCTGTATTTTGAGACCTATGATAGTCCTTTTTGTAATCATAGTCATGATACAGTGTAACAAAGGCCTCTCCCTACCGTTAACCTTGAGTTTTTCTTTCTTATAAAGTGTGTAAAGATAAACATTTTCTTATCAAACAATATGACTCTTGTGAAAAACCACTATGCATAAAAACTCAGGTGGAGGTGAAGTAAAAGTAAAGAAGTTCTTCCCTTACCCTGAAGAATAAGTGTTGTTTTTCCTTGAGCTTTTGTTCAGTTTTTCATTTCCTGTGATTGAATTTCTGACTGTCAAATCCACACAAAGACCAGACCCAAGCAAAGAGATTTCAAAGAAAAGGAATGGAAACGGTAGGAATAATAGGAAAATATGAGATGGTGGGCACTGACAGGATTTTTAGTGGATTTTTTAGGATTTTTGTTTTTAGTGGATTTTTAGGATTTTTGCTTTGAGTATTTTGGATTTGGGTGTTTTGTTCGGTTAAGTTTGGTTTTTTGCTTGTCTATTTTAAGACCAAATTCTCGCTATATATGTTCCTGCGTAAAACCTCCAAATGTCTCACTTAAGCTGGAAGAACTAAACTTTGGCTCATAACTTGCTTTTTCACAATCTTCCTTAACATTAATGTGAAGCTCACCACTGCTTCAAGAGGTGACCCAACAGGTTGAAATTCAGGTGCACAGATGCTCATGATTTTAGCTGTCACAGGTTCCAAGTTCTTTAAAACTCTGAGTAGCAGAACAAGAATCACTACAGTCAGTAGGGGATATCTTTCCAGGGAAAAGACTCCAAATGCAGAATGCATTAGGAACCCTGTCTTTATACTTTTTATCAATAGTGTCTGTGCAGCATCAGTAAAGCACAATAGTACTTTATGAATGAATACACATATATTTGGGATGCCTGCTCAAACATATTTTAGTGATAAGGATGCCTGATCAAAAGTGTTTGGAGACCTCTGTACTAGACCTTCTCCAGAGGTACCTTCCAACCTCAGCACTTCTATGAATTTTGATTCTGAAATTAATTGACACATTTCCTAGAAGTGTCCTGAAAGGGTTTCTTTAAGGAATAACTACAGAATAATTTAGCTTCCTTTTCTGAAATATACATGTTGTGGTACTGTAAGGGTTTTTAGTAATAAAAATACCACTCATCTGGAACGTTTATTTTAGTGTGAAAACACAGGCTTCAAGTCTATAATATTTTTTACTTATTGAATTCCCTGATGCTCAGTAAAAACCCTCTCTCTGCTCTTTCTGGAGTAATAAGTAAACCACAAGAAAAATGCCTACAGTAATGGAAGAATATGTTTTCCCATATTGCTTAAAAAAAACCTGAACGAGAGGAGGGAGAACTTGTATTTTTAAATTATCACATTTATTTACATTCTTTTCCCTAACACAACCACTTATCAGTGATTTAGCAAAAAGTATGAAGATGCTGTTTTCACTTTAAATCCAAGTAGTAGAAATAAAGAGATAAAACTAATGGTAATGTAATTTTCTTTAGATAGCACTTAACCACAACATATTCACTGTTAATATACATTGCACAAAAGAATTGTACTTAATGGTACAGACAGTATGTCTTTAACACACCACAAAAGTAGTTTGTTATTTTCTCTGTTTCATTGTCAGGAAATTATCTTGTATATTCAGATGAAATGTGCAATATGATTATTTGTATTCTGAGACTCATAGGAAAATGAAAATTTCTTAGTTTTTCTGACTCTGCTGCTTTTCATTTTACTGTATGATACATATTAATTTTCACTGCTCCTCTTAGGAGTACATTTGTATAGCCATACTCTAAACTAGCAGGTTTTGAAGGGATATTTGACATGCAGTTAAATATTAAATCTGATTCATGTAGATTAATGCAAAAATCTGATGTGCTGTCAGATTTTCTCATTATTTTGTGCACTGTTTAGAACACGAATCATTGAAGTGATCAAGGCAAGTAAGTGTGATTCCAAACAGGATTGGCAGTGAGTTCATAGTAAAGTCTACAATTTCAAGGATAAAGAGGTTCATTTTTTCTTTTAGCTTTGTTATTCTCAAGTGAAATAAAGTTTACAATGCACGTTAAAAATACATAGCACTCAGGTTTTGTATGTGAAATTATATTTATGTACAGCTGTAGATACTGCTGCAAATAGTAATATTACCTTGTTTCCTTTGAGGTAATTATAATAATTATAGTATATAGGTAATTATTATAGTATATTCCTGTAAAATAGAGTGTGTTTTCTTTTTTCTTGTAGCTGTAAATGTTTAAATCCTGTCACATAGTTTTAGACTAAATTCTTTATGATGAGTTAGGGAAATGAATTTTTTTCTCATGAGAAATAATAAAAAGGTACTCCTTTAAAGATTTACATCAAAATTATTTGTTGTATAAAAACACATACAACTGGAGTATGCATGCTGAATGAGGTGTAAGCAATAACAGTTAATAATAAGAAAAGAGAATGTTTTCTGCCCAAAACAACATTATGCTGATCATAATGAGGCTAGAAGCAAAGAGAATTTTGATGTATAATTTTTTTCCCTCAGTAAATAAAATCAGAAACACTTATATTTTTTAACTCTGTTAGGACATTGCAGAATACTGCTCCATTAACTTATTTCTTTTGTGAGCAGGAATTTTCATTTAGGCTCTACTCTATGAAACATCTTGTAGTCTGTTTTCTGAATGAATAAATAATTGGGGTATTTTATTAATGCAATCGCTTTAGAACTGTGTTTAGTTTTCCAAAACTCCTTGTGTTACTACTGTAACACAGTAGCTGTGTTTCTACTTTAAGCAAAAAAACCCCCACCAAAATACAAAAAAAAATTAAGAAAGAAAATGTCAAGAGTGATGTTAAGCCTATCTCCTGTTCTTTCTGACAGTAATCTGCATTTATGGATGCAGTGAGATTTGTGCTTCACAGAAGTAGTTGAACTGATTTAAGTCTTTCAAATACTGGAAATATGCTTAATTATCATCTTTGCTGTATTTAATCCCAGTGAAAAAATGAGACTCTTTACACTTGAAAACTGGTGTTTGGAATTGTAGGGAATAGAGAAGAAAGGAGTATTCTATGAACTAAAAAACAACAGAACAGGAGCATTAAATCCATGGATGGAAAAGGAGATTGGCTAAAAACTTGCTCTGGGGATATTAGATGAACAAGTGGATAATGACTACTACATATATTAGAAGCAGTCTCCCATTCACAGATCCTGGTCCTTACAGGGACTTCAATCACCCCAAAATCTGCTGATTAATATTAATATTCAGTGCTTTTCTCTGAGCTCTAGAGTGGTCCACCCCATTGAGCAGGAAATTGGGTAAAAATCCTATGGGACCTGCATGGGTGAACAAGGAGCTCCTGGCAACATCCAGATGCGAAAAGAAATTCTACAGATGGTGGAACTAAGGACAGGTAATTTGGGAGAAATACAGGGACATTGCCTCAGCATAAGAAGATGCAGCTAGGAAAGCCAAGACCCAAGTGGAATTTAATCAGGCCAAGGATCACAAGAGCAGCAAGAAGGGCTTCTATAAGTATATAGTAGACAAAACAAAAACTAAGTAGAGTTGGAGTCTCTACTAAATGGGGTACTGGCCCCAGTGACAAAGGATATGGAAAAGGCCATGGTCTTGAATGGTGTCTTTACCTTAGACTTTACTAGCAAGATCAGCTTTTAAAGCTGATCCTAATACCAGGGCGAAAGTCTGGAGAGACAAAAATGTACACTTGCTGGAAGCGGATCAGATCTGGGAATTCCTAAGAAAGCTGGCCATACATAAGAAAACTAGACATACGTAAGTCTCTGGGCTCCGATGGGGTACATCCACAAGTGCTGAGGGAGCTGGTTGTTGTCATTGCCAAGGCCACTTGATTATCTTTGCAAAACAATAGTGGTTGAGAAAGATGCACAAGGACTGGACTATCTCCTATCTTCAGGAAGGGCAAGAAAAAGGATACAGATGATAAGGTTTACAGGCCAGTCAGCCTCATCTCGATCCCTGGAAAGGTGATAGAGCAAATAGCTTCCAGGCAAGGACAAGAAGTGTGTAGTCAACATGGACTCTGAAAGAGGAACACCTGCTTGGCCAGCAGGGAGAACCGGTTGAACCTATTGGGTTAATTTTGTGAATACTAGGATCTGAACCAGAGGGGTACACAATGCATATGCATATGCAAGTGGAGTGATCTTCATATTAAAAAAAAAAAAATTGAGAAAAGAGAATGGATTGCATGAGAAGTATTTACTTGTAGGTCTTCTTTCATTCAGGACTATTTTTGATGGTTTTTGCACTACAGGGTTTTTTCTGGGAAGTCATTCAAGGTGAAGCCTTGAAGCTTTCAATTGCAAATGAGATAATGAAACTCCTATTAGGCAGAGTCAAGACTCATAATTTTCAGAGTTTGGTCTTGATTACAGTTTGGTTACTAGATTTTGTGGCTCCAAATGAGGAAAGGCATAGTAAAGATGAATAATTTTGGCCTGCATCATGAAAAGAGGAAAAATGCAGATGGCTAACTAACTGATTAATCACTAGGAAAAATGCACTTTTTTATAGTTTTTAAATGTTCAGCATTGCCACAAGGTAGGTAGTTTGAAGGTATGGTCAGTGTGGCATACAGTTTATCAAGCTTCTTCTTTATTTCAATAACAAAAAATATTCAGATGTGTATAATAATAGTGAACTGTTCTATGTATAAAATTTAGGTTATGTTTTTATGGTAAGGTGGATGAAGATTTAAAACTAAGCTGTTGTTTTATGGATAAAGCGAGGCCATCCTCCTTATGAAGTTCCTTCCCGTAAAAACGGCCACTTTTGTCTGTGTGGAATTAAAATTTGTTGTCCTACTCCTGAACCATCAGTCCTTCAAAACAGTATGAATTCACTTGAGAGAGTAATAGACAAATAATTTAAGAAGGAAAAGAAATTTTAGAGCTATATTAAAAGTAAGATTAATCAAATGTTTTATTAATTTTCATTTTAGATAAATGTCATAAAAGCTTCTAAGAGATATTTGAGGTCATAGAGGTCACTGTCATGTAACAGATGAGAAAGCTCTGAATTAAGACTCAGAAATGTTGAATTCTCATTTTAGTTCTGCCATTGAGACATCATGATGTCAAGAAAGTCACTTGTCTGTACTTCAAACTGACAGCCTTGAAAATAGAGATAATTGCATGTCTCAAGTCAGATCTCTTCTGATGTACTAATGTTTTGCAATGTACCATTTCATCTGACTACAAACCACAGGACAAAACCAATTTAGAAATAACAGATTAAGTTTCCTTCAGAATTTTAGTTCTCCAAAAATCAATAAAATATAAAATATATCAATATTATATATATTTTTTTTTTCTATTTTATATAAATATATAAAATAGAAAATATAGTCCATTTCAGATCGTGATACCAGGTTCTAATCTCCAAAGTCTCCAGCTTGGCAGGTCATGCTTTAAGTCATTTTGGTGGTAATTCAAGATTCTTACTGTTTAGAAGATTGGGAGAGTTTCTATGAGAGTCAGTTGTTTAAAGATAATCAATTGAGTGTCTAATCCTCCAAAAGAGGCACAGGGCCAAGGTACTGACCACTTGCAGTGGTTATGTCCCATGGCTCAAAGGGTTTAATTAGTGTTGAGTCAAACTCTGCCCATTGGTTTTACTGAGATGATATGGCTGCAACAGATGGCAGAATTTGTCTTGCATTTCTCTGGCCTCCTTCCAAATTGGGTAATTACATTCTACATAACTACAGTTATGTACAGTTTCAGTTCAGTTCAGTATTTTTCATCCTCTTCATTGCTAAGTAGTTTTCATATTTGAGGAACCTGTTTGGATTTTTTTATGGGTTCATCGATGCTACTTTTCTGTAGTTAAACCAGTATTTTTCATTCATAACAAAGCAGCTTGCTAAGAATCTCTCTGCATGGAAACTCAATACAGGTTTTGAGAATCTTAGAGTCCATTTACACTGTTGCAGTTCTAACATATCAAAGTATGCCTGGCAACTGTGTTTATATAATCTGAAATGTATTGCCAGTATAAAAGCCACCACTTCCAGTCCTGCAAGCAAATGGAATTAAGGATGGTGTGTTTTGTAGTATAATATAAATAAATCATTTTGCCATCAAACAACATTCATTTCATCTGAACCCTCCCCAAACAAAACCACTCAAACAAACAAGCAAACAAATGAAACAAAGCAAAAGAAAACAAAATAAGACAAAATGCTTTCTATTAAAAAATTACTATTATGCTCCAAAAAGCATTGCTAATGGCTTGCTTCACTCTTTTCATAATTCTGATTAAGAACAACAGATGCGAAACAAGAAAATTCTGCTGCAATTCTAGCCTAAAGATAGGAAAACAATAACAAAAATAAATCATTTACAGAAAATTAATATCTCTGTGTGAGGAAAAATTTATGCATGTAAGAATATGCTAACGAAGTACTTTCAAAAGTAGTTACAATGATTGCAAACCTTACTAGAACTAATTCTAGATTTAGTGAGAGCCCTTGTTCTCATACCTGTTAATGTTACGTTAGAAACATCCTCTTCAGAGTCCTTGAGGAATTCCCACTCCTCCTCTACTCTCTGTCATAAGTATCAAAAAAGAACTTTAAGTAAAAAGTGCAGATTTTTTCAAAATATTGGGTTAATTTTACTGTTTTGAGGTGTTTACTCTTTAGTCTTTACTATTCAACTGTGGACATATTCTTAGTTTTTAGTTAAATTCAGTAACAGTGAGATTTCTGTGTTCTCATCCTTCTGTGTTCTTATAAAAGTATACTGAATTTTTTGGATTTAAATACTTATAATTCCAATAAACACTTCAAGTGATTTGAAGTCTGTTAAATTGGAATACTTACCAGCTTTTCCAGTTTCTTTGTATTTAGATACTTGTTTATTTCTTAGTCTCTTAATATCATCCATCATTGCAAATTGTCAAGTATGTACCCACCAAAAGTCCTCCAGTTTAACATTTACATTTAGTTGAAGCAAACAATAGAAATTTGTGGGGTTTGACATATGGAGATATTAAGAATTACTACATTCCTTTCCTTCCAGATGAAGATTCACTATAGTAAGGAATTAAGTTATATGTTGTATTTCCACTGAACCCGCTCAGAAATTCACAGGATATCTTTAGGGATTCCAGAGATCATGATTAGGAAAGACAGTTACATATCTGTAGTTTTCTTAATTCTCTTTTAGAAAGTTTTATTCTCTTGACTCCTTTACTGTGACTAAAGCATCTGGCTGGGACATGTTTTATTATTTCTTAGGGACTATGTTAACACAGCTTATTTTGTGGCTTTTGTTCTCAGTAAGCCATATGTAATGGTAGTTACATCCTCCCAGATAAGTTCATTATGTTATCCTGGTGTGAATAGAACTTGCAGTAAATGAATCAGGCATCCTTTGGATGAAATAACCTATTTGGTCTACTTTGGATAAAATGAAATTTCCCATGTGCATTATGTGTAGGAGGAACTCTCTTGTACACTGAAAACTCATGAAGAGAAGACAATGTTTTGTTTCTCCCTCCACCAGCATGATAGCCATTGGCACTAGTGTCACCAGTTATTGTCAGTAACGTTCATGCACATTTGGAGAGGCAGGTGAATTCATACTACCTGTTGGGAATTAATTTAAGGAATGAAGAGCATTTGAATTTTTAAACTGAAAACTTGTCCATTACATATAAACAAGGAGTTGGAGGCTGTCAAAGTCTTTACACTGAGTTTGTTTCCTGCTTCCTCTATTTTGAGTCTGATGAATACCATACTGTGATTACTGATGACTGCCCCAACACTGCTGTGAATGGTTCTTAAAAAAACTTTTGTTTTCTTTAAAGTCTAGGTTGTCCATGCTTATTTAATTTTCTTTCCTTTTAAACAAATAATTTTCACTCTTCTGAGAAAACTGTAAAATTGCACAAATGTTTCCTTTCTCTCTCCCATTCAGAACCTGCCTATTACTGGTTTTGATTCTTGAGAAAAGGAGCATTATTTTGTGATTATTGTTATTGGTGAGCATCATCAGTTTTCTTGTCTCTTGTGGAAAATTGCTTTCTTCATACAGTTGCTGAGATGGCTATCACTGTTAATTCTGTCAAGTTCTGACAAGGAATTATATTATCAAGACTTAGTTCCCTTTTGAAAACAATGAATAACATTAGCTCTAGGATACATACAAGTGACAAGACAAGAAAAGGTTAGTAATACTTGTGTACAGAAATTATCCATTTAATTATTTCATATTCATGATTATTTTTGCTTTGTGCTGTGTTTCTAGGCACCTATACATGTCTGGTCAAAATATAAAAGTGAGGCTAGTTTTACTTGGAAATGAAGCCAGGCAAAACTGCTACCTCTAGTGGAAAACTTAATGAGTTCTCTGTGTCTTATATTTGTAGAGAGAATAATTTAAAAAGATCATCCAAATGAATATTTTATTTTTCTCTCATGCTCCAAGCTGGTTGAAAAGGCAGTATTGCTTATAGTGAAATATATATATGAAACAGAGCTGTCAGTCTCTTTCCCCGTGTACTTTTGAGCAGTTTGTTAAATTCAGTCAATGTCACTGACCTTCAAAGGATAGTAGAATATTTTATCCTTTTTTTCAAGGTAATCAAGCAACAGTATCTGTAGAACACCAGTTTCTACCATGACTTATAACAGTCAGAAATACAATACAATAATAGAAACAACAAAAAAATGTGTCATGTTTGTACAGATCCATAAGAATAAAAGAATAACTCTGGAAATACTGAAAAAAGTTTGTTCAATAGCATTTCTTTTTTTTTTTTACTTGTTCTTTCTTTTAGTTAAATTATTTTATCCAAATTATTATTTTAGTAACTAGTGGAATGAAAGTTGACCAGAAATGTAAGTGGTTTTTTCCATTTAAATTTGTATTTCAAGTTACAGTTTTGATATATGTCATTGTACATATGTGAATCATATTTCCTGTGATGTAAATTTGTCTTGTGTAATGCAGACTAATGCATATAGTCTGATTAATGAGAATATGAGCGTACCATTCCATAAAATCAATAATTTTAAAACTAATTTAGTATATATAACTTCATGCCAATTTTCAGAAACAAACCTTTTTTTTTTTATATCAAACATTTTCATTTCAATTTTGGTAGGACATGTTTTAAAGACTTGTAGTTTTTTGGCATTTTGTCATTTTATGTAGTAGGACAAACTGTGAAAGGCTTTTGATTTATCTTGGAAAGAATGCCATAGTGTTAACCAACAAGGAATAATTCAGTATGCCAATCACAGTCTTCTTCTAATGCCCTTGTCTAGAAAAGAATCAGAATATTTTACAAGAACCTTGCTAGTGGTTGCAAAGAATCTCCTGAATCAGAATGGTTTCTGAGCTATAATATCAACCCTCTCATTAAAAGATTTTTCCTGTATTTTATTAAATATTGCCACTATGGGTATACATGGACATGAATACACTCAGAATTATTTTTGGAAGTATAAATGCAAGATTTTGACCCCCCCCCCAGGTTATGCCTTTGAGAAATTTGACACATTATAATCATTTCTCATTCAAGATTCATTTTCGTTCTTGAGACTAAGAATAACTACCTCAGTCCATCAACAGTGTCTGAAAGTACAGAAGGCTATGGAGCATGGAAAGCATCTCAAGCTCATTTCGAACTTTTTGATGACTCCTTTAAAAAATATGATAGTTATACATTGGTTATTAATGTATCAAAACAAACAAACAAAAAGTTTCATCCATTACCAGTTTTCATAGGAGTGATTTCATGGGGTTCATATTACAGCCCTATAATGAAAGTTATAAGTGATCTATTTCAAAATCATCTCTGCACTATATTGCATTTCCAGTCTTGTAAGTGTTTTATTGTCACTGGAACAGAAACAGGAGAAATACATTAAGATAAAGAAATGTCCTTGTCTGCCATTAAAATAAAAAATGTGTGTAGTGTCCTGTTGTCCATAAACTGTCATGTAACATTTTGATGGAAGAATTTCAAGGTAGCTAAGACAATAGGATTTCTATGTATAGCCTAAAACATACTGTACAATGATATGCAATAAAACATGCCACAAGATCTGACAACTTTTATTTCAAGCATGAGAAGCAGAATACTACTCTTTAAAGTTAAACATTTTTAAAAGTGAAACATGTACATATGTAGAGAACAACTCCAAATATTCTTGGATGTTACTTTGCACTATAATCAACATCAAAGTAAAAATGTGCTTAGGGTATTTGAAAATCGGTCCATTTATTTTGAGCTTAGTGTTTTGCTAAATTAAATTCAAAAGCTACAACAGGGCCTAGATTAAACAGAAAGAAACAAAAGAAAACCTGAAAATTCTGTCTAGGCATTTGAAAATTATTTAGATGATATCAACAGCGGAGTCTCAATGCTGATGTTCAAATGGATAGATTAAGGGAAGATTCACTATATATTCATTTGCTTTCACAACATTGATTTGCAGTTCACAACAACAGTTAAGGAGATTTTTTTTTAAATTTTCTGTTCTGCATCTGTGTTTCAAACCTAAAATGTTGGGTTTAAGGTCAGGTGGAAATGGCAATGTTAAGACAAAGTACAGGCAGGCAGTGTTGCTCCTGAAAGTAAAAAATCTCATGCTCTTGCAGAAGGACTTTCATCAGGGACAGCTAATTGTGCATATTTATATTGTGCCTTTATATTTTGTTCTTAATTGGTTTCGGAGAAAGAAGGAGATAATGTTTTAAATCCAGAAGATTTAATATTTACTTAATTTCTAAATATTTTTTTAGTTATGTGACCCACCTTATGAAACAGCAGATCAGCTGGATATCTAAAGGATTTTTTTAATGTCAGTTCTGCCAGCTGCATTACAAAAAGTGGTTACCACAAGTAAACAGTTAAGCTCTTAATTGTAATATTCTTCCTGCTTTTGTGGTGCTACCCTCTCAGGATAGCTGAAGGCTTATGTATTCAATAAACCAAGAAAGTGTTAATTAATATACTAAAGTTGGCAGACAATTTAGTGGGGTCTGAGTATACTTTAGAAAGAATCTGCAGATATTGGAAAAGCTCCAAACCACATAGGAGACCACTATATTCATGTCAGCAGATGGGATTTTGTTTGAAAATGCAGGATTGCAATAAAAATTTGGGCTACTGCTGGAGTTGTTCGGTTCCATGAGCTTTTAATGACCAGCTGTTTTCTGTATCCATGGTTACCCTGAATGTCAAAACATCTTTTTCAAAAAAGTTATTTGTATATTGCTCTATATTTACATTATGCTACATCTAGCTATGGAACAATATCAAACAAAGGTGTCTAATAGTACAGTACTGATTTTGCCCAAGTAATACACCTAGGTAAAATAGCCTAGATAAATGAAAAAAAGTCTTATTTTTTTATATTACTTTTTTTTTTGTAATTAATACTCAAAAAGAAATAAGTTACTGCATGGACTAATAATGATCTTACAGAGAAGCAAATATGATCATAGAGGAGAAATTTACCATTGCAAGAAAAGGAATACATATAAATGTCACAGATTGTGCTGTCTTGGCATTTTTGTTAAAGTGCTGATGTCAGGTTGCATGAGGTATAAATTATAGAGTTACAAAGTCCCAATAGACAGTAATTAAATTTATGGGATTGTCACAGAACATTATGTAACTAGTAAGATACACAGAGACTTTTGTCTATGACTATACTGTCTATGACTATGGTCTATGACTGACTTAGTCTTTGTACACAGCTTCAACATTTATCACTTCACCAGAATTAAGGGTCTTTTTAACCTAAAAAACTTACTTTTGTAAAAAAAAAAAAAAAAAAACAAAACTATTTGTAAGAAAAGAATTATGCTGTATTATGCACTTAAATAGAATTATTGCAGTTAAGCAGTGTCTAATGCTTGCCTGCATCTTCCTGTGTACTCAGTTTTTAAAAATGTATTCCTACACTCCCAAGTCCAAGATATCTTCCAGTTTTCCTACTGAAAACGTCCTGTTGTTGCCCTGCAGTGAAGTAAAAGTTACTTAGCATCTTAAATTAATAGTAAGGAGAAGATAATTTACCAGGAAATAATCCAGACGCCTAAGTAAGTATGATAATGTACTTCATAAAAGAGAATATTATGTTTTATCTGCTTCTCTCTGAGTCTTAAGGGCAGCCAGGTGAACTGCCTTCATGCATTTCAGAAGCAGAATCTTCACACCTTCAGAAGACTATTTTATGACAGAATATTATTTTTTTACCTTTTGATAATTGTTCTACCTAATATCATAAAGGTGCTTTAGAGTATGTAAGAAATACAGGTATTATTTAGACTAAATGTCATTAATTTCTTATGCAAATCAAAACGTTTGTGTACACTACTTCAGAGATATTTCCAACTTTGGCTGATATTTTTAAATTTTTTTGTAATTTATGTTTAAAAAAAAAGAATATTTTCAAAAAGATATCTTTTAATGCCCACTAAATTAAGTAGAATTATAGCTTCAGTTCAAGGAATTAGATTGCAAGGGACAAAGTTAACACACAACCACTCTTGCACACTGCCCTTAACTAGACTAATTTATAGTTTTAAGTAAATGTTCACTGATTTAATTTGAAAGAATTTTCAATTTAAATTGAAATCAGTTTTGATTGACACAAGGTGTTAAATTTTAGCCTTTCTACAGTCCGAATCTTGGCTGTGTAATTGTCTAATTGAGTGTCTGTCAGTATTTTAAGATTGGTTTGCTCTTTAGTGTTACTCAGAGAAAGAGATTTTCATTCCCAGTAAAGATGTTATACAACATACCTGTGATAAATCTGAGGTTTGATATCAAAACAATGACACATTTATGTTGGGAACAGTAATGAAGAGTGTCTGAACTCAAAAGATCTGCATAAAACTCAAAAGCTTCCCTTAGATCTGCTGCGACTTTTAGGCAAAGGCAGGTCCCAGATAAATAGCTCCAAAAGATTCAGCTAAAGTGTAGTGATGTCAAAAAGAAAAGAAAAGAATCTATATGTGAAACAAGCCTACAATATTCTTCCCATTTCTCATTATGTGTAATTATATATGTCTACTGGAAAAGATATCTTCATTATGTTATGAAAGCACCACTTGCTGTTGGTGACATGAATGCTGCTGCTCTGGGTTATCAGTTGTCTGATTAGACAAGGGTTTGGGACATGCTGTTCTCTGACAGTGACTCTGCAGTAGATCTGGGATCAATCACTTCTCTGGTGATTCTCACTTCTTGAATCAATCACTTCTTCCCTTTTTTTCATCCTCTCTTTGTCTCTTAATTTTAATTTCTTGTCTTTTTAGACTGTGAACTACTCCCTATTATGCACTTCTCTAACATCTAGAACAGTTGGGATCTAAATTCCACTGTAATTTTAGCACTTCAGCATATAAATATTCCTGAAGGACTTTTAAAATCACTGAGGTTGTGATAATTACAATTATATGAAGTGTTTAAGATACAATAACTTTCCTGACTCAATGCTGTAAAAATTTAGCCTGCTGAGTTCTGAAATATTTAGCATGAATTTTGTCTCAGAATATCTCTTTATTTTACTGTTGGAGAATGCTCCAGGCCTGCTTTTCTTTGTGATCTTGGGGATTAAAAAAAAATATTGCAGGCAACTGTTTCAACCTCTTTCTCTCTCCTCTTCTCCTCCGCTGTTAACCCTGTCTTGGTTTTCTTTTCTTTCTTTTTTCAAATGCAAGTTTCTGTTTGAGAGAAGAAAGAATATTGTTAACACTTCTCTCTGTTTTGCATAGTGGCTTACTGATTCCTCTGCTTCTTTACTTATGGTGTTTTGGCAGCAAGTATTAATCCCTTAATCTCTCTTTCAGTCTCATTTTCTTAATAGTCTTGTTTTGTGGCGTTTGTTGTTGTTATTTTTTATTTTTAAGACAGACAGGAAGCTATCAGATGTATTTTGGTATCAATACAATTGTTCAAAGCAATTTTGACTTTGTTGGCAGTTAGATAATGAAAAATAGATGTTTTCTTAAGTACAGGTTACCACAATACTCCATTCACATACCAGGTTTTGAATAGCTTTGCCAGTGCATACAACAAATGAAGTGCTAAAATGCATAAAACCAAGCTCCATCAAGTCAAATGTTGTTTCCAGTTTTATGAATTCCAGATCAATCAACTGGGAACAGAATGGAAACAAAATATCCATATATTTTACTCAGCACTTGTTTAGACCTGGTGGAAATGAGAACCTCTCTCATAGTCAGGTAAAAATGCGTATTGATAGTGTACTCTGAGAAGGAAACTGCTTCGTTATTGATTTGGTCTAGTGTTAAGCATAAAGAAAGGTCTTGGTTTTTGAACTTTGATGTTTTATGTAAACTAGAATTTTGATATTTAAATGCAAACTACAAAAGGCAGTTACAAATATCTCATTAAAAAAAAATCCACACACAAAATACCCAAAACCTATTAAATTTGAAGTATTTTGTGCAAATCTTGCTATGGTTCTCAGTGATTACAGTATTATACTACAATAGTTCTTATATACTCAGTATTCTGGGCAGTCAGAAATTATACTTTTAGTAAGGTGCTTTATTTTTATTTTTTGATAGTATCTTAATTTCAACATCTTGATGCAATCTAATCTGGCTACATATAAGTATATAAGGTACCAAAGACCAAAAATATTTTGACTTATTCATGTCACTGTGAGTTGTATTTATCTGTAACTAATAGCAACTTTGCTGTAGCAGATGGTCCCAACCTTGCACTATAGAATAAATTTTAACAATAATTATTAATTATTAATATATTTGCAAAATAAAATGAAAGAATAGTACTTTATTTTGATACCAAATTCAAAATGAGTCTATGAAGGACAGGTGAGCTAGATTATATTGAAAATTTATCATGACTCAGTTTCTCTGTGTGCATGAATTGTCAGTGCGTACTTTCTTTGCTATATCTCTGTTAGATTAAAAATTAGAGAAAAAAATATGTTTAAAGTTTACTTTTATCTTTCCCTGACTTGATGTCTTTGTAATACTGACTCACACACGAATTACATCTATGAATAATACTCAATACATTATGGCTTTACTGACTTTAGTAAGTACTTTACTCACAGGGTAGGATGATAACCTAGAAACCATGTTTCTACTAAATAAAGTCAAATCAATCATAAATATATTATGTGTCTCCTTAGAGAATGGGTTTTGTGGTTCTGCTGTTCATATCACGTCACAGCAAGGTCAGGGAGTACACGGTGTATCTCTCCAGGCATTTTATCTAATTTTAGAAGGGATGCTGATAGCAAATCACCCAGAAACACTTTTATTCCTATTTTCTCATTACAGCACTGTTCTGCCAACTAGTCCTTTTTTTTAATATCCAAATGTTTATTTATTTTTACGTGTATACTGAAACATTTTCCCTCCTTGAGCTCAGGGTCGAAGTCCATGAAAATCTATCTCAGGCTACTGGCTAAGATGTTCCCTCTGTGGTAATTCTGAACTTCTGTATAATTTAGTGCTGGCGTTTGGTGTACTCTGACTCTCTTTGTGGCTTGTGGCCCCAGTATCTTCATATATTTTGAGTCTGACTTTTGAAATCTTGCCATTATGGCCATTTGAACTGTATAATATTTTTAGGCAAATCATAGAAAAATGGTTCAACTTGCCGTGTTTCACATTCACTCGTGTATAATAAATGTTGGGACCAAGTTTATTATTCTTTTTACAAAGGTGGCGCTTGTGACTTGGAGTCAGACTTTGGAAACAGTATTCATATCTTCATGGAAAGAAATTTTCAGAAGAAAAAGTTAAGAAATTATTATTTACAGAGTTTTTTTTGTTTTGTTTTTTTTTTAAGTTGCTCAATATATATAGCAAACTTTTGATGTTTCCAGACTCTTTGTAGTGGCGCCAGGTAAGATGGACTTGTTTTTATGCTGGCCTTTTATGTACAGCATTACTTTTAAACAATTTTATAGCAAATCTCTAATAATTTAGACAGAAACTGCCAAAATAACTCTTTTGCTAGTTGAAAATTAAATTTAACAAATTTCTCCACAAAAATAAGAAATGTGTCAGTGCAAAGTACCATGTTTTATTTCAAATTAATGGTTTTTCCCTTTATCTCTGAGTATCTTATTCTTCCCCTTATGCTAAGCAGTGTTTGCTTGCATAACATTTATGTAGCATTTGAAGCCAAGGGAAAAATAGCGGAAATTCAAGTACATGGTGTTGTTTTTCATTAAACTTGATTGTTTATTGGAATACACTGAATTGAGTTCCACTACTATAGCACAGTAATCTGTATTGTAGCATTAGAAAGGCACAAGTGCTCCTGTTCTATATAGCTTCTGTGCTTAGTCTGGTCATTATTCCCAGGTAAAATTTTAGGAAAGAAATTTTTACATGTCATTGAATTTATCCTAACAGGAAAAAGTTTTTAAATTTACTGTAAGTTTTATAAAATGTTTTCTTTAGAATCTAGAACTGCTATCCAATTGTAATTAAAGTTCTGGTGAAAGATGGGGACATGCTGCTGTGCATTGGTAATATTACGATGAAAAATTATAGACATAGTGAGATTTTTCATAAATAAGTCAGATAATGGAGAATTGGAGTGCAATAATAAAAAGCAAAATATTCTGAAATTAATCAAATAAATTTCTCTCTGCACAGTGAGTAGGCTGTTACGAATCTGTGGATCTTTATTTAAAGTGAGGACAGAGCATGGAATATTTTGTCTTTAAAAGCTCTTTGTGATTAATACTTGTAAAAAATAGAAGAGATTTTCACTGAACATGCTTGATCTTCAAAGTGTATGGCTTAGCAGAGTAGATGAACATACACATATAGATATGTGCATGGGAGTTGTGTTTAGCATTTGCTACAAATCTCTACCTGCAGACAAAGATTTATTACTAACAGAGGCTTTGAAACACAATTAGCAGAAATCTCAACAGGAAAGAAACTTTTCTTTCTGTAATTTTGTAATTGTGTGAGGGATGAGGTTTTCTTTTTTGTTTGTTTTTTTTTAATTATTATTTTTTTAATAAACTTATTTTCTGGCTTTATTGCATGAGTTGGCTGGGAAGAGTGCATAAAGAAAAACCCCATGGTCTACTGCCTAAGATCTTTGTGACACAAAGGAATTAAAATAAAATCAAACTTAATCAAGCCTCATGAATGAATAATCAGGTTGTACATTAAATCTTAATTGCTTTCTCTAAAATTTAACAAAGATATTTGAAATCATTTTTGCAATGAGGCAGCATTTACATTAACACTTCTCAGTCTGATAATATTTCATGTTCCCTAATAAGGATAATGAGTTCTTCTTAATTCCTTTCAATATTTTATTAGCTTTCATGTATCAAAATGTTTACATTTTTTTAGAATTGCATGGAGAAAAAAGAATTTATGACCTTATGGATTTAGGGTCTCTGATACATTTCCATGAACTATACAACAACACAAGATTAAGGTGAATTATCTCAGTAATTTTTTAATTTATATTCACCCTTCTGCTACATTTGAAATAATTTATTTTGTCTGATCCTGCAAATGACGCATCTTGTTTGCAATTGAGCAAAAAACATTTAGCAGCATACTCCTAATGAGGTATGGAGATTTTTGAGTTGTTCTTCCTTGAAAAAAAAAATTACATATGATTTTCTAAAAAACCCTCAGATTTAAAATTGATTTTGTGAAATTTAAGGAGAAACTGAAAGTTCATGTATGCCTTGTAAACAGAACACGTGGATAATGAAATAAAATAATTGATGTGGTGTTTGTAAATGACAGAAAATGCCAGTTTAAAGCAAATAAAAGTGATAATATAAATGTTTGACAACAGAAGTTCAAGATTATTTGTGGTAATTAATGCGTATTTCATATTCCTAATACTGTTTCCTAAAGTGACACCTTCTTTAGCATAAAAGGATAATATTGAGTTGTACAGTATATTCAGAATAATTCAGAGTGATTTTAAATTTCAATTCAAGTCTTTAGGATGAAGAATTCTGTAGACCTCAGTAACCATTGTTATTTCTTCATATTGTGCATTTACCACGTTATCTCATATAATTAATGGGGGCAGGGGGTGGTTCCCTCTTCTTTATGGTGATTTCTTCTTTGGGATTACTAGGTTTGTTTGTTTTCTATCACATCCCTCATAAAGCACTAAATGTTGTGGCTTTAGTTGCCAAGACTCAGCTGTAGTTCCTACCATCCGAGATTTCCAGCCTCACTTTGTGTAGATCATTAGTTTCATGTAAATCTGCTCATTGCATATAAAACCAGTGTTGCTTTTCAAGTTATGGCATAGCAATTGAAACATAATTTATTCAAACTGCTGCAAGTTCACTCTTACTTTTGTGTTCAAGATTTCCAAGTTCAATATTTGTTCTGGGCAGTACAGCTTGATTATTCATGGTTTCTTCTAGTCTTTGTCATGTGAGAGTGTTTCCAAGGAATGAATTTTAGTCTCACTACTCTAACACATCAATTTTAGTTCACTGATCAATTTCTTTTGCTGTTCATATCTATTGTGAAGATAAAATGATTATAAGCACTAAATGCTCCAAGAACCTTGTACAGAGTTCCAACACACTTTTTCATGAATCTTCAAGTTCAAATTTTGCCATTATGAACCTGTAGATCCAAGGCTTGACTACATTATTAAAATTTTTAATATTTTCTCTTTGATAGAATATCTGTATCTTGATATTATATAAAATAGTATTGGTTATTGATACTTTTTTTTTTCCTGAGAGCCTACTTTATCACTTCAAAACACACTGGTTTTATAGTCAAATTAAACCCAGTCCAGCAATTCCAGCAATTCCAGGCTGGAACAAAATCAGAAAGTCCTTTTTAGGGGGCAGGTTCAAGGTTAGGATGGTGTATGAAATCATCGATAGGACAAACCTATTTCTTATCAGTCTTCACCCTGGGCTTTGTGCTATCTTGCATCCTTTCTGTATGCCACTCCCTCCAGAAATGAGCATCATTCTCTCAGCCTGTGTTTATTCCCATTATTTCATAGCTAGTGAAAATACAGAGCTCTAATTCCTTTGTTCATTTCATTTGAGCATTGCTATTTTCCATTAGCATTTTTTGGCCTTATTTTAATTACAGGAAGCAAAAGGGACTCTATTGTAGCAAAGAGAACACCAGAAAATGTTTGCATTATAATGTAAAATGTATAGAATTGGAATTGGAATTGTTTATTTTATGGGGGTGATGGTGGTGTTGGTTTTTGTTGTTTGTTAAGGAGTTTTTGGGTAATTTCATCAGTGAGCCTGAGGCTAATGATCTTAGCAGAAGATTTGACATATAGAGAAATGGCAGCAGAGGAATTTTGAGAAAATACTCTTACTACTGCCATTATATGGATAGATGAAGGATATTAAATTCAATTTTATTCTGAAAGGATAATTAAAATGATACACTGTCACACATGGTATCTGTTGCTGCTCTGGGAAGAATCCTATTTGTTGGATTATAACTTTTTATGTGAGTAGTCCCTGAGTCACCCACTGATCAAGATGAGTCATCACTGTTCCTTAATTTTTTTTTTTCAGTAAACGTCAAGAGACTTTTTAATTTATTAATTTGGTTAATTAATTGCAGGTTTTTCTCCTTTTTGTGATTTCTTCCTTATTGGACTGAAATTGCTTAGGTAAAAGTGGGCCTGTTTATTATTTCAAGCTGTACTTGTTAGAAGTTTTCACTGCTCCCTGGTTCTCCAGAAATTCTGTGGAGTTTTATGTCTGCAGTAGAAGTTGAATCACATTGTGGCTTATCAGTCTTTCTTTGTTTTTACTCCCAGAAATGACCAAAGTCTGCAAGAATTCTTGGCAGAAAATAAAAATTAGTCTGTTTAAAGAAGGCAGCTTTGTGAGCACATTTCTCTAAAAGGCCAATTAATTGTTGAATAAAAGTAAATTCAGTTCAGAATTTTCAGGAGAAGAGACTAAGAATTATATAACAGTTCTATCCTAAGTTTTTAGGAGGGAAAAAAATAAAAAGTCTTTATTTTCATAACATGTCTTTATACTTTAACTTCCATTACACACTTTTTTCTTTCCTTTTAAAATTCTGGTTTTATTGCCATTTTTCCTTGATATGAAATAAAGATGCTGTAAACTTTATAGCCTATAATTCAATACATAAAATAATTTATTTTCAGTTTGTACAACAGAAGATCTGACTATTCTTAGTAAATTATACTTCTTACGTAAGCAGATCCATATTCATGCCTTTTGTCTTGGAAATTTAGGTCCTCTCTTTTTCAGAAATTAATAAGGAAAATTATTGAAGTTCTGGAACTCATGTAGACTTTAGAGAATGAAATTATGTTCCAGGATTTTTCAAACCAAATTAATTGCAACTGATACAATTCTAAGTTTAAAACTGATAGTGTTTGATTTTCGATCTACTTACTTAAGCTAAAGTCTTTAGCAGTAACTGAGTTCTAAAACATTAATCTTCTACATTTATTCTATTTTATCATCAATTCAATATGTTTCTTTAAATCAACCTAATTAATACATACTATTTGCACTTATTATGTTTAATAACACACTGGAAAATAGTGAGTGTACCCAAGTGTTTCTAAGAGTCTCTGTTGGAGAATCCAATACCATCTCTTATTTCTAATTAAAATATTTGGTAACAAAAATCAAACAACTTGCTGTGTTTTAGAAACTTTTCAAAGTCCTTAACAACCATTACATTTTCATCAGAAGGAAAACTGAAAAATTAAGTTCTACACTTTAGTCAGACATAAATATTTGAGTTTCAGTAACATTTTGGGATCAGAGAATAATTTAGGTTGGAAAGGACCTAAGAAAGGAGGAGATCCAGCCCAACTCTATGCTCAAAGAGTTGACTTAAAGGATAAATGTGGTTGCTCAGAGCCAGTCAATGCTTTGGATGTTTCCAGCAGCAGAGATGCCAAAACTTCTCCCCTTTTTTTGGAACCCTCTTTTTTTTTTTTGGAACTTTACCTGTGTGCATTCAACAAGAGTCACCATCCTAACCACAATATATGATATCACTACTTGTTAATAAATGATTAGTAAATATTGTCTGAGGAAACAAGCGCAGTGTGCTTCTGAGACACCATCTATCTGTATATTTGCAATAGTTCTATGGTAATAAGGCAAAGATTTGGAGAGGATTCTCAAAGATTGGAAGACAGTAAATGAAATGGGTAAATTCATATCTATTTTAAGCAAGTATAATGCCATTTATTTAGTCAAAGCAAGGCATTTTTATCTCAGCCCAGGAGCTTCTTTAAACCTTGTCAGTTGAAATCTCACTTTAAGTTTGTTTTTTATTTTATATCCTGGGTTTTTTCATCTACTTATTTCTTCATTTAATATTACTCTTTATTTATTCAATACCTCTTAACTCTTATATAAATAATTTTGTCTTTTTTTTTTTTTTTTGCACTGGTTTCATATTGGTTATGGCAACTGTTGTTCATTAAATGTACCAAAAGAATGAATCATTGTCAGGCTTCCAAGCCCAGTGCTATAAAATAAGAAGAAAAATCTTTGATAAAGTGAAAGAGGTAGTTCCATTATTTCCACAAGATGCAAGAGTGGAATATAAGTTCCCTTTTTTATAATAAACTCTCAAACTTAGAAACTGATACCTGATGCCACATAATGGGATTAGGGCTAATATTGTTTCTGTTACAGTCAGGAAGACGAATATTTGTTTTTAGCACTGAAGGAATTGTCAAGATGTATTTGTTCCTATCAGGACTAGGGCTGTTACAAGAGGCTAGATGTACAGTGTCTCTGTTTAGACTTTTCTATGGTCAATATACATTCTCAGTGCCAAAGTGAATTTGTCCCTCAAGAGGAGAAAAAAATAAAATTCTGAAGTTTGTGTTCTGAACAAAACAATTACCTTGCAGTCAAAACAAACAGACAACATTTCTGCAGCTGTCTGAATCATGGATGCTTACTGTATCATTTTTCCCTATGGTCCAAGAATAAATGTTCCATCTGCAAAATGATTAAATGGATTTCATAGGTAAACTCATTTACGATTCCATTTTAATGGAGTTACCCTTCATTAGAGGCTGTCATTCAAAATTAATGTGAGGAGCTATTATTGAGATACCAAAAGTGAAGAGCTGAATGTCATAGTACTCATTTTTCATAAGTATGGATGCTCTTGAAATGAGAACTGAGCACTGAGAGCAGATTGATCAAATACTTAGTTACATTTTTATGTCAATTGCTCCTGTCAGTCAAAGCATGGCAAACTAAAGAGAAAACACAACAGAGCAAATATTCAAAGCAACAAGCACAAACAAAAAAATGTCCTTCCCTTGTCCTTTTGGCTTATAAAACTTCCACAATCATGGAAGAAGGGTCTGGGTTCATTGTTCATTGGGGTTTTTTTGTTGGTTTGTTTTGTGGTTTAGTTTTTTTTAATAATAATTCAAATTATTGACTATTCAATTAACTCATATTTCAAAATAAACAAATGGAAAGTGAGCCTGTACAAGCTTAGTGAGCTAGAAGACAATTTGTATATCACCGCTAGACTTATATTTTTACCTAGAAATTTACCTGACAATGGAAAGAAAAAAAAAACCCTAAAGTACAAACATCAAGTACATTTGTATTTCCAGTAAACCCAGTGTATAAAATCTCTGTTAGCCTTTCTGATTTACTTGCTGAGTAATATATATCTCCAGAAAGATGTGAGACTATATATTACTTCCTAATGTAATGCATTTAATTTCCTATTCCTGTTTCCTAGTAGATATCTATATTTCTGTTCTCTTTAATAAAAGTCTGCACTGCCCTTCATATGTAATCATAACTTTTAGGATATGACAATATGTAGTCATACTTGGTGTGGGTCTTTTTTTAAGGTAAGCATATTTGTGTCCTTTTAAAACATATAGCATCTTGTGTTGTCAGCTAGTCAAAGGGAGGAAATATTTAATTGTAGCTGCTATTCTATCAACTCAGATTATATTTTGTCAATAGTAATGTTATTAAAATTTACATGTAATAATTAGTATTGTTTAGTTTGATTAGAGTATGCATCTGTTCCTGAAAAATTATGATACTACAATTTTATTTTACTGTTTGCTCCTATTACAATGACATACCATTGTCAGTAATTAGATTATTGTTTACTTCAGGAAAGTGGAGTAGTCATCTGCCTTCAGCAGCATCTGTGTGCAGCTACCATCTGTTCTTCTCAGACAGTCATGAAATACTGTCTGTAAATTTTCTTCCTTTCACTCTGTGAATGGTGTCTAAAATTTCTTAATATTTGCCACTAAGCAAAAAACAGCTTCTTGTGTACAAAGTTAATAAAAGATAGTATAATATAATTTTAAAATATAGAGGACATTATACCTCAGGAAATATCTTCAACCTTCAGAAAACGAAGGTCCACAGAGACCTTACAGCAGCCATCCAGTACCTAAAGAGAGCCTGTTGGAAAGCTGGACAGGGACTTTTTACAAAAGCCATGTAGTGATAGGACAAGGAGGAATGTCTTTAAACTGGAAGAGGATAGGTTTAGATTAGATATTAGTAGGAAATCCTTTACTGTAAAAATTGCTAGGCACTGGAAAGGGTTGCCCAGATAACTAGTGGATGCCCCATCCCTGGGAATGTTCGAGATCAGGTTGGATGCAACTCTGAGCACCCTGGTCTTTCTGGAAGGTGTCTCTGCCTGATGCAGTGAGATTGGAACTAGATGATCTTTAAGGTTCTTCCTAACTCAAACCACTCTATGTTTCTCTATATGTTGTTATCTACTAGTCTGCAAAGACTATGATTCTATGCTTTAGCATTTTGTAATAATTTCCACAAGAAAAATGTGCTGTAAAAGTGAGATGGCAATAAACTGAAGCCTTATGTAAGCTTTGAATTTATTTCATTATCAGAAAATTTAGTAAACTTTTTCATCATGACAATCTGTTGTTAGATTTGTGAGGTTACATTTAGACTACTGATGATTAGGTCAATGTATTTTTTCTCTTGAGGAAGTAAAGAATTAAAATAAGGTCAGTTTAACATGTGCATGTCTTTTATATTTTTACAAAAGTCCCATATATATATATGCTCAGAGAAACTGTATTAAGCCTTGGACATGGTTAATAGATGCTATAGCGAGGAATGAGCCACATTTAACCTTAAAATTATTTTCTTTCATAATTTTTTTCAAAATGTCTTTAAAACAATAGCAAGTAGTGTTTTATCAGTGTTGAATTTCTTGCTATTGTCACAAAATATGCAAGGCAGAATTCTGTATAACTTCTGTACTACAGTTTAAGATGCATTTTGTGACTGTGACATAATTAGTGATGAGGTTGGGAATGGAAGACTTCATAAACCTACATTTGTGGCTAAACTCTTTGACAAAATAACTTCCTAAATCCATTTGAACTGGTGATATTTTGCATTTTATATCTGCTTTCTATAACAAAATGTTCCTGTGGATTTTTTGTATCATTGCTGGTCAGCAACTGGGTCTGGACATTCTAGTTGAAAATGCAGAACAGAGAAAATAATAAAAAAGGGGGGGGAAAGGGAAAAAAAGAGGAATGCTATTAAAATGATTAAATTAAAATTCAAAGACTTCTTTCCTGAAATTAAAGTAAGAATACAAAGCCAGGTACTTGATATAATTATTATCTGTGGTTTATATTTTGTCTTAATCCTTCTCTTCCCTCCACCCCTAGATTCTGAATATTGAAATGGAAATATAAAGAATATAGAGAAAAGTTTGGTTGTGTAGAATGGGATGTGCATTTTATTGATAATGATTTCTAGCTTCAAGCAGACATAAAATCAACATCAGCTATTCATAGGTAACCTGCAGTTCTCAATCTAAATGCAAGGTTAGAGGTAAGACAAATTCTGGGCAAAGGGATATGACTATGGTGGCCGTCCTGGTTAGTCTTAATGCATTGTCAGTGTTTTCCTTACAGTACTTTTTTTTTTAAAGTTACGTAAACAACTGTGCAAACTTGAGTGATGAGAAAGGGAAACACTCTGCAGTATTGTCATCAGAATTCAAAAATGCATTGTTAAAATGCTGGTACTTCCTAATTCTTGACAATATTCATCAGAATAAGTGAAGATTGATCTAGTGCCCAATAGAAGTTTGTTTCAGGAGACTGGAAAGGAGGAAAATGTCCACTTAATACATGCACTGAAGTGTTAATTATAGTCAAGTTCTGCTGATTTCATAAAGCTAAAGTCATATTTTCACATCAGCATTCAATGAACATACATAACTAATGAGTAAAAATGTTATTTCTATTAAAGATTCTTAATAAACCATGAAGCATAGATTGGAAAAATGATGGTTGTTCAATTTTAGCATAAATAAAGGAAAAGCATGAGAAAAATAATCTAATAATCTTTATAGTGACAAATCAATTTGTAAAAATAAATTCGTAGGAAGAAAAGCCAGTATTTTGCTGATAAGATGCAATTTTCTGCTTAATAACTGTCTTTTAGAGAACAGTCACATTTTATTAAAATGACTAATTAACTCACTGCACTGCTGTGCTAATAGTGAAGGAAGCACAATAAATGAATATTGATAGTATGAGTTTTTAATAAGAAAAAAACTTAAGTAACAATGTGTTCCCGATGTTCCACAGCAGCAATTTAAATGCAAATGTACAATACAAAAATTACCCCCACTCTCCCCCTACACAGAAGGAATATGCATGCTGGCAAAGGACATTTTTATTCAGGAGCAAGCCTGAGAAAAGAGACAAGGTAATAGGGAGATACCAGTTGTTAAAAAGCAGTTGATCTGTTCAGCAGGGGGAGATTTCAAGCAGGGTTATTCTCCTTGAACTGAGATTTCAAAAGCCGTAATCTCCAACAATCTGATTTCCTGATTTTTATGCTTCTCAACAGTTGCAAAACCCACTTGTCATTTGGAACAAAACCGAGAGTACAGATTTTTTGGAAACAAAAATCTTTTCTCTAGGAGTGTAATAGATGGATGTGGTATAGGACTAATCGAGGTCTCATTGCTACCAACTGCACTTCTCTCACATAACATTCAGAACTTTTGCTTTACTTAACGGGCAATACATCACGCTCAGGGGGGCTACATAGAGCATAAAACAATGGCAGGAAACTTGGGTTGATGGAAATTTTTGCTGAGAAAGGGAACATGGAATAAATAGTAATGTAAAACCAAATTGGAGATTTTCATCAGACAGTATTTTTCCACGTCTGGTCTGACTTTGGTTAATCATGGACTGATATGAATTTTGTAGTTAAATAAGAGCTCACACTAAAGAGGAAGGTTAGAGTCACACGGTGATTCAAGACATATGTTAAGGACAAATTAGAAGTTTATACATTGTTTCAAGTAAGCAATATGCTATTTTGGAACACCCTTACCTTCTATAGGGAAAGACCTGGCATCCAAATTTTACATCCAGCTAGATATTTGAACACTACTATCATATTTATAGCTGGATAACCTTACTTTGCTTTGGCATTTCTTATTTATGACTATGCAGTCCTCTAAATAATTCATACCGAATATTTGCGCTTGCAAAGTGGAGAAAATTGAAAGACTATGAAAGAAAACTTTCTTCTAGTACCTTCTAACTATGCTTCCAGAATGATGAAGGGAAAAACAGATACCAAACTGACATTTGGACATATTAGTAGGTGCAGTGCTACGTCGTGTATCAATAGGAGGTTTAATCCACAGTGTTAGTTGTGTCATTGCAAAGGCTGCTAACAAATAGCTACCTAGTATGGAAATCTAGGTTGGAAGCACTTTCATCAGAAAGATGCAAATAAATATTGTCTATAGAATTTTTCAGATGATTCTATAAATTTCTATATTATTATTATTATTGTTGTTGTTGTTGTTGTTGTTGTTGCTGTTGTTGTTGTTGTTGTTGTTGTTGTTCCTACTATTATTCTGATTTTAGTTTTTATGAAAAAATGTCCTGAATTCACTTTCATTCTCACATCATATCATCTCACTAGCTGAGAGGAATCTTTTTTCTTTTCTTTTGTATCTTGTTTTATTTCTCTTGCTCTCTGATTTAGAGTAGCCACGAACCTGAAAACTGTGATTTTTCTATGTGAATTGAAGCAATAATTGATGGACTTTCAGCCTGAATTTATAATGGGAGCTATAACAACCAGTTTCTTCACAATGTTGCATTTTAGTATGGCAGTTATAGCTAAAAGTACTGAGAAGTTATTTGTGTCAAAATTAGAATAAAAAATGAAGCTTAAAACTGCAGAAAGCAAAGAAAACAAGAATTAGGTTTTCAAAAGAAACTAACCCAAGCCTAGGTCCTTTAGAAAATTGGGTGATAGGTGATAAGGGTGGAAATTAATACTGTAACTCAAAAAGTGTTATGAATGGGTTCCAAGGCTAGAGGTAAATATGATGTCATGCAACATTTCAGAAAAATAACACTGACAATCAAATGTAATCTGTTAATAACAGCCTCAGACAGGATCATACTAAACATAATGTGCTAATATATACTGTATTTCTGCCATTCAGCTACACATTGTTAGTTAAATAAAATTTATGTCTTCATAAACATAGCTGGAAAGAAATTTTTAACTGTAATTTTGATTTCAATTGCTTCCAGTTAGGTACTACCCATGTTCTTAAACAACACCTGTTCCTTTAAAATGTATTGTAGTCTAGAATTTCCTGTGCTCCTATCACCTTGTATAGCTCAGTAATGAGGATTGCCATCAGGAAATGATGGATTGGGTTCCTACTCTGCTCTACTCAGATTAGCAATTTGTTGTTCCATCTGTAAAATTCAAAGATAACCCCCTAAAAATAGCCCAAAAATTTGAGCTCCTACTTCAGTGCATTTCTCCGGTCTCGGTATGGTAACATTATCTGTCTGTCAAATCACATTCTACATAAGTATCCAAGTACAGAAAATCACTTATTTTGCAATTAGTAGTTGTTATAATATATCAGATATAGAAAAATGCTCACTTCTGCAGCCATTGGTCATATTTTTCACTCACAAAACTGTACATGTTTATTTTGAATTTATCTCTACTGAAATGGAGTTACTTGCCAGCAAATTAATTGAATAAATAAACAGAGGCTTTTTCATATACTGGTGCTCCATGAAAAGCATTGATCAGAGGTTTGGCTGTAGTTCATAATTTAACTAGCAGCTTTAACTGGAGGCGTGTTTAAGACGTATTGTGGTGACTAAGAGAAAAACAAGAAATACACACTATGCCAGTCTGTATTGTGTCCCTTTTAGTTTTACATTTACAGCAGGTCATCTTCAAGCCTCCTTTATTTTAGCCTTCAGAAAAATACTGATGAAGAGACTCATCTGAGATAAAATAATAGATTATATGTGAAAATTCTCACTATCATTTCAAATGCTTTCAAACAATCTAAATGATCAAATCTATCTGCATTTTTTCACTCTCTTTTCTTTCGATGAACACAAAGACAAGAAACAATTCCTCTGAAGTTTTTCAATTCAGGGTTAGTGTTTGGAAAAACAAGTTGAATATTTTCTATCGTATCATCTGTAGGAAATAAAGCTATGAAAAAAACCAGGTTTGCATAAGGCTTTCATACTTGGCTGCAGTCAAAGTACAAATGGCCTTCATAGCCTGCCTGAGCTGTACTGCAAAAGGCTGTTTAGGAAACATGAAATTTTCACCACATTGGAAGACTGTGTGTCCTTACTGACTACAGACCTTCTTGCCATAAGCTGATACCTTCGTCAACAAATCTGTTTGTAACATTTGTCATATGTTCTGAAATTTTACATATTTTGATGTTGAAATTATTCACAATTATCTACAACATCCATTAACTTTCTCATAATTACAATTCCCTTTCAAAAGCTAAAGACCTTTCTTAAGCATTCACAGCATTAAAAGGACTTTCATTTACAGCTCTGATTTAGAGAATTTTGTTCATTTTTTACATAAGAGGTATGTGGGAATATCAGAATGCAGCAATGTTTTTTCTAGTACGGTTGAGAAATTCTCATGTGTATTATATAGGCAACTGTTTGGACACATTAAGAAAAATCCATGGCAATATTTCATAAAGGTATACCTTCCCATGTGAAGAGTCAAAATTTTAGCTTGATTTCCCACTATATGAACTCCAGAGTGATATTCTTTTACATGCTGGAGCTCATGATGAAACCCTGAGCACCAAAAAAAAAAAAAAACCAAAAAAAAAAACAAACATTAAAAAACAAATTTACTTTTTTAAAATTAGGCATTTGATCACTAGAAATATAGTATACATGAATTGTTTGAAATTAATATGAGCTGAAATTCTTGTAATAAACTATGACTAAAACGTATGACTCAAAACTATAGCTGCTGGATTGTTTTTTTTGTAATTCCCAAATGTCAACTAAACACAGAATGGTGTGCTGTATGTACCAGAGCACTGAAAAATTACTCTCTGTAGTGACACCACTCAGCCTGCTGAGTGAGAAGTCTGGGCTGAGTGTTGTCCTTTTTTTGTTGTTGTATAACAGCGGTGCTCATCTATTTAAACTGCTGGACTGTCTAAGTTATTATAATTGAGATTACCTTATTGAGAACCAAATGGTTTTGGAATAATTGAGGTGCAGACTCTTTTTTTTTTTTGGTCAGTGTTGTTTGGTTTTTCTGTAACACCAAAAACAGCAAACCTCCAGTTCCCTTCACTGCTGAGATTATGAAAGTATTATTGCATCTCATCGTGAGAAAAGGTTTTTTGAATTTGTTGTAATTTTTGGTCTCAAAAAACATGAGAGAACATATTGCAGGCTGTGTGACTAACTTCCACAATTGCCATCCTCTAGTGACATCTTATGGTCCCCAAAAGTTTCAAATTTCTTACTTGACTTTTTACTCTAATATGAACAATAATGTAATTTGTGAAAAAACTTCATGGAACAAAGATTAAACCTAGAAAAAAACCCTTTAAAGTGAAGACATTAAAGAAAGATTTTACTTAAGGTTATGTAGAAATACAAAGGAAATCTCTTAAAAAGCTCATCATATTCAAGATTTCAAATATTTTGAATAAACTTCACTGCAACACACAGGGAAAATACAGGGAAACAAAGACCATGAAAAAGAGTTAAAACCACTCTACAAAAAAAAATTACAGTGAAGCCACTTGTGTGGGTAATTACAGAATAAGTTATTTAAAGCGTTTAGGTGGATATAACTGTGTAGACAGCATTCACCACCCACCCTACATCAACCAAACAGGTTACTTTGTTGTAGCAGGAGATTGGGTCTGACAAGCACGATTTGCCCTTGGTGAACCTATGCTGGCTTTTCCCAATCCCCTGCTTCATCTGACTTTTGAGAATTTCCAGGAGCATTCATTCCATAAGTGTCCCTGGCACGAAGTAAGCTTGATGGGCCTGTAATTTCCGGGATCCTCCTTCAAGACATTCTTGTTGATAGGGGTGGCATTAGCCTCCTTCTAGGACGTCCCCTGACCTCCGTGACCTCTCAAAAGATTGTGGAGAGTGGCCTGGCAATTGTGTCAGACAGCTCCCTTGACACCCTTGGGTAGATAATGTCGGAGGTCATCAGTTTCTAAGGGTCATGCTCATGTAGTCATTCACACACAACTATTCCTTCACTGATAGTGGCTCTGTGCTTTCATCAGCCTGGATTTTTGTTTCCAAAGCCAGGAAGCCAAAAGGCAGAGGTAAAGAGACAGTTGAGGACATCTACCTTTTTAGATCTCTTTTTTTAATATCAGGCTAATGTTTTCCTTCTGATTTTGATTGCTATTTACCTACCTGAAGAACTCTTCCTGTATTTTTTGATGTCTCTGGCCAATTTCAGTTTGAGCTGAGGGGTTGCATTTCTAACTCCATCTCTGCATACCTTGGCAATGCCCTTGTAGTTCTCGTGTGTTTGTGCACTTTTTCATCTCTGGCATGATTTTTTTTTTTTGCATTTGAGCAGACTCAGATGCTTGCAGTTAAGCCAAGGGAATCTCTTGCTTTGCTTGCTTTCCTCTACCTTAAAGAGGATGAACTCTTTTTATGCTTCCAGAAGAGTGCTCCTGAAAAGCTTCCAGAACTCAGTAACTACTTTATCCTCCACAAAAGCTTCCTGCAGAATCCCTCCCAACTGAACTCTGCTGAAGTTTCCTCTCCGAAATGCAGAAACTTTTGTCTTAGAAATAACCTTCAGTGTGCTCAGCAGGATACCAAAGTCCACAATCTTGTGATCACTGCAGCCAAGGCTATCAATAATAGAGATAATACAAAGCAGGTTTTCTTGGTTTGTGATCAAATTCTGATTGAACTCTTAAGACATAGTGACTGTAGTCCATTTCCATAAAAACAGCAAGTGAACAATAATAAAAACTAACTGATTTATCCATAATGTCTAGTAATTGGGTTTTTTTCTGTTTTTAAAACAAAACATAGTTTTGTACAAAGAGCAATTAGTGGCACAATTATAGCGTATTAAATTTATTTTTAAAAAATAATATTAGAAAGGCTTCCTATCTCAAGTTTATTAGCCAGTCACAGTGTAGTTACTTGAAGTGCATTTCTTAGTAGTTCAAAAAATGACTTAAAAGAGCAGTCCATTTTCTGAAATATGAGAGCAAACTGGGGTTGAAATTTCACAATTATACAAAAAACATAAGGCATGATGCCACATTAGATTGTGAAATAGCTTTCAAAGTTTTCTAAAACTAATATTCTCCAAGTTTCCTAAAACTAATATATCTCCTACGTCCTTTTATAAATAATATTCAACGGTAGACAAGAAGTGATTTGAATATATGAGGAACTGATATATGTATATGACCATGAAGAGCAGATATTCACTAAAACTAATATGCATCAATGACAGCACCATCCCTAACCTTCTATGATGTAAACTGAGTGGTCAGGATAGAACAAAAGGCTAGCTCTGATTGTCGCCTTGGTATAATACTTTTTTTCTCTCATTTTACTTTTAAGCAATTCCCTTTGACCATGCTGTGATAAAGGTAAATCTGTCACTAAATCTCAGTTCCCTGGACAACCTGGTCTTACTGGAAGGTGTCTCTGCCCAGGGCAGGGAAGTTGAAACTGGTTGATCTTTAAGATTCCTCCTGCCTTTTGTGGTTCTATGATGTACCTTTTTCTCTCTGTGACTTGGGGGAGATGTGTTCCTTAGGTTAGGACTGTTAGTGCACTTTATTAGGTAGAGATTGCAAACCACCTTTCAAGTATTGTAGGAAATTTCCAGGTCTTTAGACAAGCAGTTTCACATAATAAAACCCTTGACATACTTATAAAAGTAATTTGGTCTCTAGCGTGACAGCTGTCTTCTAACATATTTTCTAGGAACATTTTGGTTACAATATCATGTACAGGAAGAATTTGTTTAATTGATTGGTGTGCAATCACGTAGAAACAACTATTTACCTACATACACTTACAAATATTTTTAGTTTTAAAAATCAAGTGTAGTAATGATGCAGTAGATTGTACACCAGCCATATAAATTCAAAACAGAGATACCATGGATGAACATTTAGGAGAAATTTTCTTTTTCAGTGTGTCCTGAAAGTTGAAAAATCCCAGTTCAGCCAGACCAAGGCAAGAATGCAAAAATAAAGAGCTGCTAAGAGAGAAGTATTATTAGCTCATTCCTATCTCTCAAATTCTCCTCCCCTCAAGCGCTCTTCCATTACTCTCCTTCCCTTACTCAGTCTTTCTCTTCTCCACTCTGCCTTTCCCTCTTTTAATTTTTTAGGTTTTTAATACCACAGATTACCAGCTTCAGTACTGGTTGTTTTTCAACTATGGTGACAAAAAGGAAATCAGATTATAGACCACAGAGTACCTGATTCAGCCAAGTTATCTCTGTTTATGTAAAGCTCATGCAGCTCTCAGAACAGTGACCCATGCTGTCTGGTTCGAATGGTTGGTCATTTAAATTTATTACACCTTGCCTGGGCCTTATGAGTACCATGTACCTTGCCCATAAAAGCCAGAGGATGCATATTTTTTGTTAAGCAGAAATGCAAAAGGAAGCATTTCATGTTATTTAATCCCCAAAACTCCAGTGAGGCTTTAAAATATAAATGTTGAGATACATTAGATGAAGATTCAGTTCTACGCTGTGAACATGACTAAGACATATATTTAAGAAAAACACTCTGTGTAAAAATAATGATTTTGACTTTGGTATAGGAAACTAGAATGGAGAGGGTGATTTTTTAAAATAACTTATTAAAAAGTGTACAAAAATATTTGACGTTTTGTGGACAACATAAGTTATAAATTTGAAAGAATCTTAAAAAGAAGATTGGAACTTGGAAGAATTTGTTGAAATAAGATTTTTATTTCTGGAGTAAACAATTTAAACAGGTTATTCACTAATTAGTAGTACTTCTTTTTAGTACGAATAATATCCAAAGCTACTAAAATTATTTATACCAGAACTTTTCAAAAAGTGTTAATTAAAAATTATTTTCTTTACAATGTAATGGTATTTAAAAAAAAAAAAATCATGGGATTTGCAAGTAAGAGCTCTTTCATTCCAGCATCTAGAAATGTTTTTCCCTAAGACACTAAGCAAATCCCATCATCTATATCTATATATTTTCTTGGATAAATTATTCTTAGCCAAAATTTCTAGAAGCTTGTGACCTACAACAATTACATAAACATGGAAAATAATCCAAATAATAGCGTGTAGTGCTTATGCTGATCTTATCTATTTAGATCTTGCCCCTTGTAATTCTGCATGAGATCTGGATTTGTCTCAGGAGCTAATGAAGGGCAAAATACTTTGGCAGGAATGTGTCTGTATGCCAAGTACTGCTTATTTTTACTACAAAGAATTGAAATACCATTTTTATTTCTTGCCTGCAGTATTTTCCACAGCACTGTTGACTACTCCTGATTATCCTAGATTGTCTGACTGAAATGAGATATTTATTTGCTCGTTGGCTCAGAACCTTCAGCAGTATTTTGCATCTCTAAAATTGGCATTAATATTGCCCATTGGCTTTGATAATTAAATTGTACACCTGTTCAAAAATAAGCACCAGATTGTTAATGATTCTTGGCCATCGCACTGCCAGTCGTTTTCCAACAATATTTCTCTTCAAATTATCAGAACATTTTTGTATTCCTCTAATTGTGACATTAACTATTCCAAGTCTTCCATGGCAATACACAGGTAAAACCGTAACACCAGTATTCTAAATCAATAACACTCTAGCTGAAGTGGGGACCCTGATGAAATGAGGTTCATTATTATTAAGGGGCTCTTTCATTAATCAGCTCATAATTTCTCTTAACAATATGTTTCATTTTGGTTATTTCTACAAAGATATAACAACTCCACATATAACTAAATCACTGGCAGTTAAGTGGTTTTAGTAAATTGAAATCCATCATATAAAATTCTCTGAAAATTTTTCTTATTAAATTTAAAATTGCATGTTGCTGAGTAACTATGAGGAGAATAACAGAGGCAGAGAATAATGAAGAATAAAACATCCTACTTAGAAATTTTCTTCATTGATTTTTTTTTTAAGTAACAGATGTAATGATACACTATTACTATGTACATGTTAGAGTTTTGTGAATAACCCTTTCTTGCAAATTCCTTTCCTAAATATGTTATTACAAGATCTATGAACTTGGTGTTTCATGTAGAATCTTTCCACCAAGTCAAGGCTTCATTTCACAAAGTGATTGTTGAAAAACAAAATACCAAAGGGACTAATACAGTGTGTTAGTATTATATATATATTACAGTGTATTATGTAAAGTTATTCCTTACTATATTATTATAGTCGGATTCATACATTTCTGGACACCAGAAGGGCAGAAAGAAGAATCATTGGATACTGCCTGAGTATTAATGCAAAAAAGAGTTTTGTCTTTTTTTGTCATTCACTCTCTGCAAATCTGAATTCTTTCTACAGTTGAAGTTTAGCTTTTCAAAAATTGTTCTATTTTTATTTTTTTTAATGGCATATAATAGAATCAATCTTTGCTTACTTTTAAATGCAGTTCCAACTTTCCTTCACAGCTGATTTTTGACCTGATTACTTGTGGTCTGTACAATCATTAGAACACGTACTCTTTTGCTCACCATAGCATCTCATCCTGCTCAGTTGGGTCTCAGCTGCTTCCCAGACCTAGAAACAAAGATACAGCATCATGTAAGTGTCTGTTCCAAAGTGCCATCTGTCTGGTGCTCTGAAGTTGGTTTACGGCATCTGGCAGCACTTCTGCTTTTCCTTATTCTCACCTTGTAGAGCTGGAATCTCAGTAGCTGGCTCTGCAGAGAGATGAGCAATACATTCAGTAGGGTCATCTCCATGATATATTTTAACAGCTACTGCTCAGAGTGCACATCTGCTCTATGGCCAAAGGCAAATTGATGAAACATGCAAAGCATCATAACCAGTAACACCTCCATCTCCTATCCTCTTTTGATATGCACTGGCTGACTTCTGCTCTTAGACAGAGTACCAAGGAGCACTGACCTGTTCCAGGTCTTACTGATTTCTTCGTAAGTTGAAGCCCCTGATTTTTATCTTTTGTTCTGATTTGGTTTGTATTACCTTTCTCAAGGTTCTGTAAGCTTCAAATTAATATGAATGAAGAAAAGAAAATACTATTCAGACCATATACATCATTAGACTGTATTCATGTCTGTAGAGAAGAGATTTACAACTGTAACTGGCAGATAACTTAGTCACCTCCCTATGGTGGTCCCTGAGGTCAGTGTTCCAAAGTACAGCTGTATGTTGCACTAATCCAAACTTTGTATTATCCAAGCTTTCTTCTTGGTTTGGATATATATCTTTAAGAGCATTCTGAGGTGCCCTCACAGTGTTTCTTATATGCCTTGTTAATTTTCCTTTCATCTTTGTTTTGACTTTCCCTGGAGTGACCACTGACTCCAAGTTTCATGTCCCACTGTGTAATAGCATAAATATTTTGTGTTTATAAATCTAAATGGGTTCAAATTTTTAGGACAAAACCAGTTCGAATACAACTAGTATTTCAGAAAGACTTTCTTACATCTCCTCCAGTATTTTACCTTCTGCAGTATGGGATCCTCTTGACATTTATTTAATCTACAGGCAGATTGGTGTCATCTGTGACAGCAAAATAATGTCCACATCATCTTTATAGATCTAGCCTGAAGAAAAACTGAGAGAATAGTCCTTCCTTCCTCCCATTAGTGGCAAAAGAAAAGAAACTATATAAAGTAAAATGAGTTTTCCTTATCTTGTAATTGGAAAAGCCAAGCTCAAAGAAATATCAAAATATTAGTTCAATGTAGTGAGGCCATAGAAAAATTTTCTGAGACACGTGATAAATTAATTTAAACCTGTATTCTCTAACAGTGCTGTGTTATTTTAATGACCTTAGGTAGCAGTTTTAGAAGGTACCACATTTCTATCCAGAAAAAAATTTTGAAGTTTATTACTATATGGAATTTTATCAACTTATATGATAGCTGTTGCAATTTACAGCACAGCAACCATGAATGACAGTAGCCCAGAGCTGTTGATGTATTTGCACTATAAGAACTACCAGAAGCATCTGGAGAAATATGATGGACTGGCAGCACATTTCAACATGTGTGTTTAACAGAAGATAAAATGAATGAGATGAAAATAGTGTCACCAAGAACATGGAGAATCTTCTCAAAAAAAAAAAGCACAAGCATTAGGAATTGAATTCCTAGCATCTTTATCCCAACTAACCTCTGTTGTAAATCATTAGGAAGTGCCTTTCAAGCCTGTGGGACCACTGATACTAATGAGTACAATTTCAAATACATTTGTAAGACTAAAAAGGGATTGGAACTTCCTATAGTTAAAAACCCAGAGTCAGCATACATAAACAAATTGTGGAAAGAATGCATAAAACTCTTAAATCCAGGATTAAGGCAAAAAGTAATACCTTTTATTGAAGAAGTAGATTATTCAGTTATTTCCAATCAGATTTTAGTAGAATTCATATCTATATATATTTATATATGAATATATATAGATGGGACTTTGCAGCTTCCATGAGAACACTCATCTTTGCCCTACATTAAAATAATACCTGCACAGTGCTTTAGAGTAGAGACTTCAAATCAGGTAAATTGATTGTTCTCCTGCCAGATACATGCCTTTTGCCTTCCCTGTTAAAAAGTGGAATATTCTGATGAAGCCTGCAGAAATCAATTTCCTGCATTGAAGACTTGTTAAGAGTTTTGAAACAAAATGCTTCATAGCTTTTCAGTCTACCTGGTGTGCAGCAATCCTGAATCATGAGATAATGTAATATTTGGTAAAACTTCTTCTTCCAGCTGCAGAGAACCTGTGGAATCTGCAGTTTTGAGGCAGGTTCTGTTCTGTGTGCACAGCACTCCCCCTCTGACATCCACATGCTGAGATGGGTGAAGGGCAGCAGGACCAGGCTTGACATGATGCACAGTGGAGGAACTGGGGGCAGAGGTAAAATAGGAAGGGCAAACCAAAGAGTATCAGATAGTAGGGGAAGGGACAGAAGGAGACTAGGAGCAGAAAGGGTGATTACCAGGGCAGATGTGAATAGGGATGTAATTCTCAACCATGCATGTAAGACCATATTTTAAATAAAATTTGGGTCCACCAAAAAGCTGTGAGTGTCAGTTCTTCTGACAGCCTTTGAGAAGTTTGATTTTTGCAACCATAAACTTATATGGATTTTGTATCAAGAGGCAAGAGGAGAGCTACCCATAAGTAGCTCTCAAAGCTCTTACCTTTCCCTCATACAATTCCTCCACAATTAGAATTTTTCACTTTTTCCCTATTCTCAGTGGAGAATAAATTCTGAAGTTCTGTACCATTTCTATCCACCCCAAATGGCTGTCATTCTGCCAGTAACAATGTTTTCCAAGAGTAAGGGAGGAGGAGAAGGCAGACTTAATGTTTCAGAATGATGTATCTGATGAAAACTGATCAATATCTCCATCTTTACTGAATAAAATCAACTTTTTCTTTATATAGGATTGAAAGAAATAAAGCAAGTGGTTTTTCTGTATCGAGGGACTTCCTAACCTCCAGTCTGTGATCTTATGAGGCAGCTATCCAGTGTAACTCAGTTCTTTTTTGAAAGCACATGAGTTATTTCCATGGAAGAACAGTTTGAAGAGAATATATAAAATTTTCATTTCTTAAAATGAAATTTGACATCTGGGAATAAGGTTCCAGGTTTCAGACTATATGAAAAATGAATTATTCAGATGCTTACCGGGGCAGTATTCTTATTTGATGTAGTTTAACCTTATTTCACTGAGAACTTGCCTTCCTGAATGGCCATCAAATATTCAGCCAATATTCAGACACTAATTACTCTGAGTTTGCTTTCTTTTCCATTTTTTGTGTTTAATGTATAAAATCTTTCAATGAGGGTTAGATCATATTTAGATATTTACACACACAGAGTAAATAGAACAAAATTTTTATTAAAAATTATATAATTGATTCACTCACCAACAGCATTAAGCAACAAACCCTTAGAATAAGTATTGTGGTAATAATTTAAATAATGCGTTCTTTGAAAAAATAAAAATGTATTTAAGCAGATTCAGGGAGTGACAAAAGGTGAAGGTTTCAATTACATACAGCTAGATACTTGGGACTTGGAACAGGCAAAGCAGAAAGATGTAAAATATGATTGGCATGCATGCTACAGTATTATATCCTGCAGGAGCCGTAAATTATGGCTACAAATGAACACATTGTAACATCAGCAACATTGCTTAACTTTGATGCTTGTATCAAATCCAAAGTGGAAATTTTATTTGAAAGTTCAGTCTCAAAAAGGATTTTTGAAGAAAATTGTGTGAAGAATTGTGTGAAGAATTGCATTTGATGCTGTTGCCTCTGCTGTGGAGATGTTAAGTAGCTTGAAAGGATATAAAGTTGGGGGGGGGGGGTTGTACTGTTTGGTTGTTTTTAATGGATAAACCCATTTTTCATAGTGGAGTCGACAATTCAAAGAGCTTTGAACCAGTGGGTCTTTGGAAATGAGTCACTTCATGGGGACTGATTCATTCTAAACATCTAGCACCATAGCAAACCTTCCTCTAATCTAGACCTTAAGTTATTAATGTTTTTGCTATATCAAAGTGGCAGCCAGGAATCACAAGGATAGTATTTCAACGTACATGAGCTGTTACATTGTCTTGTGCAAAATGAACATGGGAAAAGAATATTGAGTGATATGTAACAGTTTTGTAAGACAAGATCTTGCATAGTTCTCCTACCAGTTTAAAAATTCCAGGAAAAAGACAAATTGATGGTATTAGCATCCTGATGATATTAGCTTCTGCAAAATAAAGAAACATTAATATTGTTCCTCCATAGATTTACAAGCAGTGTTCCAGATAATTCAAACTCATAACTACATATATTTTTATATACATATTTTTTATATACATATTTTTATGTCCTTCATTCTCAATTTGAATATGTTTTCTAAACTGACATCAGCAGTGAATTTATCTTATGATGTATTTATTACAACCTGGAATGACTTGCTTTCATTCATAAAGTCAATGAGAAATTTTTTGCCAGATGCAGATGGAAAATAACATTTTTCCCAGGTCTTTAATTCAATTAAGAAATAAACTAAGGAAATTAAATGGTAACTTTTGATTTTTTAAAAATTATTCTGTATTTTTAATTTAATTAGAAAGTTTCTTAACTAAGTTGCTGATCTTTTTGAAATCTTTCATCTATATGTTTTTCAAACTGAGAAATACATCTGTGAAAAACGTTTTTGTTTGAGATTTCTAAAATTTAAAAATTCAGGCTGATTTTGAGTGTGCATTTAATAAGATACTACTGTGTCATTTGCATGCATATGTCTCTAAAAAGCTCTTCTTATCACTAATTTTTCATTTTCTGATGTTCAATAGGACTTAGAAGCAAATGTAAGGAGATGGTGAAAGGTGAATATTCATGAACATTTAAAGGAACATCACAGAAGGAGAGCTACCACTTTGTTTGTGTTGCAACACAGAATAATTGTATCTGTCCTCTCTCAAACTGGAAAGCCAAACGAGAGTCTTTGGTCAATGACCTGCTGAAACTACAGCCTGCTTGCCTGCATTTAGCCCCTCTCATAGGAAGTTTTCACTTAAAGCATTCAAAGTTGCTAAACTCTTTGTGTTAGTGATTTAACGTCAGCAAAGAAGTAAATTTCAATACTAGGAAAAAAGATTAAGTAGTCCAATAATTCAAGTCCTTTTTTTTTTTTCATTGTGACTGGCAATATTATAAGAACCACATCATCAACCATGTTGCTTCTTATAGGCCTGGAAAATATATGAGTATATTTTGATGTATATGAGTATATGAGCATATTTTTATGCTATCCTTATTACCTTCATTATCAGCAGCATATATATAATTATCTACTTATCTGAAAGGTTGTTTTTGTTACATTATATTCTTTTGGATTCTGTGTCTGCACTAAATATCCACCCCTGCAAGGACTGGTATTTTGACATCATTCTATAAATGTTCCAACAGGAAAAACTGGACATATGATTTCATGGGCAAGGTGCATCTTTTCTATTTTAATCTATTATTTAGAAATTATTAGGTCACTAGTGGAGTAAGAGTTTGGCTAAATCACTAACAGTTTTTAGGGCAACAAAAAAATTAGATTACAATATGTGAATATACAATCTTTTTTTCTTAATCTTCTTATTGATGGTATTTGATACTGATTGATACTTTCAATAGTATTGAATTCATATATACCATAGAGATAACTAGTGTAGATAAGTAGTGTATTAGTCTGAAACCTAACCTGAAGTATTGGATGATTTTCTTAAATATAGACTGCCACCATGAATGTTCTGAAAAGAGTTGTTGATCTTTCCTGAAATTGTTCTGTCACTAAACAGACATGCCATTTGTAGAATGATTATTAAGGTTACTAATTTGTAATTAAACAGCAAAGTGTTTTACCAGAGATAGTAAATATCATAGTTTTGAAATGTGATTTTACAGAAGTTTTTTAAAGAACCATAAAAGTTGTAAAACATTTATAAAAGAAACACACTTCTTTTTGCACATCATTTAAAATTTCAGCTTTTCTGAATGCATGACTTTGTGATGAGCAGTATAAATGTGTATCATGGCCGAGATCAGCTAATGGTCTTCAGTAAGAATTTTAAAACATTTTCTGCAGTCAGCTATGCATTTTCTGGTTCTTAAAGATTGCTCAAAAGATAATTTGTCATGACAGTTTTTGTGTCAGCAGCTCTTTTCTTTATTCCTGAGAGCTTTAATTAAATCTTTTAGCTGTGCTTATCACTTCTTAGCACATATTTCAGTTATGTTTTATTCTGGGCACCAGAAGAATCACTTTCTTCTAGTCTTCACATAGCAATGTGAAGAATTTTTATTATATAGCTTCTTTCAACAACATTTCCAAAAAGTTAAAGCTTACATTACATACATTTTTTTAGGGTAGCATGTTTGTCATCCATCAGTTCCATACTTGAAAGCCTCCTGCTGTGCTTTGCATTTACTGTCACTTGCAAAAAAATACTAATGTATGTTACTCATTTTTCTTCAAAGAAATTCCTGAGATGCTTTTAAGAAACAGATTTTGTCTGCTTGCCCACACTGGAGGTGTGTTTAAAGACATAGAAGCAAACAAAAAAGCACAGATGATTTTTGAAGCATCATTACAGATCTGCAGGTATCACCATTAGAATTTTATGATAATTCCCACACAACAAAACCTAAAATTTTTGGGAAAATTCCCCAGGGTGTGGCATCATTTAATCACAGCAGTAAATGCACTGAAGTCACTTTTCAGTAAAACTTCTTGATTTGTAATCATTAGACTAAACATGAACAAATCCGACAATCAATATTTAGAATTTGAGGAAGTACAGATTTTCAATGTTTAAGCAAAATTATTTACTTGACACACACAGACCACTTTTTGATTATCTGGTGTTTCATTTTAGAAACCAATTCACAAATATACATATTGTACTGCAGGTTCAAATAGAGAAGTTTAAAGTCTTCAGAAACACTAAAACTTTAGTGATGTGATATCTAAATGAAAAACCAATATTTCTACCCAGAACTGATCTACCAAATAGTTTTCAATTTGTTGCAAAATATATGACATCAGAATAATTAAAAATTTAACTTGTATATTCAAAACAAATAGATGCAATAGAAAAAACAGAATGTGAAAAGTAGTATAAAAGAGAAACATTAATTAAAAAGTGATGTATGACCAAGTACTGGGTTTTATAAACAATAATGCACTTTGCAGAAGGGCCTGGAAACCTATAGCTTGAATGATTAATTATTTTCATAAGTTTTTCAAAGATTTACTTCCATATTCTAGAGTCACGTCCCTTTTAAGGATGCTAGCTAAAGCTGGTTTCATAGGATATGAAAAATGAAATATCTTTGGATAAGATGAAGGGAAAGTGTGGAGTAAGAGAAGTAATATTGTAAAATGGGTGCCAAATAGGCTAAGTTGTGTGAAACTGGAGCACACAGCAAAAATTACAAGAGTTGTGATGCTTCCAGTTTTATGTATTTTCATAAGGCAGAGTTTTGTTGTAGTCCAGTGCTACACTAATCAATTTTAATTCTCAAGTGACAATTATGAAGATGTTATTTCAAAACTTTTTTAAGGCCATTTTTGATCTCAAAAAAAAGAAATAAAATACACTACAATTATCTGAATTACTTAAATTCATCATTATTAACAAGAAATTTGCAATGAAGTGTAAGGGTGATAATAGCCCAGTCTTCCAAAGGAGAAACTATCATTTTCTCTTTATCCTTGAAATCATAATACGGGCAAAATTCCACTGGGTTTTACTGGACAGAGAGAAATTGCAATCTGAAATCAAAAAGACTGAATTTATGTTTTCTTATGCTGCATTTTGAGACATTGGTAGCACTTTAAAGTAAAAGAGAAACCCATCCTTATAAATCTGAATGCTTCTCCATGGTCAGTGAGGCTATATGTCTTAAATTCAGTTGGATGGAAAAAAAAAAAAAAGGCAGAAGCAAAAAGTCCTCCGAGTTCTAGCAGACTTCATTTCACATTTACAATTCTTCTGATGCCACCTCAAGTATGGTCTGAAAAAACCCACTTGGTTTCAGATGTTGTTCTGAATTCTCAACTGTGCCTAATGAGTGCAACAGAATAGTATCACACAAAGTTTCATCTAAACTGGTGTCCTCTTTCTGGGATGGAAAAAGGTAGCTCTCTGCAAGACTTTAAGAACAAAGCAGGTGTCCCAGGTGTACCATGCACAACTCCAGGAAAATCAAAATCAAGGTCTCCTGAGTCAGAGGAGCTATCTTTTAAGCTTTTTCTTCTACTAAATTTTTCAGTTGCTTTTTGCTCCCCTATAAAAATTTTATGACAGCTTACTACAAGAAGTCTTAAGACTCGTGGTCTGTTAAAATTTATTCAGTATTGATAGAGGTTGTGACCTGCTCCTATTCACTCCATCATATGCACCCTGAGTTTGCTTAGTCACCTCTGCTGTTCAGGCCACACCAGATGTGTTAACATGTCTATATGGTTCTGAAAATCTTTTCTTGGTTTGGCATGATTTCTTGTTAGGTACAGTAAATATTGTGTTCATCGTGTATTCATCGTGTGGTCATTTCTTTGGATTAATGTAGTAGCATAAATATTGTGTGCCCCACCTATTTTTTTGAGCAGTTCACTTTTTTTTCTTTTTTTTTTGGTACTTTACCTTTCCAGAACATTGTTACAGAATCTTATCACTTTCCAAATTCTGCATAATGATCAACCTTGTTCTTTCAAAGAAGAGAGCAACATGTTCTCACTGAAAAGGCAATGGGATAACTAAAAAAAGCTATTAGTTTTGTGAGTGGGATATTTCAGAAGTTTTCAACTTCAACTCCTGCTAATTAAGATCATTTATAATCTACCTGTCTATAACTAATCAGAAAATCAGGAGTTAGTTATTTCCATATGACTTTTTTCTTCTTTTTTTTGAATGCTGACAGTCTGATGATTCCTTTCACTGAACTGATCTCACTATCACTTCACTGATCTCAAACTATCATCTTTAGAAATCCTGAATGATGCTATGCAAAGATGTTTCTTGAAAGGATGGTCTGTCAACATGGGTCTGTCAGAATTTGTAGACCTTTTAGGCTTGTTCTTCTTTATTATTACCGGTAAAATATTTGGCACTTATTTTTTCATTTGTGTAGTCATGCTTCAGCTGTGTTCCAAAATTTAGAAAATTAATAGAGAAAAGCCAGACATAAGATTTTATAAGTAAAACAGCATCTCACACTTGGAGAATGGAAATGTATTCCTCTTAGAGGCACTTTAAGTGCTTCACTCTGCAGATGACACTGCTGCTAAAGAGCTTCCTTCCCTTCCCAGTACAGTTGCACTTGTCACAAAAAATTTCCAAGTGATAGTTGTGCCAAACTGAAAGACTGCAAAGTTAAAGTTGAGCTAAGATTATTCATATTCTTTGTATGTTATTTCTAAATTTCATGGTTATAAGGAGGGGGGCTTAAGAAAAATTAGAAATTCTTACTAACAATAAGTTGGTAAGTCAATTTCTAATTCTTAGAAATTCTTAACAATAAAAGAGTTGTTCCACAGAAATTATTTGTGTATGCTCAGGATTTGTATTAGTTTTGTGAATATACCTCTACAAATGTTAGAGGTGCATCAATGTTGAGCTGTCAGTGATGTTTGTGTTACATTTTTCAGGGGAAAAATATATTTCTCCCATCGAGTTTAGGAATAATTAAATGCTGTGTTTATACCTTGTCTTATTCAGAGGTAAATTAACTCATACACATACATGTGTTTGTGACAAACAGGTTTCTGTTTTCATGTATGATTACATTATGTTTAATTTTCTATCTAATATAACTTGTAAGAGATTAACTGCTTTGCTTTACCAAAATGGCAAGGCCACTCATTATTGCAGTTTCACAGCAAATAATTTTAATACTCTTTTGCATCAGCTCATGCAGCTAATGTAATTATAGTGGCACAAAACTGATCAAATCCAGCACATTGAAGATATGAGCAGAATTCAGAACCACATAATAAAACAACTAGTTTGCTTGGTTTAACTTTTTGTGGTCTTTAAATTTAGCATAGCTCATATGTACCTCTGAATTCTGCATATTCGATGGATCTTCTGTATCTTCTGCAAAATGCTGTAAAATTTCCTAAAATCTAAGAAAATCTACTGTGCAGACAATATTCTCAAAGAGTTTTTGATATTTCTGATACCAGTAGAATGATGTTCACTCTAACTCCCCTGCTGTGAATCATAGTTTTCAGGAAATAAAGAGAATACATTAGATCCGCTATTCCTGGTTTAAAAACATAGCAGAAAGCTGGATTCTGTTTCTGGTCAGAGAAGAGTTTCATAGCACATCAGTCCAGTATTCTATTGATTTTAATGACATAAATAGATCTATAACCTTTTTTTATTTATTATATATTTTTTTGAAAAACAGCAATTTACTGTCATCCAAAGAATAATTTGAACAATTTAATCTTTGGAAATAGAAAAAAATTTAGAGATATGAAAAAACAAGAAATTGCAAAGCAACAGACAATGAATTATAGCAGTAACAAAATTAATCTATCAAAAAAGAGAAAAAATACAACATTTCTGTGTTTTCTTTCATACTGAAAGAAAGAATGAAAGAATGTTCAAGATATAAGATTTTTTCTATCGTTAGAAGTTATAAATAAAATTGCAGGGAATGTGAAATTAAACTCGCATACAATTGGAGCTACCAATATTCTATGGTAATATATAAATGTTTGGGGTTTTTCTTACCTTTTAAGCATAAGTGTGCAATAAACCAACAGTTGTGCATGCTCCAGCTGCTGAAGGGGTCAAGTATTGGGTACTCTGAAAGACCTGGACTGTTCCACTCGTAGACAGAGAGCTGAGAGGGGTGTGAATGAGATTAACAGAACTGTGAAGGGAGGAGACAAGCAGAGCATGACACTGTTGGTGGCCAAACATGAGAAATAGGTGTCACTGGAGCCTGGGTGAGGGCAAGGATAACAGAAGAAGCGAACTGAGGCAGCAGTTTGCACAGCCTTTTGCAAGGAAATGGACAGAAGGTGGAGACGGGAAAGCACAGGACAGCCAGTCTCACCTCAACCTCTGAAAAGGTAACAGCTAAACCTGGAAAACATTTCCAAGCATGCTGAGGACAGTAAGTGCATTGTCTGGGTCCAGAATTGATTATCTGAATTGCTGGGCAACAGGACAATGAGTGAATCCTGAAAGTACTAAGCAGGAACAGATCCTCAGACATTCCTGATTCAATGGTTCTGGATGCTAGAGGAGTACCAGAAAAATAGATGGTAGAAACACAGTCATTTCATTATGAATTTTGTCCTGGCACTGTCGTAATCCAGAGACACTAAAACTAGACTTTTCAAAGGAGCGTGTACATAATAGGTTAGTTTATCCTGAAATGCATTAGGAATAGGGTACATCAATAATGCAATTGAGATATGGAAATTTTCAGGCATCCTTTCTTACCGAAAAAAACACCAACCCCCCCCTCAAACTTAGATAAGTATTATTATTAATTTTTACCAGATCTATGAATGGTATTTCACAAATTCCAATTTGTTTTCCTAACACATTGCTAAATAGATAAAACAATGTTACAAAAAATGGACAAGAGAAAAAAAAAATAAGCATGCTCTTTGTCTTATCTACCTGTGCTTTTCCTCATCTTTAACAGCTTTACTCTTTCACTGCTTTTGTCTTTGTCAGCTTTACTGCCATTTTGGCATCAGAGATTTCCCCCTGCTGTTTGCATACATAAGATAATTTTGCTGGTCCTGAGAGCCCTTGTACTTTTTTATCAGACATGGAAGGTCCTAAGATAACGAATCCTTCATGTCACCAGATTACCATCACCATTTGATGCTTTTCACTCCCACATGATTTCAGCAGTCAAAACTTTACTAGTCATAGAATTGGATATTAGTGCTTTGTGATATTTGAGAGCTGAGGTTCCAACTTCCAGTTATATGATTTTCTAGCTGCATGGTATCTCTAACAGCTGGTGAGATAGTAGTTGCTATCATGTCAGAATTTGAAGCTGGGAAGAATGGCAGGGAGCAGAATGACTAATTGTAATGCATGCATTCAAATTCTATCTCAAGCTTTGCAAGTTTTGAAAGAAATGTTTTCACTGCTGCAAAGCTGGTAATCACAGCACAGCAGTTGTGCTTGCTATTTGTTCTTCTGCAGCCAGTTCAAGAGATACCAGACTTGAATACTGTCAAAGATGAGAAGTGTTTTGGGCAATGATCCAAGGCAGAACATGGTCAATGGCATAAGTCTCTAGTGCTTCCCAGAACTGTCATATAATTTTCATTCAATGACTATAACTAGGAGGCGTAATATCGAATGATACCACAATATAACAAGCAATTTTTTCAGGAATTAAATTATTTATTTTCTTGAGCGTACATGGGGCTTTTTTTCCTTATTTTGAGGAGAACTTGATTTTCAAGCTAAATATTATCTTGTGTTTTCACTGTGAAAAGCAGTGTTTCATTAGTGTTTTCATTGTGAAAAGTACAAAGAACCTTCCTAATATAATTCTGAAAACACCTAATTTAGTTTCATGGCATATTTGGATGGAAAATGGAAAGTGAATAAGGGACATGAGGAGGAAAGTTAATGTCTGCTTCAGAATTGTATATCTTTCATACCTGGAAGAAGCAAGAGGAAAGCAATAAAGACGCATGCTTAGTACGTCCTTTAAAATAAAAGCTCTCCTTTTCTTATATTGTTAATTCTCAGATATTCATGTATTTCTGCTCATAACAGCTTTGCACAATAATATCTTTCTTCAATTATAATATTTTAGATATTATAACTTTTAGATATTATAACTTTTACCCATTCAGAATTCTTAACTTTAACAGTTAAAAATTCTGAGTGGGTAAAAGGAACTAAATTAAAGCCGGCAACCATATAATTGCTGGGAAGGAAAATGATCATGATTTTTATTGGCCTGGAGATTATGTAGGTGAAGATACTATTGTGGCAAGTAAATATTAATGTATTAAAAAAATGAATGAGAAAAGGGTTTCTGCCAAGTGTACTTTCTTAGCCTTTCTTCAATTCTTAAAAAAATTGCTCACAGAAAATAGTCTATGCAAATCACACTTCTTAAAACAGAAAGGAATGTATATATTATTTATATCTTCTTTGTAGGAACACAAGAGCTATTCCTGTGTTCAAAATCAGAAGGCACTTTAAAAAAGAAATATTAAAAGCACTTAAAAGAAATATTAAAGCATGTTATACAAGTGAGACTTCTTGTATCTACTTACAGGTTCTAAAACAGCCACCTATACTATCTGCATCCTTCAGTATTCCTGTTATCTCTTTTTCCATTTTTACTTTCAAATGTATTTAAATTTTGAATGCTTGCAATACAAATGTAAAGTTTTGAATAATGAGAAAATGCTTTGAATAATGAGAAAAAGGGCAAAGTCAGTTTGTATTTAGCCTAAATGTGTGCTTAGCAAGAGCAAAAATGCTGAAACATGCTTTCTTTTTGAACATAAGGAAATTTTCTGATATCTTATTGTAATATACAAGGAATTAAATATTTACTGGCAAAATTATATGAGTGAAAAATGGAGGTGGACATAGGAGAAAAAAAAGCATTTTCAGACAAAAAATGAAGATTTGAAAAATGTACTTTTTTTCTTAATATTTTCACTGTAAAGTCAGATGATATTGATATTCTGGTTCATTCCAGGAGGTTCAAAGTATTCTTTTGATAGAAAGATAGAAAGGTCATTACTCCCCTATTACTATCACTGCCCTAAAGGTGTATTTTTTACTTGTGTTCATTTTGTTGGGGACAATGGATGGAATTTTTCTTCTATCATGTAGTTGAAAGGAAAAGTGTTATTTTTTGGTCATCCCATAGCCTCCCATGGTCATATTCTAAAATATTATAACTGAAGAAAGATATTATTATGCAAAGCTATTATGAGCAAAAATATGTGAATATCTGAGAATTAACAGTTTAAGAAAAGGAGAGCTTTTATTTTAAAGTTAATTTTAAGGCTTAGCATATGAATAATATATAGAATTATATGTCAGAACAGTGAAATAATTATGTTATAAATGGGAATGATTCTTCTTTTGGAAAATCACAGTTAACAAGACCTGAGTTTATGAAAGCCTGTTCAAAGGAGTCCTTTCCTATTAAGTAGCCACTGAATTTTATTTATCCTCTACCATTCTAAAAGTTCTTACAGTGGGTAACTTATTCAAAATTTCAGCACAGCTACTGTGATAAAGAAGCAAAGGGTTTGGTTAAGTAGCAAAAGTTTGATCAAAATATTAATTTTTTCATATTATATTTTAGGGAAAATATTACATGTAATTCTATAGCAAATTTCAGTGGTACCTATTGTAATACTCTACCCAGAAATGTACTTGGAAATTTATTCTGACATAAATTTTGAAGTTAAAAGGAGTTATAATTATATAGGAAAACATATACATTTTCTTGTAAGGAAAATAAAAGCATAATTTTTCATGAGTTCAATAAGTAAAAATAATTTAATGAGAAATATAGAAAAGGATGGCTTGTGCTCTTGTGGATCTCAAAGGAAATACAATATTTAGCATTTAAAGAAAAAGTCATGCTGTTTGAGTGCACATATAGTATTTTTAGAGAATGGAATGGCATAGTGAGTGAGTTTATAATGGGTTTGAGTAATTTCTCCAGTGTAAAAATATGAAACCTAATTCAATATCCATATGTTCACTCATGATCTTTCACAGTCCCCTAATGCTAAAAGGCAAATATGTTTTAATTAAAGCAGAAGCTGATATAAATCCATGTTATATAACTTGGGCATTAGCCTGTAATTCCACTCAGAATATTAATTATTTTATGCAAAAATAAATGTCTAAAATTGTCATTTACTTTGTAGCAGTAGATGCTAACTCAAGCTCATAGCAGTTTCTTTTCTTAACTTGGGTTTGGTTTCATACCAGAGATTCCTTCCTTCTATATACACACATGAAAATAGCTTAACATAGCACCTGTGTAGAGACAGTAAATAACAAATTGAAGTGGTTCTGAACTGAAATTCATTATTGATTATTTCTAAGTGAATTCTCATATTTTATATTTAAAAATTACATATCCAGGATATTGGTAACTTGTCTAAATTATTTGATCCAAACGTTTCTGATGCAAGTATTTGAGATATTAGTGGTAAGGGCTCATTTTCGTTCTTATTTCATTTTCTGTACCAAACTCATGACACAGTATATGCCTTTTAGAATGGCACATGAGATATTTAAGAGTATTTCTTTGAGAAGAGAACTGTTTTGTAGCTTCCATAGGAGTCCTGAATTCAAACAGGAGCCTTGGTAGGACTGAGCTAGTGTGGCAAAATTCAGCTTGTCTAAGAGGCGTATGGAATCTGTAAATACTAAAAAGAGAGATAATGTATTTTACAAATACCTTCCATCACGGTTTTGGAAATTCGGAAATTCCTTAAACTTTAGCTTTTCAAGAATCACTGTCCTTAAAGGAGAAAAATATTTCATACATCTTCATTTCCCTCTCTTCTCCACATCTACAGGTGGATATTTGTCAGAATAAAGTCATCTTATATTTCTTGCAGTATTTTCTTTACCACTGCCACACTAGTCCCTTACTATTTTGCCTTTAATCTGTACTCCTGAGAAAAGCACACATCTGTCCTTAGGAAGTCATCATTGATTAAAGCAAACAACATCCTTGTAATGTCTCTCTGTAGAATCATTACAGCAAATTGTGTGAGGATTAAGTAAGATGACAATAATAATTTAAGTATCATGTGTAGCTACCTTAAAATAGTTCTATCTAGCTCTTCCATCTAATTAAGATTTGGAAGGAATCCTACCTTCCATTAACACTTACGGTGCACTTGCACTAAAAAAGAGATTAATTTAAACAGCAGTGATTTTTTTAAAAAATATTCTGTGGAGAAATGCATGCACAAACTATATTAATTGAGCTCTAAATTAGTGATTCTAAACAACAAAAGCAAGGTAATGCACAGTGAAGCAGGAAATGTACCATATGTTATTGTATACCTGAGCACAATGGGGAGACTCTCTTAATGGCTTTCTTAATGTTTCTGTTGTACTAGATATTGGTGGACATATGGTATGCTGCCTTTTTATATGCTTATGTCATTTCATGATTTTGTTAGCCGACTTTGACAGTATTTTCTATTTGTCTGCTGTTAGGAAAAAGGCTTTAAAATGTTTTGCTCATTTATCTGGAATTTTAAACTCATGCATTTTATTTTGCTTATTAATTTATACCCCATTTTTTAAATGTTCTTTAAGAGCAGGTGCTTATTACTCTTATTTTTGAAATTTCCATAGTCTTAGTCCCTGTCTGGCAGTAATTTGGAATACAGTTGAGTAGCCCATCCACATGCAGATGGGTTTTGACTCACTGTTAGAGCTGGCCAAACAGATGGCTAAAGCAACAGCACCAGCTGCAGAGCTCACCAGGCTTTGCACAACCAGGATTGTACAACCATAGAATCATAGAATTATAGAATCCTTTAGGTTGGAAAAGACCTTCAAGATCATTAAGTTCACCAGTTAACCCAGCAGCACTAAACCATGTCCCTAAGTGCCATATCTACACACCTTTTGAATACCTCCAGAGATGACTCAAAGACTTCCCTGGGCAGCTGGTTTCAGTGCTTGATAAGCCTTTTAGTGAAGAAATTTTTCGTAATACCCAATCTAAACCTTCGCTGGCACAACTTGAGGCCATTTTTTCCTGCCTTTTTTTTCGTTATTTGAGCACTCATACAACTGTCTTCCCTGTCTGCCCCAAAGAACCTCAACCAGCTCCAGCTGGCAGCAAAGTTCCCCATTTCATTTAGCTCTTAATGCCCTTCCAGCTGAGGAACAAAATACAACAACTTCTTGTGACATCATTTCCTGGATACCACGTGCTTTCAAGGTTGGTCTATGCAGAATACCATAGGGAAAGGTTTCCTTAATTTTTTTATGGCCCAATCTTCATAAATATTCACATTTAAATAGGTTGTTCATTGCTTCTATCACGTGGAATACACATATTGAAGTCACAGAAGTCCAGAACTAGTTGGAGGAAATATATCATGTAACAGAGAACAGCAACTGGGCCCAATCCTTTTGACTTGCATGTGACTTACTCTAGTTATATCCTGGCTAAAATTCCCTTCATTAAAGCAATGATCTCAGGCCTTCTTACTGGAGGTCTTTGAAGACCGTTTAAACCAATGTGGAAATAAAAGGACATCGTTGTACATTAGCTGGTGAATAGACACTTTTAAGTCTTATAAGACATTACAGATCAGGGCCAGTCTTTTAAGTAAGATTCAGTAATTTGTGGCATGTGTGAGTACTTTTGTCCAAATATTCAAAGCTCACCATTCTAATACTCATACAGCAGTTTTGGTAGCAGCTCATTATATGTGTAGCTGCATTAGCTTAAATATGAAATAAGAGGCATAATGAAAGTCTCCTAACTTTCTATAGATGTCAATAACCTTACATGATATCTAGCAATACCAGACTAATTGTTTCTGAAATGTTTAAATAAGAAATATTTTAAAAATAAATAACTTGATTTGTCCTGAAAATTTACCATGGCTATTCCCACAGCCATCAGTTACACCTAATATTATTTCATATATTTTAGTTTGTTTACTTTAAATTTAATTTAAAACTTTTTCAGTTGCTAGTTTTAGGAATTCTGATTTTAGTTTAAAATAATATATCTTTGATTAGCAAATGAATAGGAAAGGATAGAACTCCGAGTAGTTTTGCACAAGTATTTTAATAAGGAGTTGTTCATAGAACTTATCCAGAATTTTTTATAAGGCAAAGTCATTATTGGAAATCATTAAATAAGAGTAATTAAAAAGGAAATAGCCATCTCTTTCAAAAGGATTCCAGTAAGATTCAGTAACAGCAACCAAGTTACTGAACAGCCTAGTCTTGTGTATCCATCAGGCTGAAGAACTTGCCAGCTTATTGATTCTTACTGATGTAGGGCTTGGCAATCAGTCTGCATCTGGAATAATTAGAGAGGAAGTTAATCATTAGATAAGAGCATCATGGGGTTCCTGACACTATACACAATTACACTGCTATGCCAGCTCAAAGGCTTTTACACTTTGGCAGCTTAAATGCTTTTGACATGTGACGCTGTTTTTCCTAAGAACATTGTTGTTTTATAAATAGTAGGCAGGTTAGATTCAATGTGTGTGCACAGTGGCATGACTGACCTGTCCACACTGCCAGGGAATGGATTTACAAATGGATTGCAATTGAAAAGAAGCAACTCATCAAGGTGGTAAAAAGACTACATTTTGGTAAAAAGTCTCACGTTCCTTGACATTTTATTCAGACTTTATTCACAAGACTATTGGGGTCCCAGAATCAAGCATAAACCAATGCATTTGTGAATTCCCTTTTCTGGAAACCTGTTCAAGATACATAAAGAGGACAAGAAAAACAGAAATTGCACCATGGCTTTTGGTAGGACTTGAATGAAAGTGCAGAGATGAAACAGAGGGAATTGGAGATGTATGTCCCTAAGATTAAAGCACAATAAGTTAATCATGGATGGGATAAAAGTAGTAACATACAGAAACAATTTAGATCTGACATGATTTCCTCACTCTTACATGTAGTCTTCTTGAGTTAGTTTGCAGTGTAGCTACTTTGGGCATACTTAAGATCCTAAATTTTGATAAATCTCTATTGTTCTGTACAAGGCTACTGTCGGTTCACTGTGCTCTAAATTCCCCAGAGTGTAATGGCCAGTTTCTGGCACCCAGTTTGAGTGGACGTTCTTGGTCTGCTGCACATCGTTGCTAGGAATGCAATTTATCAACTCAAGAATTATAAAAACTAATACAATTTTAACATAGTTATGTTTCAGTGAAAAATTTTATAGTGCCTATAGTATCTCCTTATTGTTATTAATTTAATATGAAGACGTTAGGCTAAACTAGTTGATGCTGTTTTACACCACAATGACACAGACTCTGAGATTCAGAAGGCTGAAAATGACTCCTCTATTTTTGGGATGTGTCTCCCTATTATACTATTTTACACAGACCAATCTGATTGGTGAAACAAAGGCAAACCTCTTCAATCACATTTGTCAGGCCAGAGAGACATCAAGAAGAAGGCCCTCCTAGGAAAAGGAATGAATAACATAGATACAGTTACAAAAATATTTCTCCTGTTTCCTGTTCTCCAAAATTCCCTGGAAAAAGAATTTCAGAAAACCAAAATACCTCAGGCATGGAGCCAGGACTACAACCAGTGGCTAGAATTCTGTCAAATGAGGAGTTTGAGACCTCTTTGATCTTTTACACTATTCCCCAATTTCCCTTCTTGCCATAAAAAGATTCATGAGTTAAAAGTAAGTACTTTGAATGTATCTTGAATAGCAATAGGACTGAAGTTCAGAACTGCCAATCAATAAATAATGGTTCCTAGTCATCAAAAGTGTAGCTTGCTCCTCACTGTGCAAGACAATTTCAAGTAATTGCTCTGAAACCCTATACTTTTTCATTTCTTATTAAGGAATCAGCTGAAAAAGTATCCAATGTGTACAATACAGAAAGATTTTCTCATCTAAATTCTAATGTCTCCTATTTTCTTTTTCTTTTTCTTAGAAGAAATTTGAGCTGCAACTGTTTAAACTTGAACTGACTATTCTGTTTAGTGTTGTGGTCACATCTTTTTAAAAATTCCATTTCAGAGTAAAGAGGCAGAAGAAAGTGAACACAGGATTTGGGACCAGACAAAGTTCCTTGTGTGCTGTTGGAGAGTCTGCCACAAGAGTGAGTGAAGATACAGGAGATCATCATAAAGCCCTGCAGCAACAAGACTAACAGCAAAGAGGAGAGGCAAACATTGTTCATAAAGACATACAAGAAAATCTAATTGAAGAGTCAGATATATATAGGAATACTGTATGCATTGTTTCTATATATTCCTGATTTTTATAACCAAGGAAAATACACGAGTCAGGGTGCACCTATTTAAAAGTTATGTTGGTCATTGTCATTCCTTTTCAGTTATTCTAATTGTTCTCTTCTAAAGCAAAATGTGGACTTTAATTAAATTGTCCCATGTTTTACCTTTGGGAAAAAGGACTTTAGAATGTGCATGGTATATGGTAGAGGTTCATATTCTGTCCTGGGAAGACATTGAGTCTGAAATGGAAGTCAGTGGTTTGTTTCTTGCTTTGCTTGTGTGTTTTGCTTTCATACAGCAGTGGAAAAAAAATCTGTACCACCGTACCCCCAGTTCTACCAGGTTGATGTGTGTATTACACTTTTTTTTCATTAAAAAAAAAAGGAGGAAAAAAAAGTCTTGTATTTTAAATACACAAATATTATCACATACACACTTAGATTAAAAAAATATCCCTTCCTTATGTGTTTGTTATGCTCATCACATAATAAAATTAATGCATCTCAAATCTATCATATTGTCTACATATCACATTTTTATTTAAATTTTACTTTATTAATTGACCACGTTTAAAAAAATGTAAATGTCATGTAGGAAGTAACACAAATATGCTAAGATAAACAGGAAAAGCAGATTTTGAGAATTTTAGAAAATTCCCAATTATAAAAACATCAACAACTATCAGCCATCAAGTGAGACATAATTTTGCTTGCCATGTGCAATTGAGTATGTGCAGAGTCTGTTTCACAGGGAATGCTGTAATTGCTCAGCAATATATTTTTTTCATTCCTTATATCCCTATAAACTGAAAACTTATCTGAGGTATGTAGCTGTATTTAAAGCTATGTCCTTTCTAAGAAAGAATTTTGAGATGTCTTGATTTCTTTTGTAGCCTACAAAAAGTGAAAAGTATTAAAGATTATTGATTACATAGGAATCACATTTTTCCAAGGAATTCTCTGAGCTGCAGATGCTTGGAATCTGGGAACAAGATGTTCTTAGGATCCTGTCTGAGCTTTAGGCTGCTGCTGGAGATGGGGTGCTAGAGCAGAAGTATCTGTGCTTAGATTACCTTTATACATTCTAAACCCTCTTTCATGTTTGCAGTGCTGAACTAATCCCTGCCATTACCCCTCAGGACACACTAAGGGATATACAATGAGGGAATCCTGTCTGTTGCCAATAGCTGATCCACAAGTTCATCACAAGGTACAGAGATACTGTGAGACAATTTATTTTTAAATAGAGTTTAAACCTGTAAAACTTATAAGAACTGACAATAAAATAAGATCCATAATTCTTTTTTTCATAATTCAAACTTCCTCCCTTTATTAACTCACTGGTTCAAGGTTTTATATTAGACAAAATATCTCTGTTCTTGTTCAATTCATTGTGAAATGACACACTGACTTTCTCTAAAACTCCATCTGCTTTTCTTATGCCAGCATCTTCACGAGGCCGCAGTGTGTGAAATGGCTGCATTGAAAATGTTGATGTGCACAATGGAAATGGAAAGTGCATAATTATTGATTTTCAAGTGCTGTAACAGACAAATGTACTTCTATGGTTACACTGAAGCACTTGAAAATATGGCAACACAACAGCTTACTGATGAAAGCTTGTATCATTTAGATAAGCTTTAGAGATAAGATCTTCCTCCTTTTTTCCCTCTGACAAGCCACTAAAAATACAGTTGTTTTAGAGATAAAGCATGGTTTCAGCACTGGCCAAAATACCTGTGAGCTCCAGAGTATCTTTTCAGCCCACAGTAATAACTGTGGCTAAATATCAAGTCAAAAGATATTATGAATTACTTGGGGAAATTGGGATTCTGTCTTTCCTGTTTCTATTTCTAAATCTGTAGGAAAAACAAATAATGTTTAATTGGTGAAGAACATTTCTGTGCTAACAGCTTGGTAGTGTAACATGGATATTGAGGGAAATCAAACCAGAAGCTAGTTTCTGCTGCTCTGTCTAACTCTAATACAAATCCTTTCAGATGTGTTCACTGCATTATACTACTCAGCAGGTGGGATGCACCTGGCTGGTCTAAAAGTCACGGTGACAATAAAACATTATCACATGATGCTAGTTTTAAAATTTATTTCAGAATGTTAGTACAGTGTCTATTCTTTCTCCCGAGGAAATTTTAGTTTCTTTTGGGGTAGCTAATATTGACATTTATCCCACACATATCTTTCTGTTCACTTATTGATTATATTTTACTTTCAGGCACCTTCTGAATAGCACTTTTTAAGTTTTCTTTCTTATCTCTTATAGATCACACAGGATGCCTTAATGTTTCATAATTTCTCCCTATTCCCAGAGACAGAGAAAACTCAGCTGCTTTCATTATCTAAATAAAATATTTATTTCATCTTTACATACACAGAGAACTTCAGAGGCCTCTCTGAAGAAGTAAACCCATAAATTAGTCACTTGAAAGTGAGTCAAAATAAGATGATGCATGATTACCCTGGCTGCAGTTGAGGACATTTTAGAATGCTAATTTATGACCTTTCCATAATACTAGAATGTTTCCTGATCTTAAATACACACCTGTGATATTTGCCATATACCAATGTTCCCACCCATTCCTCTTCACATTTTACATGTGGGAGGTGAAGATACACAGATTTGTGCAGGAGTGATTTTCTCAAGGTCACAAAGCATAATTATGGGAATGCCAAGAAAACTAACCTTAAATCTGGTTGCAAACAATTGAGCTGTTCTTCATCTTTTGAGATGAGTGGTGCCTAAAACAGTGGATTTCCAGTAGAAAAAATAGTCTTTCCTGTTTCCCTTTTGAAGATAATAAATAGCATGAATCTTTTATGTGGATCAATTTTACAAACTGATTGTAAACACAGTGATAGAAAGACATGGAAATAATTTTCCCAGTGCTCAATTAAACCTTGCTTAATACCATAAACATGTGTATTATTTAATATTGTTACATGCCCAGAAAGATAGGAAAGAATGATTTATGTGGTCTTGTGGTCCTGTACAAGTTGATATGGAAACAGTGGGTAACACTGTGTTTGGAATAAAATAGACTAAAATATCTCAGCTGGAAGAGAACTACAATGAGCATCTACTCCAACTTCCTGACCACCTCAGAGCTGACCAAAAGCTAAAGCATGTTGTTGAATGTATTGTCTAAATGCCTCTTAAACACTGACAGTCTTGGGGCATTGATCACCTCTCTAGGAAGCCTGTTCCAGGGTTTGACCACACTCTCAGTAAAGAAATGTTTCCCAATGTCCAGTCTAAACATCCCTTGGCACAACTTTGAACCATTGCTGTCACTGGGAGAGTAGGGTTCAGCACTTCCCTTTCCACTTTTCCTCCTCAGAAAGCTGCAGAAAGTGATGAGGCTGCCCCTCAACCTCTTTTACTCCAAATTAGACAAGTCTAAAATCCCTAGCTGGTCCCCCAAGGACATTCCCTTCATCCCTTTCAACTGCTTTTTTGTCCTCTGAATTCATTCAAGGATCTTTATAACCTTCTTGAGTTGTGGGGTGCAGAATTGCACAAAGTGCTCAAGGTGAGGCCACACCAGCCCTGAATAGAGCAGGACAGTCACTTCATTTGATGGGCTGATTACTCTGTTTCAGAGATCCCAGGGTGCCCTTTGCCCTCAAGACTTCCCAGGGCACTCTGCTGACTCACAGTGAGCCTGCTGCAGACCAGCAGCCCCATGTTCCTGCCTCCAAGACTGCTCTCCAGCCATTCCTCTCCCAGTTTATTACTGTGCCCAAAATTACTCCACCCTAGGAGCAGATTATGGCATTTGTTCTTGTTAAATTTCATCCCATTAATCATTACCCAATGCTCCAATCAATCTAGATCCATCTGCAAGGCATCCTATCCCTCAAGAAAGTCAACAGCATCTCCCAGCTTGGTATCATTAGCAAACCTGCTAATGGTATATTCAGCTCCTGCATCCAGAGAGTTAATGAATATATTGATATATTATTGATAAATATATTGAACAGAACTGGCCCTAAAATTGAACCCTGAGAAACACTACTGGTGGTCAGTCGCCAGACAGATGTAACTCCATTCAGTACAACCCTTTGAGCTCTGACCTTCACCCAGCACACCCTAAAAACACTCATCCCACATTTGGACAACTCGTCCAGAAGGATTCTGTGAGTCACAGTATCAACAGCCTTAGTAAAACCCAGAAAAACTACTGCCACTGCCTTCCCTTCATACACAGGCAGATGGCTTTATAATAGAAATATATCAAATTAGTTTTACAAGACTTTCCCTTTGTGAACCCATGTTGTCTGCACCATGTTGATTTCCTCCTTCCCAAATAAAGTGCTGCTTTTTTGAGGGATGTCTCAATCTCCCTCTAGAGTACTTTGAAACACTTTTCAAGCTACATGACAAAACAATGTGCACTTATTCCGCTGTTGACTTGATGGACAGTAGAGAATAACTGATGGGCCTATGACCAGTCCAGAGCTATGTCTTCATTAGGGTGGGAGCTATTGGAGTTTCATCTAGAACTGGTGATTTTTTCCCGTTAAAATCTCTACCCTTGTATTATCCAATCCTCCTGTCCCCATGACTGTCACAATTGAAAGGTTTTCTCAGAATAACTTATTTTTCCCACTTTAAAGGGAAAGAAACCTTAGATATTGCATTTAAAATACACCAGTTAGCAATTATTTCTCAGAAACCATGAAGATTCTTGGATGTCTTTTACCATGACAGACCTTTTATCACATGACTCCAGGAAGAAGACAGGCAATTTTAGTCAATTGAAATAAAAAAAGGTCTATCCATAATTTTGTACAGTCTAAATCAAAATGACCTAAAATCCAATATTAATTCCAAAGGGTATTCTAAATATATTCAATAAATATAACTATGTAAGATGGCAAATGTGATTCAGTTGCCTCCCTTAATCATGAATAGGATATTTTCCAGGCACTGCCATTTGAGGAATCTATTGATCATAATTAGAAAAGGGCAATGAATGACTGCTTATGCTAAGATTGGATAAAATATTTCTTTACGCTATTAACATTTGAAAGGAAGAAAATGTAGATAAGAATAGGACAAACAAAACCCTGTTATTTACCATTTAAGCTTTGGGGTTTATCTTTGTAAAGAGAGTTTAAAGTGAAATTTTAGCATGCCATCAATCAGTGAACACATCAGAAGATAAAAGTGCATTTGCTAATAATCTTAATTCCACAAAATGCTATGCTACGCATACAATAGACTCTATTTCTGTTAACAAATTAATGCTTTTCTTCCAGTCAGATAATCAATAAAAACACAAATGGATTTAAAAGCCAGCATATTACCAAGCTTCCTCATTACACATTGCACGACTTTATTGGAATCCACAAATAGAATTTAAGAAGCACACCTTTGAGAGTTTTGAAAAGGCGGAATATTTCTGGAAAGTCTCAGTTGTTTCTTAATACCCTATAGTCATTGACTAGAGCTCAGTAAAATCATTCTTCTCTCTCTTAGAAAATGAAAACAAAACAAAAAGACCCCTGTGTGGAGTAAGTAGTGACATGGTAAATTTCTAAGAAAACAATTCAGAATAAGGAAAAATATTAGGCTTTTAGGCTTTTAGACATGTATTTTGAAAAATCTCCCTTTACAAGCAACAAAGAAATTAATCCAATTTTTTTTTACATAAGAATATAAATTTATAATTAATCTCATGTTTTCTTCTTTCCTTACTGTGTACTAATTCTGCACCATTATTCTTATTATATATTGTCAGGTGTCTTGTTAAAAATAGTGTTGAGAAATAAGAAGTTTAAATGCTTTTAATACAGCTAATGGAAAAATAATTTGTTTTCCAAATTAAATGCCCTATGAAAGCTGGCACGTAATTACATATAAATAATAATCGATCATATTCTCTTTTTTGCAGTGTTGTGGGTTAGCCATGGCTGGCTGCCAGGTGCCCACCAAGATGCTCCTCCACAGGACAGAGGGAGAAAATAAGATTAAAGAACTTTAATATCAAGCTAAGAACATGGTGATTTTTTACCAGCTAGTTTCATGGGCAAAACAGATTTGACTTGGGAGAGTTCAGCTTATTGCTAATTAATTATAACCTAAGATGATGAGAAATAAAAGCTAAATTAAAAGCACTTTTCCCTTCCTCTTCTTCCCAGGTTAAGCTTCAGTTCTTCACCCCCGACTTCTGTCCCTCTTTCCCTCAAGTGGCACAGGAGGATGGGGTGTGCATCCACCATAACAGCTCCTCCCTGCCACTCCTTCCTTCTCACAGTCCTCCATTGTGGGGCTGCAGGATTTTGTTTTAGAAGTTTTATTATAAGTTTAGTATAGTTTTAGTTACCCTATATGGGCTCCTTGTCTTGGAGTTTTCTCTTATCATAAGTTGATAAGGGTTTTTATGCCTCTCTGGTCTTTGCCCAGAGACTGTTTCCTATTGGTCCTTTCCCCATGATAATCCCTGCCCATCCTCTCCAATGTATCCTTCTTCCCTCTGTCCATCACTGAGTCCTTATCTCCAAGGTCCAGAACCTTCAAGGAGATTTGGCCAGCAGCTGGCAGATTCCCCAGAGACCCCTCCCCAAATTACTTTTGATTTGTTAGTAGTTAGGTAATCCAGTTGGCATTTGTTGCTTTGCTTTGTTTTATTGGTTCATAGTTTGTACCCACCCTTTGAACTTGTCCTGGACAAAACCTCCCTGCAGCCTCAGTCCGGGGTCTCTCCTGAGGCACCGGGTCTGAGGTAAGGGGTTCCCCTGCGATCCTGAATAAACCTCTGTTTCCCGAACCTCCAAGAGTCCCCTCTTTCATTTATACCACGGCCATGACAGCGAGAGTCGAGGTGCTGCAGAGCCAAGAACTCACAAATTGGTCCTGTTGTGGCTTATCAGAGCTACCAGGTGGTCCAGCCGAGCAGAGGGCTGACCAAAGAGATACACACCCCAACACTCCATGAACTGTTCCAATCAAGCCCCTTCCCATGGGGAGCAGTCCTTCAGGAACAGACTGCTCCAGTATGAATTCTGAGCTGCAGATCCTGCAGAAAATCTGCTCCTGCATGCTTTCTCCACATGCTGCACCCTCCTCCTGGCATGTCCACCTGCTTCAGCATGGGGTCCTCCACGGACTGCACAGAGATCTCTGCTCCACCACAGAGCTCCAGGGGCTGCAGGAGGACAGCCTGCCTCACCACACTCCTCTCCAAGGGGCTACAGGTGAATTTCTGTTCTAGTGCCTGGGGCACCTTCTCCCTTTCTTCTTCTGCGACATTGATGTCTCCAGAGCTGTTGGTTTCACTTTTTCTTATTCTTCTTTGTCACAGCTGCTGAGTGCCATTTTTACCCATTTTTAAATATATTGGTGAGGAGCTAACAGCTGGTGGGCACAACTCTGGCCAATGGCAGAATCTCCTAGGAGCTGTCTGCAGCTGGTTTTGTCTGACATGGGGTCAGTTTCTATTGTCTTCTCACAGAGACCACCTCTACAGCTCTCTCCCTGTTATCAAAACCTTGCCATAAAGCCCGAATACAAGGGGTTTTATTCTAATAGTAAAACACTTCTTTCTGGAGTATATTGAACAGTCGAAAGAATTTAGAGTAAATTTGCCCCTTTGTCTTATTTAAACATATTTAATCTAACATTATTCTGTTGTTGTGATCTCTTATAAACCAGTGTACCAGGTCTACATGAATTATTCAATACAACCCTTGATATGCAGCAGTGAACTGTTCCAAAGAGGTCAAGTTTGATATTCTTCTCTGTGATGATGAGCTGCTTCCAATACTGTCATTCATTACACTAATTAGAAATGTAAAAGAAAGAGTGAAGAATGACACAATTTGATTAATAACCATAGGAAATTTCACCTAGTTTATTGTTAGCAAAGTAAAATTGTTTTCAGAAAACCATCCTGTGCATTTCTGTTCTGTTAATAACAATACAGCTACTCATACAAGTTAATAGAATCATAGACCAGTTTGGGTTGGAAGTAAAAAATCACCTGGTTCCAACCCCCTGACGTTGCCTGCCATGCCTTACGCTAGACCAGAGTCCTAAGAACACCATGCAACCTGGCCTTGAACACTTCCAGAGATGGGACATCCAAAACTTCTCTGTCAACCTGTTCCAGTGCCTTGCCAACCTCAGAGTAAGGAACTTCTTTTTAATATCCAATCTAAGCCTAATCTCTTTCAGTTTTAAGACAATTACCCCTGTTCTATCACTACAAGCCTTTGCAAACCATCCCTCTTCAGATTTCATCTAGGCTCTCCTCATGTCCTGAAAGGCCACAATAAGGTCACACCAGAGCCTCCTCCTCTCCAGGCCAAAGAATCCTAATTCTAGCCATCTTTGTGAATCTTGAGTTACCATGTATAGGTTGATGGAAGGGTTACATCACAGAATCACAGAATTATGGAATCTGTGCAAAGAAGTGCCTGCTCATACTCATATCACTGGTCAAAGCAAGAATACCACAAGTTATGGGATAGATGGCATTTGTGACCACCAATGACCACTGAATGCCCCACAAATTTTACTCTGTGCATACCTGGAACATGGACTGTAGATAAGATAAAGGGGTACTGTTGTCCAGGTGTCGCCTCCGACCTAGGGGGAGGTTAACATAGCTGGGGGAGAATGAAAATGAACACTGAAAATGTTCACTGAAAATGAACACAAAGAATGTGGAATTTATGGGTCACAAGGAAAGACAGCTCAACAGCTGTGCTGAAGTTGGCTCTGGCTGGCCAAAATTCTGGAAGGGGCAGATTGCCACCACCATCTCCCAGCCCAATGACGCAAGAAATCACTGACTCAAAAAATGAGAAAGACTGAGCATGTGGAATAATTAGCATTAGAGAATGGTGAAACCAATGAACATCAATTCCATTGTTTGCTAAAATGTATAAAGAGTGAAAAGTTTTAAATGACCTCAGGACCCTCATCACCACGAAGCCCAGGGTGAAGAAGGATCAACAGGATGTCACTGAATCCATGGGTGGTGACTGTCTTCTGCTTGGTCTCTCTCTTCGCTCTCTTTCTCTATTTCTTTCAATCTCTCTACATCCCATTTACTGTTAAATAAAATCCGTGGTATTGACTTTGACATACGGTCTCCTTTGCACCTTAATTCAGGCAAAGACATTTTATCTGTGTGTTTAACAGACATGCTTTTTGTGCATATTCTGAGTTAAATTTAAAAAAACATGTTCAAATGTATCAGAAAATGAAGGAGTGTTTTTGGGATGTAACCAGGACTTCAATGAGAATGAGGATTAGACATATGACTTGTCAGATTCAAGATAGCTCGGAGCTAAAAATCACCACGATCTTCAATGATGATGGAGTAAACATTCCATTTTTATTAATTCAACTAATTAAAATTCTCGCAGTTTCCATCAATCTGTATTCAAGCCTACATGAGAGGGAAAATAGAAAATATTATCTATATGTTCGATGAGTCTTCTAATGCATTCAGGGAAAGAGGCAACCTTATAAGCTGGATGGCTACTGGAAGTCTATATAAAATTTGGTTTAAAATATCTTTCATAAAGAAATATAAACAGACATTATACATGTGACTGCTCTGTAATTATTTATCTATGAAAATACTGCTCATGCACCCAAAAATATGTTCTTAAAGAGACTACACTTTCATAGTCCTTTTTAATAGATTTTTCTAGATTCCCTAGATTTTCAGGGAAAAAAATACATAGATTCCTGGGTACAACACTGGCACAAAAGTAATAACAAAGACATATTTTATTTATGAATTTTCTTTGCATTCTTTCATTTGTTCACATTTTTTGTATATATGGAATAGCATGACCTTCATGTTTCAGTTCTGCCAGCTCTCTAAGGAAGACGTAGTTTAATCCTTCAAAACTTAGCATTGTAGTTTGCCTTTGTGTCCACACAGGTGATAGAAAAGTCAGATCCAGTTTCCCATGTATTTTTTTCTTAGAAGCTTGAAAACTTTCTGTGTCTTTATTGTATTACTAGGTAGTTCTTTACAAACTGAACAGAGTTATGTAGAAAAAATTTCTTTTGAGTTTAAAGTCAGCAATTCAGGATCATAGAGAAAAAAATCAACTCCTGGTTAAGTCAGTTACATTTTTTTATATATCCACAAGAAGTTGTTTCTAAGCATGAGCATTGGGTAAGGGTCACATGAAAAGCGCTGACTAAAGATTACTATCACTACTTTGTGAAAAAATCTTTCACTGTTACTGCTATCCCCCTCTTGAAGCTGATCCTAAAGGGAAAAAATTGCTTCATTTTGCTTTAGAACTAATGCACAGTATAACTCAAAGTCCTCCTTAATTGCCATTTCTTCAGGCTTGACTTCCCGTAATAAAACATTTCACCCATAGGAAAAGATATATTTGGCTGTTGAAGATTTAACCATTTTCCATAGATGGTGCCCTGTGGGAGAGACGAGGCAAGGAAAGACTTATTTTTTTACTCCTAACTAATTTTCGCACAGTAAAAAGGAGATGCTGGAGCTCAAAAAATAGTCTTTTCTTGTTAAATATTTTTATTTTTACAGTACAGTTTTCTGAAGTGCTGTTTAATTGATATATCTGTTTGATTTGGCCAAAAGCATATTGACCCTATAATATTTTCAAATGATAGATTCTTCTCAAGGTTAGTTTCCAATTCAGGTCTTGATGCAGCAACCATCTCAGCTATTAGTTTAAGCATATCAGACTAATACAGGGTATTGATTTGGTGGGTGTATAATGTATGTACAGCATGATCATACATTAGAAATCTTTTGTGTACTTTAAAAAAAATCAAACGAGAAAAATTGGGGAGCTTTAATTTCAAAATACTCTGCTAATTGCACTTTTTATTCAAGCTAGGAAAAGTCTAATACAAAAGTTTTGTGACCAAGAGAAATTGATATGACAGATTTTTTGCTGAATGGGAATATCATAAAGTGTAGTCACTGTTTGTTTTGCCTTCTTAGGATAGAAGTTCCATATTCTCTGTTCTAAATATTTAGATTTAGGACTATTATTTTCTAAACTTATAACTGAAAATTATTCTTGTAATCTATTTGTATTGAATTTTAAAAGCAAGTGTTGTTTCACTGTGGTGGTGTCCGTATTCTCAAGCTCAGCCAGCCCCGGCACTGTTGCAATACTGGTGGGACTTGGTCGGTCAGGAGCATCAGCGAGACGATGGCAGGAGGATGAAGGAAGGACTCTTGAGAGGTTTGGTCACCACGAGTTTATTGGAACTGCAGCGTGGAGTCCTCACCTTGGGACATCAGCCTTAGGAGAGAGACCAAGACTGTTCCCGGGGAGGAACTTTTAAAGGGGGGGTGTAACACAGGGGAGAGTTCAACCAGGGACCAATATGATACGACGGGGAAGTGGCTCATAACACAATAGACAAATACAATAACCATGCAGTGGATAGTAGGAGATGACAGCCTGGACCCTGCCCAATCACTTGACGCCTCTCCTAGAATCTTCCAGAAGCAGGGAAAGACCCCCAAGTGACAGACAGGACCAGGGGGTTACATGGCAGATGATGGACAGATAACTGTCTCTGGGGGGAAAACTTAGGAAGAACCAGAACCAATCATAGAACTGTAACTGGAGAGAAGGCAGGGAGAAACCAAAAGTAGGTAACAGAAACGGTACACAGAACAAACCATTTTACAGAAGAAACATTAACTTATGAATTAACATTAAATTAAAAATGCACCCCCACATTTCACAAAAGTAGAAAAGGCCATAAGAAGGTCATACAGGAATGCAAACTTTTTCCTGTGCACGTCAAAGCCACCTGACTAAAGGCATGACACTAAAATGGAAGACAAGCACTAAAGACAGAAAAATCTGGTAACTCATGGGTCAAAAGACTGTAGCCATTCATGCCAGAATTAATGGGGTTTAGTTGTAGTGAGGAAGAAAGAATTAAAGGCTTACTAGAGCAATCAATATATTTGAAATGTACATCATCTCCAGCAACAAGCATGTCCCATGCAATCTCACATTGAGTGCTTTTAGCATAATTTAAGGCACCGATATCAAGAGGCTTGATGAACCACATAAGGATAGTTGAATGCATCTGAACCTAAAGATAACAAAATACACCTGTTATCATCACAAAACTCCTGTCTGCCTCTATTCTTACTCATACAAAGATTCCATCAATCAGAAATGTGGTAAAAAGCTTTTAGAACAGCACTATGTGTGTGAGAGTGTGTTTGTGTGCATATATAAGCACATAATTTAAAATACAAGCTTTTTCTTTACCACATACTTATCTTTAGGGCTTGATGTAGATTAGCAAAACAATATTAAACTACTACAGACTGAGTTATTAAGCATTACAGCACAATTTGAAAAGATATTCAAATATACATAAAGCCATCAGAAGGTTTCAGAAGTACTTTGCTGTAAAGTAGAGGAAACAATAATGTGAGGCACTGGAGGATACATAATGAAGCTACATAGAATTCTGGTTATTCAGAAAAACAGAATTCAAATTTGAACACTTGCAGACAAGGGCTACTAAGATGGGTATAGACTATAATGTGGGTATATTTGACTAGAGGAACTGTGTCCCTTTATTTTACTGTGGAAAGCTGAGGAGGACTCAGAAATACACTTGATGTGGGCAACAGCAAACATATAGGCCATGCAGTAATGACAGTGTCACACCATAAGACCATTAATTGACTATGAAAGATTTATCTTCAAACAATTAAAACCAAGTGTCTGCCCTTTCTTGTGGAGTTGTGGTATATTACAAGGTAAGTGACGCAATGATTGAATCAATTTTTTAAAAAATTCAATAGAATTTTAAGTATTATGTATTACATGGTGTTAGAATAGGGATGAAAATGTGGACTGCAAGACCTTCTGGAGTCTAATGTGTGAGCTTAGTCTGATGTATTAGGAAAGATAGAAAGTGATTGAATGACTGCAGTAATCCATCAACTCAGCTGCATGCTGTAATGCTGTGTTCCTGCAGCAATAATGTAATGCAAGCATGGATCACGCTGTTCCAAGATTCCTGTTCTCCAAGATGTTTAAGAAATACTCTAGCTAAACTTGTAGAAATAATGATAATATTAAATTATATCCAAGTGAGGGGAAAGTGTGGTACTCTGGTCCTATGAACTACAAGGATCCCGCATTTACCTTCTCTGAAATTCTGCACCCTTTGAGATATTAGGAGTAAATTGTTTACCTGAGTTTGTAGAGTGATTGGAAAAGGTGTCCTGACATGTTTGAAATGTCCCTGAATCTCAGATGAGGATTAATCACCAGATGCATCAAACAGCTGGCTCTGCCACTGCCAGCACAGCCTGCAGCTGAGCAAGTCGAGCAGTGCTTGGAATGGTGTGCTGTACGACCCCTGATCTCTGGCTGTGGAGGGAACGCTGAAGAAATCCTTCCCTTCCATGGGAGTAGAAGAGACTTGCCGCCTTTCACAATGGGGAAGGGACTTCATGAGGCTGAAAGGCCTTTCTCAACTGTTAAAGAGGAGAAGGTCAATGGCCCTCTCTTTTACCTTAGTAAGTTGCATAATAACCTAATATGTTATGGTGCGTCTATCCTTTGAAATAACCCAGGGTATCAGACTTAACTAAATCCAGATCACAGTCACTCTGTTGACAAATGTTGTCATAATACTTAAATATTTAATATTCAAATATGTTTTTAAGTGACTAGAAACACTAGAGACCTGAATTCTGCCCCTCTAACAACAGGGCTGACGACAGGAAAAACTTGCATTAATAATTTTGTCTTCTGCGTCTGCATTCCAGAGCCATAAAGTGCCATCAACCTTATTTTACCCAGCAGCAAATTGACATTTTACTTCTTAGACAACAGCAGGAGAATTGATCTCTATGTGGGAACAACCACTGAAACATTTGGTGCTCTTTGGGAGTTGTTCAACATATGCTCATCCATTGAAACGTTCTGCATGTTTCCTACATAATCGGGGCTGGACCTCAGCCATCCACAAAGTAGATGACAGCCATAAGCACCAGGCCATGAGCTATATTCTCTGTATGGCCTTTTCTCAGCACACCTTCTGTTCCCTTCAGTCCCCAGAAAAGAACTTGTTTTCTAAACTTAAAGGTTTTGATTAAATGTAATTTCCTGTTTTTTGCCAAATCTGGTAATTGTTCATATCATCTTCAATTTAAATGAAGAAAGAAACACTGTGCTCCTTGGCAGAGTGTTCCTTTCATAGTTGGCAAACAAGAATTTATCACAGTGAAATAAATTACATGATAGCATAACTTTTTAAAGCACCATTAATATAAATATATATCCTTCCTTTTTGACAGAAGTGCCACTGCTCTATTCAAAATGTAAATTAATTTTCAGACTTTTATTGCGTCAACCATAATCCTTTTCATCCAGGACTCTAAAATAATGCATTCACTTTACATGTTAGAGAAGTTCAGCCTGATCCTGTATCTTTTCCAATCTCCACAGTGTTATAAAAATACCCACAAAAAGTAATTTTTTCCCTAAATGATCTTTACATGATAACATTATTATTACTGCTGTCGTGTTTTATTTTCAGTTTATTGGTCTGTAACATGCAGCTACTAACAGTTGTATTAAAAGCAGAAGGACATGGCATTGAGGCTGGAACTTATGCTGGAAAAAGATCCATGAAACCATAGATGGTTTTATTTTCAGTAATCAATTAGAAGCGTGAAAGAAAGGCTTTCTTAGCATTTGACGAGCCAACAGATCTCTTCTCTGTGAAGGTAGAGATCACTCATTGATCCCTAGGGCTATGTGCACAGGATGTCAAGATCCTTTCACAGGCTCTGAGATCAAAATGACATAGCCTAGCTCACATTCACATATCTGTACTCTCCTGTTCCCCAAAAGAAGTGGGCAGCCTCTAAACTGCCAGTGTGGCATGCTCCTTCCTTCTCATGTGCTATTTTTGACAACCTCTGTTTGGGCCAAATGCCACCTGCCAGCAGCCAGAGCTGTAAAAGACCATGCCAAGAACTGAGAAAGCAGCCATAAAAACTGCAGCCATGGTACAATCATGGACCATAATTTTGGGGTCATCCCAAAGCTGGCCCTGTTATATCCTTTTGTACTGACAGGACCTGTGAAACATGGGAGATAGGAATGGAAAGGTGCTTGATATTTGCAGAATATTAACAGGATAAAAGCTAATGGAAAGATTAAGTGTACTTTGACATTAATTTTGCTTTCACGTTCTTCTTTCTATGACAACTATGAATTTTAAAATCCTAGACCTTTTTGATGCATTCTGAGCAGTGTTCTTTTATTACCTGTTAAGGCTCCATTTTAAGGAAGCCTTGCCACTCCAGACACTTAAAATCATGGTAAGTGTCACAGTGGTACAAGTGGAGTACAATCCCCACATAGGTTAGTATTTCCTGCAACAAGATTCCTTAGGTATCACCAGCCCTGCTTTGATTTCCACCCGTAAGTTTCCCTTTCTGTCTATTTAGAAACTTGGGGTGTTTTATGTCTTTCTTACAGATTGACACAATGAGAGTAAATCCTCCTCCAGAAAGATATAAATAATAGTCTCAACTCATCATTAAAAGCCTATTTTGATCTTTGAAACCAGAGGAAATTTGGAGAATTGAATGGGACTCACTGAAGCAGAAAGTATGGATTACCATAAATAACATATAGTAGAGGTGCAATAAAGTGAATGAGAATATATCTCAAGCCCAAATCAATACCAGCAAACTAGCCACATAATAGATTTTTTACTCTATACTGTGTAGTTAAAGTTTTGAACTGACTTTAGGTTCATAAAGTTATCCCTTGTGGAAATAATAACTTATTATCCAGATTTTACTTTTATTAATATGTTTACAGAAAGTGCAAATGATCACTGAAGAAACCTGCCCACTTTTTAATGGTTTCATTCACAGCGAATAGAGTTGCCAAGTCTATGTCTTGTAAAACGTAACAACTTGGATCCAGCTGGTATATCAAAACAAGCTATGGCCTATCAGGTTTTGGAACACAACCAAGAAAACACAAAGAATTGCAGTGTAAGGAAAACATTGCTTACTTAAAAAAAAAAATAGGTGGTTAATTTTTTTTTTCCCAACAGCAATACAGACGGGAACTTCAAGTGCCAGTCAAAACCTGAATCCTAAAACATCCTGTGTAATTTACTCCAAGTTCACCAAAGGAGAAGGGAAATATTTTTGTTCTTGATACACGAACAATACAAAATCATTGTAGAGACTTTTTTCCTTGGAGTTTTCTTTGGATTCAGTTTAGCTCTTATTGTGATATTACAATACCTGAAAATTTCTATACATAGTTAGTAAATAACATTTTTCTAAAAATATTCTTTTTTGTGTCAGTGCTTACCATGTATTCTAAAATCTTTTTATATTTGTACTCTTTTTTTGTTGTAGGACCACTTTTTTGACAATAAAAGAATACAGTTTTAAATACTTCAATGGTATTGCAGAGTTGATTATGTATGATGAGCAAACTCAGAAAATCTTTTCAGCCTTAGTCCCAGACAATAGTGATAATTAGACATTTCTATTGTCTTGTACACAAACATTGCAGAATTATGATCTCCTATGTAAGTCTGGTATCACCAAGGTCCAGTTTGAACTTCAGTCAAGTTTTATTTTTGAAAGCTAGTGCTAAAGGTATCAAATTGACAGTAGAAATACTAAGAGAATTTTGTTTTCTCCTGTTATTCCTCAATGGATAGCCTCGAATAAAGAAACCTCAAATGGAATTCTTGTTCTTTTGAGAATTATTCCTTATAAATTATTAAATCCTCTGATAAGTTATATTCTCTCTCTGCATTTATGAAATTCTTTACTGCTTTTTTAATTGAATTATCCATAAAATTACATAAAAACCCTGAATATTTGGCCTTAGTTTCTCTTAATATTAAAAAATTCCTTATGGTACTCTGTCTTCATTATGAAAACAATACTTCTATTACATATAGGATAATTTAGTCTCCTAAATATCGCAGCAGGTATCTTTAAAATGAGGTGTAAAGCACTCCATGAAAGAGTAGTAAATTTCAAAGAGATTACAAAGGGAGTTTTGTAAACGTGCCAGTGTTATTTTTTTAGTATCTTCTTGGTGTTTCTTTTTCTTAATTATGTCTATCATAAATCCAAAAATCTTCAGTTTGTATTACCTAAAATTATTATGCTTATTTTGAATGTAAGTGCATTTATTTATTTTGTATTACATGGTGAAGTTATGTTTATTACTCAGAACCTGTCCACATTTTAAATCCAGATGATTACTCATAAGAATGAAAAATTGTGCAGAGTACATGTCCTTTCAAAGTTAAAATTATATGCATCATAATTATTTGGGCAGTTTTCACATATAAAAATTCCCTACTTTCCTGAGTACAGAACCTCTAAGTTTCTAAGCATGGCATGACACAGACCATAACAAGCTTGAACATGGTTTTCATGGAATCATAGAAGCATAGAATGGCTTGGATTGGAAGTGACTTTAAAGATCCTCTAGTTCCAACCCCCCTGCCACAGGCAGGGACACCTTCCACTAGATTGTGTTTCTCAAAGCCCCATTATACCTGGCCTTGAACACTTCCAGGGATAGGGCATCCACAGCTTCTCTGGGCAACCTTTTCCCGTGTCTCCCTGGCTCACAGTAAGGAATGTCTTCCTTAGAGCCAATCTGAACCCATCCTCTGTCATTTACAGCCATTCCCATAATTTAAAGCCATTAGTGCTCTGCAGGCTTGGACAGCCTGTGGGGTGTTTATTGCAGTCACAGGGTGAGGATACAGATATAACAGGCTGCACAATAGCTTGCATTTACACACTTTCTCAGGGGCTGTTAGTCAAAATGCAACATCTCTCTGAATATATCAGGTCAGGGGCAACTTGCACAGGATTTTGTGGACATTGAGGTGGCATCAAGTGCAGCCAGAGGCCTGCACTGCCCTTCAGCTCTGTATTCAGTTTCCTTCCAGTCAGTGTCAGGGTAACACCTCAGGGCTGCCTGAGCATCTCTCTGGGCAAGCCTCTGCTGGTAGCATGCTGAAAACTGCAATATGGAAGTGCCAGTAATCCTACACTGTTGTCTGTTTTATTTAATGATAAAACCATAAATCAGGCAGAACGACAGTATTATATCCTTTTCACCTTCTATTAGAGTTCAGTGTTCCCTTGATAGGAAATAATTCTCTCCAGAGAGAAACAGCTGATCCTAGATTGATTTCTGAAATACTCTCAAGCTTCTAGGATTTAAGAGGAGATGGAAAATTGATTTGTATTTCATGTGCTACATTCATTTGTGGAACATGTCTTCAGCTGCTGTAATATAGTATTTCTCCATTACAGTAATCTGTATGAAGCCTGATTTGCATTAGGGTTTTGTAATATAATTCTTTTTTAAGTCCCAAGACCTTAGGAGACAATATCAATATTCCACACTTACTTTTGGCATGAACGTGCTAAATGCTTGAAACCTGTTTCTTGAGTCAGAACTAAATGCTTCCCTCTCTGCCCTGTAAATGAACTCTTTCCTGAATATCCCAATGAAGAGGGATAGCATTTTCAAAGCAGGAAGCAGGAGACATTGCTCTGTTCCACTGTCTCTGCTACATGAATTAAATACAATTAAACTGCTGGCAAGGTTTAACTGTTAAAACGACAATTCCTGACAGAAACCATATAATGAGGATTTTTTTTAGAAAGTATTCCTGTGAAGCCTGTATATTCATGAAAAACCTTATAGAATGTTTAAAGCAAGTATCTGTAATATTTGCTAGTTGATTCTACTCCCCTGGTAAGCCTCAGTTTATTGTTTCTTAAGCAGAAATTCTACTGATTGTGAAGACTGCTTCAGTTCCTTGAAACTATTAAAATGATCAAATAAATTTCAATTATAAGCCTGACCTTTCTTAAACACGTAATGACAGATCTCTTCCATGGCATTTGTTTAATTAAGTCATAGTTTTGTTTATTTCTGTTATGACTACGTAGGAATATAACAATAGTTTTGGTAAGGCCAAGTAAGCTGAATTATCTGAATTCTACAGTTCTAAAACTCATTGAACAGTAGGAGGTTAGGGGATAAAAAATCAGACCTTGCTCAGTGTCAGGAGGGTATGAATTCACATACAGATTCCTATTTATGACAATTGACTTTGTGCAGCAGGAAATAGATGTCTCAGTACAAAAATGATGACATATTCCTTTCATAAAGTCTCTTAAAATTGACAGGGACTCTGCAGGTAGTTCTCCTAGGATTTTCAGCTTTTTATTGGCATAAACAAATGGGAACATTTTACATCCTCTACCTTTATTTCAGTGGCTTTAAAAATCCAGTAAATTGCAGTGTTTGTTTTCTTGTTTGGTTGTGGGTTTTTTTTTTTTCTAGCATGCAATAAATATCTCCTTGATTCAGAAGTACCATTTTTTCAGAAATTCTTATCTTTTTGTTTCTTTCCATCAAAGTACAAAGGAGCAAAGGTTGCACTATTTTGTATTGCCTCCTAAAAATACTACATAAAAATATTTGTTCCCCTTTTGATCTTAAGATGTCAACACAGAGATATCAGGCAAACTTCTACCATCTATTTTTAGCAAAAAATCTTAGTTATTACTTGAGTTACTAAAAATTCTCTTGTGCTTTCCTAGGGACATGATGAGATGAGTAGTAGCAGAAGAGTGATGAAACACCATATGAATTGGTCCTTTAGATATATTTCATAGAATCAGAGTGGTTTAGATTGGAAGGGACCTTAAGGATCATATAGTTCTAGCCTTCCTGCCATGGGCAGGGACACCTTTCACTAGACCAGGTTACTCAGAGTCCCATCCAGTCTGGATTTGAACACTTCCAGGGGTGCGACATCCACAACTTCTCTGGACAAATTGTTTCAATGACTCACCACCCTCACAGTCAAGAATTTCTTCCTAATATCTAATCTAGTCTCTTTCAGTTTGAAGCCATTCCCCTTGTTCTGTCTCGATGTGCTCTTATAAAAAGTCTTGGTCTTTCTTGTAGTATTTCAGGTACTGGAAGGCCAAAATTAGGCCGTCCCAAAGGCCTGTTTTCCAGGTTAAACAAAAACAATTGTCTCAGTCTTTCCTTGTACAAGGGATGCTCCAGCCCTCTGATCATCTTGGCCTCCCTTCTCTGGTCTTGCTCGCATAGGTCAATGAGCTTCCCATGCTGGGGACCCCAGAGCCGGATGCAGCACTGCCAGTGGGGTCTCACCAGAGCAGAGCAGAGGGGCAGAATCCCCTCCCTCACCCTGCTGTCCATGCTGCTTTGGACGCAGCCCAGGACATGTTTGACTTTTTGGGTAGCTGTAGCAATGCGAGTTTCAGGTTTTGAATTTGTATTTGTATTTGTTATTTGTCTGTACTTGGTATGTCCCTTTCACCCCCCTACCCCTGATGACCCCTGTGGTTCCTCCTGATGTAACCCCTCCCCCTTCCTTTCCCCATTGGGTCAGAGTGTTTCCCTGCCCAGGCTGCCCTGGGAAAAAGGAGACACAAGGCCTACATTCTCTCTCTCTCCCTGCTTCCCCCATGCTGAGAAGAGGCTCTGGCAAAGCCTCTTCCACATGGCTGCACTGAATAAACCTCTTCCTAACCCGAGAGAGCACGCTTCCTTCTTCCAAGCCTGAACCCACGCACAGCCAGCTGAGCTGGAGGACCCACGCGAACTGTTTCTGTGGTCTGAGGGATCGGCTAGCCGGCAACAGCACCCCACCACGAAATAAACAGCAACAGGCAGCGAGTCTTATTAAACCCCGGGAGACTCCCATGGCCCCATTTCTTGAACTTGTCCAGGTCCCCCTGCATGGCATCCCATCCTTCCGGTGTGTCAACTGCACTGCTCAGCTTGGTGTCATCTGCAAGCTTGGTGAAGCTGCATTTGATCCCTTTGTCTATGTCGTCAGTGAAGAGATGAGAAACACTGGGCCCATGTGGACCCCTGAGGGACACTATTTGTGACTGATGTCCATCATGACTCTGAGCCAATGGCCACTACCCTCTAGATTTCTTTTCCATCTAACAGTGCATGCATCAGATCTATTTCTCTCTAATTTAGTGAAAAACACGTGGGAGCTGTGTCAAAGTCTTTACAGAAGCCCAGACAAACAACCTTTTCTTGTCAACTTATATAGTCACCTAATTTCTCTTGTATCCAATAGAAACTTCTAGACCAAAAGATTTGTTTTGTATGACCATCTCCAATAACAATTATTTAAGCAAATGTAGAAAGAACACTAGCATTATTTATATTTTAAGCAGCATTTCTAAAAAAAGTAGTTTTGAAATAAACTCCTGAAGCTGGTGAATTTTAAGTATCCTCTGACAATACCACTGGATGGACGTCCATACTAGAAATCCTGGCACTGACCCTTTGCATAACAAAGGTCACAGGGTCCTGTGGCCTAACCCTGGGGCTGAACACTGAGAGACAGCAGGAGCCAAGGACCTCCAGACTTTTATGCACTTGGGCTGCAAGACGATAAAAGCTTTCCTTGAAAAAAGGGATTTCCTTTTTTCAGAGTCCCTCTTTGGAGGCGCCCAGACTGAGCTGTTACTCTGTTGTGGCACCATGATAAAATTATTTTAAAGATCAAGACATCCGTGATTCTGCTATGAGAAACCTGGGGTGCAACTGGTAAGGAAACCTGGTCTGACTGTGTGAGTGTGAGTGTGTGTGTGTTGGGGGGGAGTAAAGTGGGTTTGGCTCCGTGGAGCTGGGCACTGCAAAGGGGCCTCGGTCCCAGTTCACGTGGTGCAAGTGTGACTACCAGAGTGGCTCCTGGACGGTCACATAGGAAAGTTTCCTTAGCAATCCTCTAGAAAGTGGCCACGGGCCTGGTGGGTGTTTAATGTCAAACTCTGAATTCTATGTTAAACCTGCTAGCTACCTGGAGTAGTAAAAATTTGCATGCATTTTTGCAGGAATAAAGGGAACCAGGAAGTCTCTACCAGAATATTGGCCAAAATTGTGCTTTAATTTCATCAAGCCGTTAGTTTGTCTCCTAGATGTTGCAAGGTGGGACATTAGACTGCTATTGCTATTCCTTGCTTTAAAGAATGATCAATGGCAAGCATGAAGGATAGTGCTAGGCAGAGAAATAGTAGTCCTGGTTATATGAAAGATGCCAATTGCATTTTGCCCTGTGGGGCAAACTTTCATTTCACAAAAGTGCTAATACAAAACAACTCTTCCCCTCAATCAGCACTTATTTGAAGATTTCTGTGTTCTGATTTGCAGCTCTAAAAAGTATGACACAAAAATTTTCCAGTTACATCGCTGTCAGGAACATAATGTTTCTGGCTTTAAAACTGTTTACAACCATGCTGTATAGAAGGCGGCTGTTCTCACATGTCTTTATCCATTATCTTTAGCTCAGTCCCCTAAAAGTAATTTCCTTGGTTTCACTTCTGCTAGCTATTTCTCTGCTGTCTGCTCTCTCTTTCCTCTAGTTCAACCTATGGACTGAATACAGTTCCCTAATCTTCAACCTGCTGGTCTAAAATTGCCTATTGTCTCTCTATGTGTTGCTGTTAACCGAGATATAGATCAGAATACTGTGTATGATTATGTATTAAATTACTGTGGTTATTACTTCATCTTGCCATCAAAAAAGGAAATAGCCTGTGACAACTTTCTCCTAAATATTTTTGTATCACCATGTGAGAATAAAGGACAATAAAATTGCTTTTTCTCCTTTTGTGTCAGAATGAATCTAATATACTGTTGGGAAAAGTTGTCTCCATCACAGGAAAGCTTTCAATGGTTCACTGCCCTAACATTATTCAACATGCATTGAATGCTGTTTTGAAGAGATGAAGTGACAAATAGATGTGAAAAATGTCATGGTTTTACCCAAAACACAGCATCTTCTTATACTTTCTCTCCATGCTTTCCAAACCAAAAATTGGGTAGGAGAGAACAGGGTCAACATTGAACTAAAAAAAAAATATTCTTACCTACAGATGCATATTTATAAAAATACTCATAGGGGTATATAGCTCTTCAATAACAAATAAAAAAAGAAACTAACTAAAAGGCTTGCAAATCTGAAACAACATATTGTTTAAAAATTAATATTTAACAATTAAGTTGGCTCACTTCAGCATGCCAGAATCACATCTTTAAAAGTTTCTGCATCTGACATAATTTCGGACTGTGTTATTCAGATTAAATTATCAATGGAATCCAGATTAAAATATCACTGAACTTCAATGTTTGCAGGTGTATTTTTTCCTGTATAACTCTACCTCCAGTATAACTTAGAAAAGTAAAAGTTGTGAAGAAATATTTCAGCATAAGAATTTTTTTTCAAGTGTCTTAATGTTGTAATTTCATTTTTGGCTATTGTAAAGCTCCAGAATGGGAAGTTGATCATTAAAGTTCCCTATTGTTTTATGATCTCTATTTCATGTAGCTTACACTGGCCAGCACCGTAGACAAGACAGACATATAAGAAGGAATGAAACCTCTCATATTCAACATTTTCATCCTCTAATCTTTCTTGCAATCTACTGCCATCCTCACTTTTGCACAATGTCCTTACACATTTCTGAAACTATTACTGATTATTTCTTTCATCATTATGCATACGGCTATGTCTTTTTATTTCACAGAATGAGAAAAAAATCAACCTTGAAGTCTAAATGTCCTTATCATTTCCACCTGCTAATACTTCAGCTGAAAAAGAAGACTCTTTAAAGCCCTGACATCGCCATGTGAATTTTATACTAAGGCCTTTGGAGGAAGAGTCACTGAGTGACTCCAGGTTCTTCTGCTGCTTTTTGAAGTACTCTTGGTAGCACAACACACCAACATTTCACAGTTGTGAGTGCTGCTTGTAGTAATGCCTTGTTTGTGTCTGTCATTTTCTCCAGGAAAGTAACAAGCAACAGGAAAGTAAAGTGCCATTTTGACAGCAAAACACTTGACAGTTTTGACCTGCAGTAGATATGACATTGATAAACAGCAGCAACAGGATCCAGTCGATGGTATTTCATGTATTCTATGATGTACAGACATACTTTTTGTTCTCTTGATTTCTATCCCTTTCCTTTTCTTCTTGGTGAGCTCAGACAATGTTTCTTCTTCAGAAGAAGAAATCTTTGTACAGTAAGAAGCTTATAAACTGAGACTGTGCAGATATAAAGTGTGAGAAGTCCCTGTAGAGTGCGGCATAGGACAACAATTCTAGCAAAGAAAAATTAATTGTCATATTTTGTAGCTCCTGGCAGTGAAATCATAATTGCTATTTTGAAAAGTGGATAAAGAAAAGCAAAGCAAGTCTGCCTTAAAATACAGGGTGTTAATGATGTCAATGGCAGAAACCATAGTGTTTCTCCACAGTTTTCTATAACTGGTTCCTTTAGTGTTTGCTAACATGTCCAAGTGGGTTTTATGAACTTGGCTATTTGTTCTGCTGCTGAAACAAGCAAATAGATGAGGAGATAATCTCCCAGAGACTGAAATCCCTTGAAGTCCTACAGTCTAGATGCCAGGAAACTTTATGCTGAATCATACAGCCCAATTAATGATCAATATTGTTGATGTATTCTCAAACAGCAGACTTATACTATGACAATTTTGTTTAAATGTCAGGAAAATCTCATACAGAAGTAAACATAATTATTCCTTTCCTAGAACTCATCATTATATCATGTATAACAGATTTGACATCATCTTAGCAATAGTTACCACATGATTTCATCTGAGATAAACAGGTTCGGCTTTACAATTAGAGTATCCAGACTGCATAGTAAAGGTTTACTTTAACAAACCATTTAATATTCTTTAAACGGGATATGAGTAAAGAATAAGAAAAGTCTCATTGCTGTGATACACTTTGGTCCATACCATAATATTTATAGCCAGAATTAATAAGTCAAAGTTCAAAACATAGCCAAAATTCCATGATTTCCAAATGTCATGAAGATAGTTTTCCTCAGATAAAAACTTAAATGTGAACATGAATAAAATAACTGAATTTTTTAGCACATTCCTAATGTTAATAATCTTTGTTATAGCACCTAAGACTTCCAGCTTATCTCTTTCATTTAAGAGTCTCAGAGCTCATTACTAGTTTAAGAACCCAGGCATCTTTACGAGGTGAACAAATGTTATCTTCATTTTGCAATAGGAGTAGGGACAGAAAATTATCTCTGAGGAAAGTCACTGAAATCTGTTTCACGCTCTGTTCATCCTCTTTCTATTCTATATTTCTGCATATTTTAACTTTCCCAGCACTATTGCTTCAAAATTGGAAATGTTTCAGCCAGTAAGAATCCAGGAATGCTGTTACACTTTTGACTGATCCACCCTTGCAGCTTAGTATGTATGCTTATTTCTTAGTCATTTTCTTGCACTTATATTTGCATAATGATAGAACAGTTCTATCTTAGTAATTTAGCATAGTGTGCAAATTCCCATACTCTGACATGCAGGCAGCTATTTCAGCCAAAGTACAGGGATTTACATTAATCAATGTATTGCTCTTTCTCAGTTACTTTATTGCAATTATCTAATTCTCATAGCTCTGATTAAAGGTCTGAAAGACCTTTGAGGAAACTGAGATGAAGTGAACAGAAGTTTTGAAATCGCTGTGTTTTTTATCAACAATGGCTTTGTAAACCATGTGCTCTCATCATAAAAATTACATGGGTGGGAAAACTCCTAATAGGTGAAGACTACAAAAAATCTGGCTGAGAGCACCATTTTATAAATATCTATAAGATAAAATGTATTGCAAAAATCTGTAACTCACCATAGTGTGTTGTGTAAAGCAAGCATTTTCCCCCATACCTAGTTTGTTGATAACCACATGCTATGCAAATACTTGACACTTAAAATATAAGATAAAATGCTCTCCGCAAAACACAGATACTTAAAGATATCCTAATAATTATGCCATTAGAAAAATTAGAAACATGGGGTCAAATTTCTCAGTATTATGGATTATCAATACTCTTTTGACTCTGAAAGAAAGATGGTCTACAGAAAATTGTTCAAGACATGTAAGTGACTTAGAATCTCAGCTGTAGAGAGCTCCATCCTACTTTGTATAGGCACATTTTCAACCCTTTGGCTTATCTCTTCTGGGGAAGATTTGAGAATAAAACATCTTAGATGATTCATCCTCCTCTTCAGGAGCACTCAGGGTGATACAATTGAGAGAAAATATTTCACATAAAATAACAGGCACAATTTTTCTTCATAAGAAGACAAATCCTCTCTCCTCCTTGTCTTCAATATGCTACAGTCTAGTGGCTGGGACATTCCTGGGGAATTGAGATAACCTTGCCAGTGGAAGATTACAGCCAGTTTATATCATAAGTTTATTTGGCCATTACGCTGCCAAATTTTTTACTTACTTTAGACATATATAATGGTTAGTTAGTATTGGAAGGAACCTTAAAGATCGCCTAGTTCTAACCCTCCTTCCATGGGTAGGGATGCCATTGACCAGATGAGATTGCTCATGTTCCTCATCCAACCTGGCCTTGGACACTCACAGGGATGGAACATCTGCAGCTTCTCTGGGCAACATGTTCCAGTGCCTCCACCCTCTGAGGACAGAACTTTTACCTAATATTTAATCTAAATTCATCCTCTTTCAGTTTAAAACCATTGCCCCTTGTCCTGTCACTACTCTCTGGACATATAAAAAGTTCTTTTCCCCACTTTTCATAATGCCCCTTAAGGTACTGAACTGCTTCAATGAGGCCTCCCCTAAACCTTTTCTTCTCCAGACTGTATAACCCCAGCTCTCTCAGCCTGTCTCCATAGCATAGGTGTTCCAGCCCTTTGAACATCTTCACAGCCTCCTCTGGACCTGCTCTAACAGGACCGTGTCTTTCTTGTGCTCAGTACCCCAGAGTTGGATGCAACACTCCAGGTGGAGTCTTGTGAGAGCAGAGTGGAGGGGCAGCATCCCTTGAGCTGCTGGTCACCCTACTTTTGATGTAACCAGGAAGAGATTGGATTTCTCGGCCATGAGTGTACACTGTTGACTCATGTCCTTATCTTCATCCATGACAACCCCAAAGTGCTTCTCCACAGGACTGATCCCAATGGGTTGTCCCAGGCTGGGATTATCCCAATCCAGGTGCAGCACCTTGCACTTGGACCTGTTGAACTTCATGAGGTTCATGTGGGCTGACTTCTCAAGACAGTAAGTCATACACACACACACACAGACTTCTCTAACTCCTTGGGCCTTATTTCCCTCCTGCTAAGCACACGCAGAGTGTGCACACGCTGTCTGTCATTGAGTCCATCCCCTCTTACACAGTTATATTCTAAGGGCAGGACATTGTGCTCTGGCTACATCCAAGGTTAGAGAGGAGGGCATGAGATGACTTAGCATGAGGATGAAAACAGCATGGAGTGAAAAGTTAGAAGATTCCAGCATCCCAGCTGTCCTGTGATTTTGTACATGGGATGAGTGATGTAAGCCTATTATATAATTGTATGCTACAGCCCTCTTTATGGCAACCATGAAGAACTGGGTTTTTCAGGCTTAAAAATCAGGATTAGTAATTGTATTGCAAAGTTCTTGAATTTGTGTGAATGCACGCAGGAATTTTTTGCTATGGCCAAGGTGTCAGGGATGAACATATGACAATTCAGACTAAGCCAAAAAAAAAGGTGCATGGGAGAAAACAGAAAGGCAATGACAAACTTAATTTTTTGATTTCCAAGGTATTAAAACCTAATATTCTTATCTTGGTGGCATTATCTTTAATGAATTAAAATATTGTTTTGTGCAGTAGTTTTTCTTTAAATATTCTTCTCGCTGCACACATGTGAACACATACACAAACACACATACCTACTGTAAAAATTCCTAATTCCTATTAGTTGAAAGCATTAGAGCTGTCGCTGCCTCTTGAATAAAAGGTCTGTACAGCATAATTGTATACTTCAGATATAACCTAGAGTGAGCTTTTTAGGGCAACTTTCTACTAGCTGTGTTTAAGCTACACAAAGCAGCGAGAACTGGGACCCAGTCCTGTTCTCAGTGGTTTTAGTTTAATACACCATTCCCCAAATTAGGAGCTGTAAATATTTTTAATTGCCTACAGCTTTGCAGCAGCTGAAATAAGGCAGTCATTAAACCTTGTCTTCCTCTCCAGTTATCTTTGCATTTTTCAAGGATGTTTTTGCTCTTGATTAAGGCTGATAGTGATAAGTTTTGCAAAACAATTGCTATATTAAATGTACATATATTTGATATTAATTTCATTGTTTCTGCACAACCTATCAGGAATTATATGGAAGTTATTGCCTATATGTCTAGAAAAGATAATTTTATAGTACTGATATGTACTAATATGGAGCTAGCTATAGAGACCTATATTGGGAATGGCTCATGCACATGTTTATTCTTTATGAGTGGAACCTTAGAACTCAAGTATAAGTGCATATAGAAACATGGTAAGATTTTGTTCCGAAATTGAAGGCTCTGAAAATACAACAGCACAATTATAAAAAGAATACATCTCGTAAAAAAAACATATCCTCAATCTCAAATTTACAGAGGTAGAGACACTTAACAATTTCTAGAAATCAGCTGAGAAGGGCCTAAAGTAGTAGCAAGTGTTACGTCAAGAGGTGGAGTACTTAAATAATTTCTTGCTTTTTAAATGTTAGTTTGGCGTCTCATCTATTTATATTACCTATATATTATATATATTCATATGTACAACATATATATGCATGTATGTATTTATGTATGTATATCTGTGTGCATGTATAATAGGTGCTTAAGAAAGAAAAAGCACCAGTAAACTGTTACCATCCTGAAAGAAATCCTGATCTACTAGGATCTACCAGGATCTACCTTGAACAGAGGGAGGCCCTTCTTTCCAACTTCTATGGACATCTTTCAAAAATAAATTTTCAGAGCTGAATTCCTAAATATGGCTCAGGCCAGCATGACAGATAGTTCAGCCTGCAGTAGCACCTCTTTCTTCACAACAGGCAAGGATAAAATATGAAGTCTACTGTAAGGTAAAACTTATGGCCCCAAAGATATTTGTAACTCTCCCAAGTTTGGTAACTACTGATACAGAGTTTTAAAACCCCAGTTTTAAAGTACCTGAAATCCATTTTCAGCTTCTGTGTGTCTTATTGCTCTTTATCCTCACCAGGATCTCAATTAAGATTTTTTTAAAAAGCTTTTCTAAATTAGATTCTTATTACTAAGAAGAAAAATAGTATCTCTGTTTACCCTTACAAGTGGGAAAATGTTTGACTGAACTTGTAGTCACAGTACTTTGGTAAAGAATGAAAGACAATTAAATCTAACTGGGAAATCTGATAAATAATTCACTGCCAGAGCTGAGAGATGCACTGATGCCGTTTAGGCTTTGCCTTTTTTTCTTTCATATTTTCTCTGTACTGTTCACACATATATCTGTCGTGTATTCTATTAGGGACCAGTTTTCCCAGTACTTTCCCTAAGCAGAAAGACAAAACAAATTCCAGAATTCCAAGCCCCAGGGAGTGCAGGGCTCCCATCCTAACTTGGTTCTTCCTGGGAACCAAGGGCAAGAACAACTCTTGCAGACACATTCTCATGGACAAAGTACAGCAAGTGATAAAGGGGAGCCTCCAGAGAAGTAGCTTGCACTGGGGGTGGAATTGCATCACCACTTGTGCTCCTAACTGGTGATTTTTATCAATTATGCTAATTTCCTAAAACCTATAAAATGTACTCATCATGAGGGTGTGGGCTTTCGAGGACATCTTTCTATAACTGCTTCTGAAGGCCTTCAAATAAAGATCCCCTTTTATATTACCTCCTTACCAAAATTATCTCAAGTTTCATTTCCAGGTTGGGAAAAAGGCAACAGCACAATAGTTTTTCTGGCAAGAAATCCACGAAGACTTGTCTTCTGAAGCTGAACAAGCCTAGAATAAAAGTGAGCACCTGAAAAGAGCTATTGCTTCCAACGTTAGCCAATTTCTCACAGTCAAGTTTTTGCCAAGAGCTTGTGTTAGCTTTTTCTTCATGGGATTCTGAAATATTCCGTGTATTTTCTGTTGAGGTCTTTGAACAAAACCTTATGAGATCTTCAATATAAAACTTGGGTTGATTTTCAAACACAAATAATACAGTGATCAGTGACAGAATTACTGATTGAGGCTGAGTCTGTGGTACATGTACAGTTTTTATGTCTGTCAGCTAATACTGTAGTTTGTGTGCAACTATGTCTTTATTCCAAATGAAATACAAACCTCAGGGGGTACAAATTCAACCTAGATAAAACAAAAACCCATAAACCTAATAAAATCCTTTCCCACATGAAGGAAAAGAAAAATATGCTGCCATTACATTAGACAGCAAAATCACAGGTTTTTTACAAATATCTGTGAAAGAAATAACAGGCTAGCATTTAATGAAAATTTGCTTTGAGATTTAATGAAAAAAACCATGCTGTTGTTGATGAAGCTGCAGTTATAGTCAAATATATTGTTTGATAAATAGAATTAAAATGTAAAGAGACAGATTGCTAGGAGAGACATAAAAGTGGATATTGGGGATAATAACACTTTCATCAGGGAAATAATCCTAAATGTTTCTAGGTCTATGGAGGTTTTTCTTTTCTTAGCTATATGTTTTATAGATGCATTAACACCAAAAAAAAGAAAAAAAAAGGATAGTGATTTGTAGAAACTATATCTTTTTCTTCAGCTTTCTTGCCTAATGGCAAATCAAATATTTGAAGTTTCGTGTTACTACCTGAAGATCCATGTTCCTTCATTTTCCCATATCAAAGGATTAGTCTGGAGTAAATAGGAAACATTCTTAAATATGTAGCAATTATGATGATTATATGGGTTTGATAGTTTGTCTTTTTGGACTTTTCAGACACAAAAATCAGAATGAGATTACTGTTATTCGAAAGCAAAAAGTTTGTCTATAAAATCTTACATTTAAATTATCATCATTTAAGACTGTCCATGGACTTCCTAACTTGATCTGGTATCACTTAAAGACGCAGACCCACCTACTGTTTTCAAAAGAAACAGGGTATAAAAGAGATGGAAAGCAATGAGCTGGGCTTCTAGTTTATTAAGGCAGAAAGGGATTAGCAGCAGCAAAACTGTTAATGCATTATTACATAAGAATTTAAATATTACAAGTGAGCCCAATTGCTTATAAAATAGTATTAAATTAATTCAAATGACAACATTAAGATGCACAGAATGATGATAAGATTCTTCTTTCAGTCTTTGATAGATATATTGTCCTGGTTTGTTAGATAACTACATACATGTCTTTTGACCTGCAAAACTGACAGTCTACTCAAAATTGCTTCAAGTTTGGTATGGTATTTCTTAATAACTAAAGAACACCAGTGCTATTATTCTCTCTGTTTAGCTAGACCTTTTTCTGCTAGAGATGATACTGGGCTTGAAGTCATTTTGATAACTTTCCAGGGAGACAGGTTTTATTAAAAGTATGCCATAGATATTTTCCCATCCTGTACCCACTCAGAATGTTGCCCTCTGTCCTATTATCCAAATTAGTTAATTAATTGAGTGTTTGGAGTTCAAATTTGTATGTGGATCTCACTGTTGATTTTGATTTCTGTGTCTTTGCTTGTACCTTCAATGAGATCGGTTTTAATTTGAATTTTGATTTTAACTTTATCTTTTTTTTTTTGATGTCATTTCAAGGCCATATGAATTTCAGGCAGGACATATTTTATGTCTGATTTCTTAAGGTCCTTAAGGACTTCTTTGTGGTTTCAGGTAAATTATCTTGTTTTGGCCTGCATTTTTGCTTGTTAACCACAACATGTTGCACTTGGCAATACTTCTTCCACAAGATTTTTGCTGGGTTTGATGCAATCCATGACCATTAGCCTAGTTGTGTGGATGTTAGCAGAGATATTCTCATTAGCTTCCATAAAAGCAGCCAAAGCAGAAAACTTTTGCAAAATCAGCAAATTGCTGTTTATAATCTCCAACAATGCACTAGCTGCCTAAATCAGCAGAATCACTTCCACTTGTTTCACAGGAGATCTGGCCAGCATTCATGTCAGGAAGGTTTTTTCAGAACCTAGCATTATTTAGACCAGCTTCTAAGATGTAACAAACTTGTGTTGTTAGCAGCACTTGCGATAGGATCTTTGATATGATTTCTAATTAAAAGCTCCTCCTCGAATAGGACACACTGCAAATAGAAATTAATTTCAATTTACCATGTACAAGGGTTTGCCAATGGTGAAGAAATCAAAGGAGGAGGGGGAAAATTGTATTGAAATGCATTCATCATTCATAAAAAAAAGAATAAGACATATTTATACCACTGAAGATAAGTTTCAGATGCTTTTGCTTACTCTGACAAATCTCTTATATAATGAAACACAGTGATGTCACAATCAGTCTAACAGATGGGGAAAAAAGAAAAGTTGAATTTTTCTTTCCATGACAGCAAATATTAACACATTATGCACATCAATACATACAAAAATCACACAATATAGAAAACATTATCTTCATGAAATATGCTTCAGCACAGAGCATTCTAGTTAGAAAAGAAAAAAAAACCAGCTAGGAAAAACCCCTCAATGTTCTTTTTATAGAATATGATGATTTTCTAGTGTTTGTACTTAATAGTCTTATTTTATTCTGTTATTGCTCTTATATATTATTGCCTTGTATATAAAAGATCTTGCCAATTCCTTTCATCAAGTATCCACTCGCTATACTTCTTTTCCTATCCTTAATTGATTGCTGTGTTTAAATTTTACGTAAATCTTTGTCCTTCCAAACTACATTTTTTTATAGAATATCAATCTTCTGTAAGGAAAGAGCTTCCCTTTTGCTGAAGAGACTTAAAATGTACACAGCACAAGAAAAGAGGAAAAAAAATTTTGTATGTATTTGTCTTATCAATTTTGAATGTACATTAGTTAAGTATTCACTCATTATTTATCTTCTTTTCTTTTTCTCTTCTGTGTGGAACCCAAGGGCAGTGTTTCAGAACTCACAGTTCAAAGAAATAATGTTTAAGGTCATTATTGCAGCACTGAAGCATTTGCTTTCTCTTTGTGCATCAAACTGACAGTTGTGATGACAGATAAGAGCTGTTGTTTCTTCCAACTTCTTTCTCAAAATAATGAGGTTTTTTTCTTTTAAGCAATTGACTTTCATGTTTACTTAATTTAATTGTGCAAACTGTAGAATTGGACAGGAAAGCAGATGTGATCTAAAGTTGTAATTATTCACAAAAATCTACAAAGTCTTAGTGAGGAGAAACCATTTGATGAACATGATCCACGTGGCTGTCATTTGACAAACAAATGTCATTATAACAGATGCCTCTGCATATTCCTGGTTAGTTTGCTTCTGTTAAAGACAAAAAGTATAAGATAAACAGAATATTAATTATATATTTTCTATCATTTATGAGATCAAAAATTAAAATTATTGCAATGATCTTCAAAAAACTATTTCAGAAATAATTCAAGTCTATTTCAGGAAGCCAGAAATTCTGTCTCTGATCTGAAATAATGCAAAAGTCCTAATATTGAACTTGGAAGAAAATAAAATAAGGCATGAAAAAAAGTGGAAATAAAATATTAGAAACTCATTTTCAAACAATTTCAATTTCAAAGGGCAATTTCTCACATACAACCATTAAAATAAGAAATATGATACATAGGAAAGAATTAGAACCCAAAACCTTTCTTAACATAATCATTGCATATAAAAATTCCAACTTCCAAAGCTGCAGCATATGGAAACAGCAGGAGTTATTGCACTTAATAGTGTGATGCAAAAACCTAAATGCTTTAATTCAGCCTGTATTGATCCAATTCCAAGGTCACTGAAAGGTCTGAAAAGCATTGAGGATGGCTGCACTTTTGAGAGACCAGAAGACTTAGATAAGCATAAGCCTTTCCAGAAGCAATGATCTGGCATCAGAGTAGCTCTTGTAAAGTAATAACTAACCACACAAACCAAAACCAGGGACGTGCACACACATGCTCAAAGTCAAGCACACATGTACACACAGTGGCAGCTACAGCTCTGACAAACTAAGTGGATTTTGGGGAATAATTCCCACGATTCTCATTTTGACTTTTTTTGAAAACAGAATTTTTGTGAGCCATTTAAACATCTTTTCCCCTCAATTCAGAAAAGTAATCTCTAATTTTAGTAATGATATCTGGTTGAAACAAGGGTCACTTATTTCACATTTTTGCTGCCACAGGCAATCTGGAAGACATTCTGCAAGTCAATCTCTACTGGCACAATGAATGGTCACTATTTGCTGCCCTTAATATTTTGCTCTCATAGGTGACCACCTGATCTTCCAGTCTGGTAGGACCTGTTCTGTGGATCGCTGATGCCTCATTTATTTATTCTCATCTTCCTTTTAATGTTTGACTCCACTATAGTTGACTGACCACCTGAAATAGCATTGGTTAGCTAGTTATCCAGCTCTAATGGTGGATCCCTCCCCAGGTTTTGAGTAGCACAATATGTCTTGGTTTCTACTAACTAAGTTTCATTTTATTGCCTAGCTTGCTACTGGATTTCATTTTTTGGTGGTGAACTCATTGTTTAGCCTTTTGACTTGATTTCTGACACTGTGCTGAACCCACATTAACCTTTCTGCCATTTTTTCTCCCCTTATATGTTCTTTAATTCACTATCTTCTTAGTGTCTCCTTCCTTTCCTTTCACCCTCTGGCAGGCTATCACATTCTTGTCACTTTGACTGCCCTGCAATAGATGATGTGTACTTTCATAGCTCTCAAGCTACTGATAACTACCATATTTCTTTTTTTCATGTGGCAGAAAGCCAGACTTAAACATAAAACAGATAAATAGCATAAAGTATTAGAAAACTGCAAGCTCTAACACTTTTTTTTTTCTTGCTTTCAGCTCCACCCTAATCCCTAGAGCAAGACTGTTACACTACTACTTAAGAAAAATTATGTCATCATTAAACCCTAAATGTCCACTTTAAAGTGTTAACTTCTCCAAGTCCAGTGCCCTTAATTTTGCAAAGGAATATAATTTTGTTTCATTAATATTGACATTTTGTCCCAGTGGCCAGAGAACAAACTCCCCTGAAAGATCTTTATTTCCTTTTATCATTTTAATCCTGATCCTCTGTAATCTTATTTTAGCCTAGAAAACAATAGTGAGGATTTTTGCTTCCCTCTGTAGATGTTTAAAATTTAAAGTGAGAGCTAAAATACTCACAACTGCTGAAAAATAGTACTGTATATAGTATTACTATAGGGCTCGTTGTTTCCTCCCACCTAATGACCCACATTTGTTTTTTCAGATTTTTAAATTTTAGGGTTAAAAAATATTATATTCCTATGCAAATTACGTTCTAGATTTTTTAAGAAATGTCCAGTGTAAGTAAAACAGAGACTCATGAATGAAGTGTTTTATACCTTTGTTATCTGTTCTGTAAGTCACTTGCCATCCTGGAATATCAGAACCTTTCATCCAAACCAGAATGAATCATTTCACTCTAGAAAGGTTATTTTTTTATATAAACACAGAGGGGCACATCATGGTTTAACTGCAAATATGCAAATATTTTTGCTTCCTTAATTTCGAGTACCCAAAGTAATTGCTGTTCCTGAATATTTCTGAGGCCTTCTTTGTATTATACGCATATCATTATTCTAGATAATAAGAACAGGGAGAGGGGTAAAGATACTACTGATGATGGTTCTTGGTACAAGAATGTGGCTAAAAATATGGTGTAGGGGAGATAAGAAAATTTAAAACTTTTTTTTTTTTTTTTTGGCAATCACAGATTCATGAAAATCCTTAAGGTGTGGGTTGACTAAACTAAGGCCAGCTGGAATTTTGGGATGAATATGTTTTAATTTCTTCCTCATACTGATACCCTCAAGATGAAATTACATAATTAAGCAATGGATACAATCTCTATTAGAATTTAAATTTAAACATGAAAATTCAAAAGAAGGGAAGAAAGAATAGAAAGTTTTGAAGAACTTTACTATTACAAACTTCAAAAAATATTTTAGAAAGCCCCTGCTGTCGCTTATGAGATTTTCCTGTCCACTGTGTGCTCCCCTTAGCAATTTCTCTTTGTGCTGCAAACTTTCAACTGCTTGCATTAGATCTTCCTGTATCAAAATCTGCTGTCTGAAAGACTAAGTTTATTTAGTTTCTTCCAGGAAACGATAAAAGGATAAAGCTCCTCCTTTTTAGGGAGTTTCACTAAAACAAATTTCTCCCATTTTAAAGAGATGTAGAGTAAATATCCTGCTGAGTCCTGTGTGCAGTTTTGGGCACCACAGTGTTAGAAAGACATAAAGCTATTAGAGAGCATCCAAAGGAGGCCCATAGGGATGGTGAAGGCTCTGGAGGGAAAGCCACATGAAGAGCTGCTGAGGTCACGTGGTCTGTTTGGTCTGGGAGAGGAGGGGAGACCTCATTGCAGTCACAACTTCCTCAGGAGAGGAAGAGGAGGGGCAAGTGCTCATCTCTTCACTCTCATGACTGGTGACAGGACCTGAGAAAATGGCATGAAGGTGACTTGGAGGAGAATTAGGTTGGATATGAGGAAAAAGTTTTCCACCCCGAGGGTGGTTGGGCACTGGAACAGCTCCCCAGGGAAGTGGTCACAGCACCAAGCCTGACAGAGCTCAAGAAGAGTTTGGACAATGCTCTCAGGCACATGGTGTGATTTTTGGGTGTCCTGTGCAGGGCCAGGAGCTGGACTCAATGATCCTGATTGGTCCCTTCCAACTCAGCATAGTCTATGAAATACAGAGCTATTGTCCATCAGAGGTTATAAAAGTACAATTCTGTACCTTGAAGCTCTTGAGAAGCTGTCTGAAAATATGGTGTTCCATGACCTGTGCACTATAGAGCTGCTGTTTATCTCCTTGTGATTACCACGAGGGAGTTCCCAAAATTATCATTTGAGTAAGTCCAATTCATACAGAAAAATCTGCATGTATTTTTCTTAATCATCCATATTTTAGAATCAGGTTCTTTTTTTACTTCCTTGCAGTATGTAATCTCAATAAGTGTTGATGGGCTGTTTATTTTTAAAGCACTATATATGCATCTACATGTAAATATGTGTATATATATAAACATATAAAACTAAATATACACAAATATATTCCAGTCATCTGCCTTTGCATCCCCTAGCTCAAGTACCTTTTTGAACTCCCAACCCCGTGCTGAACATTGACTGAACATCCTGCAGTTCATCTCAGTTCTACTGTGCAGTGTCAGAACACTTGGCTGCAAATCAAACATTTTCTTTTTTTTTTTTTTTAAGTTTTCAAAGAAAGTTTTAAAAGGCTGAAGGTGACATTTTGGCCTTGAAGCTTACTTCACATTGTTGAGATACAGAATTTTTTTCCTTATGCCCTGAAGAAAAAATTTCTGAATGGGAAGAACAAAAATAACATTTCCATGTATATTGATCTCTGTACAGGAACACACTGGCTTGATTCACGGTGGGCACCAATATTGCCTACAGCCAATGGCATGAGTTCATTGAGAGTGAGTCCAGGTACTGTGCTCATTATATGATTTAGCAGGTTTTTTCCACTGGTTTGGAACTTCCTTAATGTTTTTCATTTGAAATAAGAGCAGGTTAAGCCCCTTATCCTCATGAATTACTGTCAGGTATATAAGTTTGGCTGCAGTTGTATTCCTCTCCTTCCCTCTTACCTCTTCCCCTCCCCTCCCCTCTCATCCTATTTTTTAGCACTCAAAAAGTACTTGTTACTCCAAGACTGGAAATTTAAATCTTAGGTTGGAACAGAAAGAAGGGAAACACTGAAACAGAAATCAAAAAGGAGATCTACAGCCACTTACAACACTATTTGCACTGATATAAGGTCCCAAGGGCCTCAATTTTTTTTCAGTAGAACTAGAAAGAATTCATTATTTTGTTCAGTCAGATACTGCAACTAACTTTAACGAAAACAACAGGTTCTAAAGAGCTGATGTAAATGCAAATAGACAAATTCCCTTGATCTACTTCCTCCTTATGTACTGTCTTGACAGAACTGCTGAGCTTTCACTTTTAGGACAAAGTTGAAGCTTACCTTTCCTATCCAGTGTTTTGTATGGTTTACACAATGCCTTGAAGAAATCAGGGTTGGGGTTTATTTTTCCCCTCTGAATTGCTCCTTTTTATACAGTGTGTTTCTTTTTGTAGACGTTTTCACTGTTGTCATGTGATAAAATATTGGTCCAGAAAGGTTTAATACATGCATTTATATAAATACATTTCTTTTCGTTTATAAAACACTGATAAAAAATGTTTGCAAAGAATTAACCAGAAGAACTATGCTGTGCTATGAAAACAAATCTTAAAGAGCCAATCAACACTGCATACCTATTTAGTAGGGATCTGCAAATTGGTTTTCAGCCTGAATTACAATAGGATTTTGGATGAATAGGCAGGGAATTTAGTTTCCTACAAGGCTACATTGCTATATTTGGAATGTCTTCTGGATTTGTAGTATTAGAAGACAACATCCAATGAAACAGGTTAGTGTTGCTGCCTTTTACTTCATGAGTTTTTTTCCTGATAGACTTAAGACAGTCTTGTGTGAACGACAAAAACACAGAGGAGTGCAATTTAGGTTCCAGTTCTACTGTCTGTGGACAGCATGAAATACATGTCATGACAACACTAATGACAGTAATAGCAGCTGTCCCTACATCCCTGTTCAAAACTCTTTAAAACACTACCTTTGGTCACAAGAAAAAAATTGTTCTGACTCTGTTCAAAAGTTGAAGAAGACATGAGCTGCACATTACTAGCTGTATATTTTTGTCTTTAACAGGTGTCAGGCTCCTTCAAATAATCCTGTATACTGTAAATCTGACTGCCTTCATTTCCCTTAAATCTGGAACTGCACAGCTTTACATTAAGTAAATGAGGACATACATTGGACTCTCTTTTGACAAACGTTAAGTTTTTTCTGCCCTCCAGTAGCTTATGAACAACAAAGTGATTAAAGTTACAAGTAGACAGGTTCTGAATAGACTACTAATGTATTGTTTTCATAATAAATACCTCACAGCATGAAAGCACGAAACAATAAGCTTTCCTCTTTACTTTTCCCAAAAAGGCTTTCTTACATTCCCTTTAGCCCACTTACTTGCATCTTTATACTGAAGTGAGCAGATTGCTCATTGCAATATCTGTCTACATTCTCTCTCATCATTTATATTCAGTGTCTTTCTTCCCACTTGCTACCTAGAAATTTACATTCCAATTCACTTGTTCTTGTATCCTAAGCTTAGCCTGGAAAAGTCAAACTTTGCTGGCCTAGGGTATACTGGTCTGCAGTTCAGCATCTTAATACTTCCAGAAAGCCTTGGCACTAGTGATTTCCTGCTGATTTCCTTGGCCCTATTTCTGCTAGTCTGACTTTAGACATGCAGCAGGATATTTCCATTACCTTAGCCTAAGGAGTTCATAGATATTGCATCTCAGGATCAGTCTTATGGTACACGATAAATGGATCAACATTTATTTAGACTGAAGTCAATTTTGACTCCTAGTATATATACATGTAGTTATCTGTTCATATGCATATTTTAAGCCTTTTAAAAAATAGATTTAATTTTTTTTTTGATACTTAGAAAGCAATTGTTTTCTAAACCACTTTTTTTCCCTATATAAATTCTTTTGAATATATATTCATTAGTGAAAAAGATAAGAGTACTTCTGCTGCATAGAATTTATAATGAAATGCCACATAAAATCACATAGTAAAACACTGGAAATAAAGTAATTGGAGCTTTTAAAAAGCTTTCAACAAAATATATTTTCATTGAAAAATGCTGTTTTGTTGAATATTTCTTCAAAAGATATTGGTTTAGATTTCTCTGGATTTTTTCCTTGTATCTGAATGAGGCCAACAAAATTGATCCATTCTTTCTTTGCACTCTTTTTGTTTCTGTTTTGTCCCCCTTGTAACTGAGAGCAAATGGCTGAAATCCATGTTCAAATTTCTGAGCTTGGCTCCCTTAGATGAAGACAGGCTTTATATTGGATGTCCCAGGAATAATAATTTTCTCCAGGTTAAAGGCTTGTAGGTCTCCTTGACTTCAAAGAGACCTCCAAACTCCAAAAAGATTGACCACTGTAAACAAGACACAATTGTCTTTTTCTAACCAGCAACTCACAGGAAATTGGCAGTGTTGTGTTTTCCTATCAATCTAATGGAAGTGTTTGCTCCATGCACCAGACTGTGATAAGGATAAATTAAATATTGCCAAGCTGAATATAATAGAGGAGTCTAAATTTAGTTATTCTTTTTCAAGTTGTTAGAAGACTGTGCTTGAAAAACAATAGTGGTCTGTAAGCATTCCCTCAGTACAGAGCTGGCAAACTATTATCAAACCTGGAAACACAACATGCACTATTCCAAACACCTCTGCAAGTGTGACTCAGATGCAGCCCCTGGTGATGCTAACGCCATTGTCTTCCCCGATCTTCCACCTGATCCCTGCTGGGAAATGTGAATAAAAATTTATCACAACTTCATAATAAACTGTGCAGGCTCAGAAATACTTGTTTTCTGGCACAGTGTTCACTAAAGGAATGTCACAGACAACAATGTGTATAGCTCCTAGTGCTAAGCACTATGCTTACAGTGATTGACCTAGAAAGGAGGTTGATAAATGAGCAGCAATCAGTAGAGCAATGGTCAAATGGCAATAATTATTTCATAGAATGAGTAGATGGATACCCAGTCTTCAGATTTACAACCTTCCTAGGTTTAAGTGGTGTCTATATATCCAAAGTATTAAGGTAACTTCCATGTTTTCTGGCTTGATTATCATCATTATGGTAATATTGCTCACATTCATATCAAATAGCTCAGTGGAGCTGTTTTACAGTAGTGTTCTTAGCAAAAATTCTACATCCATTTACACAGTTCAAGAAGAAATCTCATTTTCTATCAAAATTTTTGAAGCATCCAACTACCTTTTCTAAGCTTTCCCAAGCCCAGCTCCCTCAGCTGCTCCTCACAGCACTTACCCTCTAGACTCTCCACCAGTTTCATTGCCCTTTTCTAGGCTTGCTCCAGCAATGCCATTCTTGAATTGAGTGGCCCAAAACTGAACACAGGATTTGAGGTGTGGCCTGACCAGTGCTGATATCAGGGGAACTATCACTTCCCCAGCTCTGCTGGCCACACTATTGCTGATCCAAGCCAGGATGCCATTGGCCTTTTCTGGGCCACCTGGGCACACTCTGGCTCATGCCCAGCCAGCTGTCAACTAGCACTCCTAGGTCCTTTTCTGTTTGGCTGCTTTCCAGACCTGGCTACAGATCAGCTAATCCAGATACAATAATGTTCTTGGTTTTAACCATAGTGGTATCATATCTAAAATTTTCTAAAATTTGGTAAACTGTAAAATTTCTTTTAAAAACCCAAACTTCGGTTTTAAGCATTATGGGTTAGAAGGATATCTCCTTTCTTCTATTCTCATAAAATTGTTTTTATTTTGTTTTTTATGCAGACAAGGATTAAGAAGTAAGCAAATAAAATTAATGACCATTGAAATGATTCTTCTCCTTACTAGAGTTAAAATTCTATTAAATCTGGTTTAGATCTGATTTACAATGGCAATACAAATTTCAAATTGGGCACAATGTTAATATTAACTGGCTTCTTCAGAAGAGGTGAAAAAGTCCTATTCTTCTAGAACCACACACTATAAATATATTTAACCTCAGCTGCTGCTCTTTCAGTAATAAATTACAAAAAAATTATATGGTTAACTTTGTTAAAGTGTAGTCACTCACCTTTTTAGTTATAAAGAAGGTCTTAGAGTTTTTCCCAGGTTTTCAACTCTAATTTTCCGTATGTCCTTTTAGTGGAGTTTGGTTTAGAACTGATAATTGAATTTGTCTCAAAGTATTAGTCACTGACATTGCATCAATGATGCAAAAATTAGCACTCTTTCTCAACATTATATTAATCCCATTGTTAACAGTCTTTCTGATCTAAAGGCTGCCCACTCCAACTATGTGACAATTTATTGAAATGCTTGAAGCTCAATTTTTACTGTTGCTAACACTGGGATAGACAAACTATGACTGAAAAATAGTTATTAATATCAGAAAAAGGAGATAAACCCATAGCTTTAAAATTAGCGACATCTCACCATAAATCTAATCTTATTGTAAAAATTCATTCATATCCTTTTCAATTCTTGGTGTTCTGTTTCTTTGAACATTTCCTGATATAAGGGTTTCTTTCTTCACAGATGCAACTGTAGTTCATTTATTGTTTAAGAAGCAGTCACACAGGGGGCAAGTACTTCAATTGCTGCTGTATGGACAGCATAAGCCTTTATTCAACAAGTTGTCAAGTAGTTGCAGGTAAGAAATGGCAACATTGTGTACAGTAAGTTTAAAGATAAATACAGTATATGTTTATATTGTTCATTCATCAGATTATTTACTCCTTACATCAGATCCTACAGATAGATTACTAGCAGTCTCTGTCCCCACTCATTTGTTCACATGAAACATCCTCCAGAACACAGAAATAAGGCTTGGGTGACAGAGAATTATTTCCCTGTTCCTTTAACAGCATATATCTTGCCCAACCCTTCTGAGAAAGATTCTCATTTCCTTCTAAAGTCAAAAGATTAAGATTTTGTTTCTGCTTTTTCCTTTCCAGATTGAATAGTTTTAATGTAGAAGTTAATCAAACAGTTGTAATAATGCTCCTTTTACAGCCCAGATAGTAAGAAAACATAAATTACTGAAGAAAGAACATTTGGCATCTGTACTTTCACATGTCCTTGATCCAAATAAAAAGAATATAAATACATACATACCTGCATAAATATATGGAAAAGCAAATGATACCACACATGTTTTGATCAGTGTCTGATATTGCTGGGGAATTTAAGATGACTGTCAAGGTGCCATCAATGCTGGAGAAACAAAAAATGAAAATTAATACAGCCTGATGGACTCACTAGCTTAATACACATTTTGTGCCTCGGTCTTTTTATGTTACCTCAGTTTACATTCCTGCAATGACTACAACAGGATCTTTACCATTGTTGAAAGTCTATCTGTGCTGTTTTCTCCTCACAAGAAATTTGAACTTTCATTTTTTTTCTCACCAAAAAGAATACCGTTAAGTAAAGTAACATTCTTTGCACTTAATCAGTTTCTATCTGAATATTTTTCATCCCTCAAATGTCATCCCTCTTTATCTGTAATGGAAAACCATAAATTTTCAATTAACAAGTAAATACTGGAACTCAGTTTACTTTCAGACTTCTGTTCTTCTGTCTTAAACAAAGCAAACAAACAAAAAGGAATTATTGTGCCAGGCAATATTCCTGGAGCGTGTTGGAGCATTTTAATGACTGTACTTAATGAAATATGCTTCTTATCAAGACATGCATATTAGTTCCTAATTGAAAATTTATACACTGTAATCTTTACATTATGATAGTTATCATAATGATAGCGCAGGTATTTGGGGTTTTCTATAAGAATTTACTATTTTGATTTGTATAATAATAAAATCTAAATGTGACATTTGAACATAAGAGGGCCTGATGGTCTAATGATGCCATAAATCCATATCACAGTGCATTTGTATCAGTTATTATATGTTATAGAAAGACCATATGAGGTCCAAAAAATACAAACTTATCAGGAAATTATTGTGCTATATTTTTATCAGGCCAAAAATAATTTGACCTGAATTATACTTGATTTAAATATTTGGTTTAGCAGAAATGAGCTATTTTCTGCTGAATATACAGTTTAGGATAGCTACTTAAACATCTGAGTGATACTTTAAAACATGCTTCTTAGTATTCATAAAATTTTACTGCTACCATTCAGAGCCAACCTGTCATTATTATACTTGCTATTAACAGACTATTTCAACTTGTTTATTTTGGAGGATAATGAATTTTAAGGATATGTATTCATCCTGTTACATGAGAATCATTCTTGCAATTCTTAATAATATTCTTGGGAGCTACTCATACAAATCCTTACTGAATTAAGAATAAAGACCAGCAAAAACGAAAAGAACATTGAAGGCAATGAAAACAATTGTTACAGAAGATTAAAAGTCAGATTTTGGTGCTCAGTGGCCAAATAGCTAATTAACAGTGTCTCCATATGCACATATAAAATAGTTTTGATTTTCATTGGCATTTCATCTTGTATGCAAGACTATAGGATTGTTAAAAACATACTTAAAATAGATTTCGAATAATGCATGAAAGCCATCACCTAAAGGCCAGTTGGAAAGTTTGTTATTTATACCTTAGACATTTCCTATTTTCTCATCTCTGGAAAAACATTCCCTCATAACTCTACATTTTTGCCTCTAAAATAGGAAGACAAATCAAATGACCTTTAAGCTACTGTAAATGTCATTATGACCTGTGATGTGAACAAGAAGGAATTGAAAGTTTATTGATTAAATCCTATAAATGTCTAGCAGACGTCCAATGCAAATAAGAGAGGAGTGGAATTTCAGAGCTCTTCACAGTGACCTGACTTTTACTCCTGTCAAAAAGACACACATATGATGAGCTCGGAGTAATTAGCAGACACAGCGTCTCACTTGTCATAAAAATGACCTTCAACTTTATTAAAAACTTATATTCTTACAGGTATATTACTAAGAAATCAGCCTCCATATATAATACCGACAAAAATGCTACACCTGAACTCTTCCAGTTTAAGGTGCATGTTCTTTGCACTTGTGTTTGGTCATCACCAATTGATAAATAAAAATGCTACATGATTCATTATCTCGAGGAAGAAAAAAAAAAAAGAAAAAAAGAACAGACTGGGATTTATTACCCTGTCTAATAATCTGTGTACTCAGTGGAAAACAGCTGGACTTTGAAAAAAAAAAGTCTGCTCCTCTGCTCTGTATGCAATCTTTGTGTATGATATAAATTTGTGAAATTATGCCAATCACTAGTAAAATAAGCATTTGTTTGGAATTAAAATATGTTTGGGTGAGAAAGAGAGGAACTGGGAATTTTCTTTAACATTTTCAGACAGATATATAATTTTGTCCCATGAATTGCCTGTAACAAGTAGTTTCATTCCATCAGGATCATTACATATCTTTTTCACTTAATTGTTGTTAAATGTTAATTGGCCTATGGAGAAAATCCATTATCATTTGTCAAGGACAAAAATTGAATTTATCTATTAACACTATCAAATCCAAGAAGAGAAAGTTATTAATGTTTTAGCAGAATTAAAGCATTATTTCAGTGCTTTAGAATTCAGTATGCTACCTTTTATATCAGTGATATTGCAGACTGTGTAGCATCTTCTTGTTTCCCATTTGCTATGCAATCTGAGAAGAAGATTGACTATGAAAGGAACAGGATGCCACAGGCTTTATGTGGTTATAAATCTAATTAATGTCAAAATAGTTAAAGTGTTGGATAATGACTTTGGAATATTAATGAAAACCTCATTACAAATATTAACAGTATACAAACTAGATTATAATTTTGATCCTAACATTGATACAGAGAACTGTAGTGAAAGCACATAGCCAAGTGCTCAGTTATCATACTTCTCTTAATCATAAAATCAATTGCATGGAAAATAACTGGAAAGTGTTGTTTATGTGCAGTAGGTAACTCATCTGGGTTAAGCATCATCTGAAATACAAAAGGGAGGCTATTGAACTCAGTAAAAATGAAGCTGAGAGAGAAGATAAATAAGAATGTCAGGTTTGACTGGCTAATTTGTAGATTTGGGCCTTACTAAAATTATCTTGCACTGACAACCATCCCCTAGGTGTACTATTTTCAATACACTTTGTTGCTGGTACTCCAGATGCACACATAATCAGACAATGTAATGCTTGCATCCCAAACACTTCTTTCTCCATTTCTTTCTGGGGTTGGCAGTAACTCAGCAAAGCATCTACTCAGACTGATCAGATAAAAGAAAGAACTTCATCGCTTAGCTTGGCTGGGAACTAGTTTTCAGAAATACAAGAAATGAATGATCGAATTTAATGAGTAGGACAAAAATCAGACTTCTGGAGTCAGAACATGGTGTCATCTTCTAGACGGCAGTCCAGGGCTCATCAGACTTTAAGACCAAGATGCCATGGTAGGGTAAAACAAAGCTGAAAGTAAAAAGAGGAGACAATGATACTGAATCCTGTGTTTTCTTTTATTGCTCATAATTTTACCATATCTTTCATGGCAGGGAGAAGAAGAAAAAAGGCCACCCAGACGAAAATAATTTAAATTAGTAGGACATACAGAGAAACAGGAGGAAATGCAACATAAGAGGTGTCAGATGAATGTAGAATAATAACAGAGAATGGAAATAAATTTTTTGAATGTGTGGACATTAATTTTATGGTATGGAAATGACAGTATTATGTATATGATGGCTTCATTGGAAGTGGTGGGAGCAAGCTCATTTAGTGAAGGCAATTTAGATACCTAGAAACACGTGAGTGAAAAGTTCAAAGGTATCAAATCAAGAAGAAACCAAAGCTGTGGATCTGAATCCAGCTTGCACCAACTCAATTGTGATGACAGTGCTTACCCCTCTGATGCTACCTTCAAAATAGGGGAGCCCAGCTAAATGAGACTGGGCAGGTCTCCTGTCAGAGTCCAGGGCATTCCTTTAGTTGCCCTGGATGGTCACAGACCTTGGCAGAGAGGCCTGGGACCCAAAAAAGAGAGTTTGAATCCTGGACAGGGGGGTCTGTCCAGGGGGGTTGCCTGGCACAGAGCCCAGGAAGACACAGGCTTTGATTTTAGTCCATGGAAAAAGTTTCTAACATTGAGAGAAGAATTACAAGTCACAAAGGTGTGAAAATAGTAGTTTAGCACAGCACGGGGTGAAAAATTTTGTAGTTTTAGGATTCTTAGCATAGAGGTAAATGGGGGACAAGATGGAGGATTTAGGGTGTTGCCCTAAGTTCTTCTCCTTCTTCCTCGTCCTCCATCTTCTGATGTGATCTGGGCACAAAGTAGTGTAAGGAGATTGGGTCAAAGTAGAAATGACCCTTTTAGTATAGATAATAGGCATTGGCACGAAATTGTAAATAATAGACACGTAACTATCTGTATAAGAGGCAGCAAACTCCCATCACGGGGGGAGTCACCCTGTGTCCGAGCTGCTGTGAACATCTTGTCCAGGCACAGAGAAATTTGTAAGATAAGAAATAATAAACATGCGAGAAACCAAGAAACAACAAGATCTGAGACTCCTCTTCATTCTCGCGCTGAGCTAAAAGGCTTCAGAGGGACAGAGAGCAGAAAAAGAGCCAGCCTGAACCACCACCAGCCAAACCACCACCAGCCAAACCACCAGCATAAATCTCGGGCAAGAGAGAAAACCCAAAAAACCTGAGAGTCTCCTGCCTCATGCAGAGACCACAAGCCTACTTCAGGCTGAGAAACAGAGAGGAAATTCCAGTAATGCATCATTCTGCCAATGAAGTGGGTGATGAAACTCAGCTATACTCCCTTCATTCTCCAAAATGAGACAAACCCACAGGTTATGTATTAATGACTGCCAAAGAGACACAGGTAGGTAAGTGACGGTATTGAAACAGAGGAGCACTGTCCACTGCACCACTTGTTACTCAGTTTAGAGACCTCTGATAGCACTGATGCTCTCCCTTGCTTTAAGGAGGTGTCAGTGAAACTAAATTTTACTACTTGGGGAAAATATTTTTTGCATCTTAATCATTCAATTTTGGTTTCCTTTCTTAATGAAGTCTTGAAAATAAAATAAGCAAACATCCCATGAAAACAGGTATCGAATAGACAATGCAAGGCTGAATATGAGTTAATAGAAAAGCTAAAACAAATTTCTCTAAATTTCTTTTCTGGAGAAGAGAAGGTTTTGTGATTTTCCCCCTCTACTCTGCTCTTGTGAGACCCCACCTGGAGTACTGGGTACAGTTGTGGTGTCCCCAACATAAGAAGGACATGGAACTATTGCAGCAAGTCCAGAGGAGGGCCACAAAGGTGATAAAAGAACTGGAGCACCATCCCTAAGAACTCAGGCTGAGAAAGTTGAGGCTGTTCAGTCAGCACAAGAGAAGGTTACGTAGCGAGCTCATAGCAACCTTCTAGTATCTGAAGAGGTTTACAGGTAGGCCAGAGAGGGGTACTTCATCAGGAATTGTAGTGCTAGGACAAGGAGTAATGGGCACAAATTGAAAGTGGGGAAATTTAGTTTAGATGTTAGGAAGAAATTATTTTCTGTGAGGATGGTGAGGCACTGGACAAGCTTGCTCAGGAAAGTTGTGGGCTCTCCATTCCAGTCAGTGTTCAATGCCAGGTTCAATGGGATATTGAGAAACTGGTCTAATGGGAGATGTCCCTGTCCATGGCTGTTCTTTAAGGTCCCTTCCAACCCAAACCAATTGTTCTATGAAATTGGAGACTAACAATGTAAATCTTACATGGAAATTAAAATTATTTTGTTGATAAGTACTATCAATTAACACTTATCAATTAATTAACAAAAGGGAAGAGGAAAATTAAAAGAATTTTAGAGATTGGTTTGATGCTAATGAAATAAATGTCCAATAAAAATGACAGAAATTAACAGAAGTGAAAAAAGTTTGGGTGTTTTTTTTTTGTTTGTTTGTTTGTTTGTTTGTTTTGTTTTGTTTTTGTTTTGGGGTTTTTTTTTGTTTTTTTTTTTTTTAAGACATAAAAATTACTTGGTTTGAGTTGTTTGGGATGTTTTATTTAGTTTTTTTTATTATTATTTCAGTTTGACTTACTTAAAGGCTTAGAGATAGAGAATAAATCACTTAATTAAAATACTGTGAACTGAAGACCAAAGAAGTGAAACTAAATGTGTAAGTGTACAACACTGGAAATAAAACAAAGATAAAGGAATGTTCCTGGAAAAAACATTGAACACTTGATAAAATGTAGCTGTCTGGGAAGCTATGATTTTAATGGGAAAAGAAATCATTTGGAAGAGGTGTTGCATAGACTAGAGAAGATGATCCATAATAAAATCTATAATATTACTAGAGTGTGAAAGTACTAACTTGAGGAAAGAACCTAAATCCGATAGTCCTAATCTACAAGAAGATAATTGGATCCAATTCCAAAGCAGATGCTTCACAAAAGAGCATTTTCACAGATTCTGAAAATATCTTTCTCATGATGTCAAATTGTAGAATTATCTTCTTGAAAGGAAGGGATGGAAATGAATGTTGTTAACAAATTACATTCATATTCAATTGCTGTTCATCTAAGTCACCTTTAAGTAAGTGAGGTAATTAATGAGGTTGAGAAAACACCAAACACAGATCATACCATCAATGCAAGTAAATTTTGATTTGTGCATACAAAATAGATAATTCCTTGGAATGCACAATAATGAATAGGTATAATGCTTTTGGAACCCCGTTTTGCATAGATATTTTCCATGTCATTCTGTTCCTTTTTGCTGGCTCCTGAGCTTTAGTCCTAAAAGTACTCAGTATGTCTGTACTGTTCCATTTGCTTCTTCCTCCCAAGAGAGCATTTTATTACTTTCATTCCAGCTCTGAGCAGAGTAGTACTTTTTGAAATCTAATACCACCTCATTATGGGTGTATAAGCAGCATAACATGCAGTGTTATGGAGCAATGGAGATGGCATCCATCACTTTGAAATCTGAGGTCACAAATCAGACCCCAGAGTGTAAAACAGTACCAGCAAGATTTTGGAGCATTTCCTCCATGCAAATATTGCAGTTGTTTCTCTGACACCACGAAGTTGCTCAGCAGATTAAATTGCTTATTTTCAAGGTTTAATTCTAACCTAACTCCTTTCTATGGCAATTGCTTTCCTTATCACAACTCACAATTACTCTGAAAACATTCTTCTGAAATTGTTTTCTGTGCTACAAAATAAGCGAAACTGCTCAACTGTTTTGAATAATAAAATCATTTTTTGAGGAAATTTTGCCACCATTTGTAAAAACATTTGAATCGGTAAATTTTCCAGATTAACTGTATTAATTTGAAATGGAACTATTCTAAGTGCATTATGAAGATGTGATATGCTTGTTTTATCTTGTTAAGCAGCAAGTTCTACTTTTCAATGTCATTTATATTACTCATTGAAATGAAAGTCAACTGGAGTATAGTTAAAAAGGTCTATTGAGCATTTTCAAAATGGCCAGTCTTCCATGAAGAATCAGATTTTTCTTCTGAGCAATAAAGGTTATTAATATACAACTTGGGTGTGCTTATTAGTCAAGGAGTAATGAAAGTTTTAGATTCTCATTAGAAAGATAATCCAGTCCAGAAATATCTGTACCTTGCCTGCCCTTTCTCCTTCACCAACAGAACTGAGATCTTTTCCTAGTTAAACAGCAGCTAGAACTCAGAGCAGTCTATATGCTTCATCCTGGCCCACTGATATTTATTTCTGAGTTCTTATGCAATGTTCTCTACTGCTGTGAAAATATTCATTCCTCCAGCATAATTTCTGAAATTTTATTTCTTTAATATTTTGCCTCATCTCTACACTTACAGAGACACACACATGTGTATACTAAAATATTTTTGATCTGTTTCCTTAGAAAACCTGTATCTTCAAAATATTAAATAGTGCAAGGAAACTGTTTTTTTCTGTTGAACACTTTTCCTTATTCATATGTATGGTTGAACATGACATAAATTCTTGAACAATAATTGCACATCTTAGCCCAGTAATTAATTCTTTTTTCACTATAAGCATTGGTCCTTGTAAGAGCTGATGCCATTGTATTATTCACACCTGAATTGTCTTTCAAGGCATCACATTGCAAACCTGAATTGTTATTGATCATCCTTTTCCCTTGCACTGAGAATATTCTGACCCTGTATGACAATTAACTATTGTCAGCAGTGTGTGGTACTGCTGTGTGTTAATTGCTACACAAAGGGATAACATCTCTTGTTTCCTGTCTGACAGACTACATGCATCCAGCTGGAATAACAACAGTTGAATGAATGGCAGTTTACTTTCCTTGAGAGTAATGAGATAGTCCTTTACCTACCTCGAGGGTCATGAGAGAGATTGAAAACCTGCTACAAATATCTTCCCTTTCACTGGAAATTTCTGCATCCTCCATCTGTGCAAGTATTGAGTCTCCTTAGGTCTTCCTGCTGTACTCTCAGCATAGGGAAATAAGTATTCCCGTTTCTTAAACTTTTCCCTCTACATTATCATTTGATCTGTCTTTGTCGTGTGGTCCAAATTCCTTCAGTTCTACTTCAATTCCCTCTGCTGAATCATTGATATGCAATTTTCATTCCCTTTTATGGAGAAATCAACTGCCCTCTTTAACATGGATGCCAGACACCTGAGTTGTCTCTGTCTTTCAAATAAAAATTTAATTTAAAAATTTTAATTTATCTTTAATCACAGGATTTTTTTCATTATCCAAAAAGTTAATGAGTTCCCAACTCTAGCAAAAACATTTTTCTGGTTCTTAGTATCACATACAAAAAAATCTTTGTACCATTTCATTTTCTAAGGGTTAAGTGTTTATCTTACAATTTTATGAGTCGTGCCCATGTTTCAGATGCAATTTCTGACAGTATTTTCACAGACATGTCAATTCTTACGTGTCAGACACTGTAGTGATCCATGACACTCTATTCTGAGTTACTTTGAAGGCCCAACCTTAAGCTTTTGTAACATCCACGTGTGACCCTCTTCTATATCTATGTACCAGCTGATGTATATTGACTAATATATACAAATGCATTTTTATCTGGAAGTCCAGAATTATGTTCTGTTTCTATAATTCTCTGATAATTCCCTTTTCCCTGTGTTTTTTAATTGCTTGAAGCAATATTTGGTTATTAATCAAGATCTCTTGTTCTGAGTGTCCTTAAACTGGTAACTTCCATTTTGTTTCATTAATTTATTGCTAGAATATAAATAAAGATGAGATGTTCACGAAAATCTGTGATCTTTGTGAAGACAGCCATTTATCCAAATGCTAAAAGCAGACCCAAATACATCCCTTTGTAATTTCTATTCCTTCATCCAATTGTTTTCATTTCAATAAAATCATTACAGCAGGCTGGATTTGCCAGCAATGGAGAGGTCTTAGGGATGGAAAGAAAGAAAACAGTATCTGAAGTGTGTCTGAAGACTGTAGGGTATCTTTGTGAGCAGAAAGAATTAGGTGGGAGCCAGAAACCATGGCAAGATGTGTATACTTGAGGGGAGGGCACTTCATAAACTTAGACATAAACATAAACATAAAACCCTAAATATAAACATTAATATTCATGTTTCAAAACTTAAATATAAACATAAACATTCCTCCCTCTGCTCTGATCTCAGCAGAAGGATTTTACAGCTCTCTCCTCAGGCTTTCCCTTCCTTCACATAGAACTCTGTGGTGATCCATCCTCTCCACCCCATGAGTTTGTTCACCTTTCTGCAAGTGTGTTTGTATTTTCTCACAAAGGCTGGCTTTTCCAAACATCCATTATAACTATTTTGTCTGCAAATGCTAGGCTTTAAGGTGCAGTAAAGTATTATGGATAAGAGTACGGATTTCTGTAAAAATAGATTTTGAAAATGGAATAAGGGCATTTTTGACAAGCAAGTGATGACCAAAACACACAAAATAGAATGTCAGATCTCTAATTTCTCAGTTCTCAGTTGGACAATAAATCTTTTTCCCCTTGGAAGTTGTAGTGTGAAGTCTGAATGCAAATCTAACCATGATTTCATTTGCTGTACACTAAATCATGGGAAATGTGCAAGCAGGAACGTCATTTGTTGGGAAGATTATGTTAGAGGTAAGTCAATTCTAACTGTGTTCTCTATTATTGTAACTAGTGTATAAATAGAGCTGTGTGACCTAAGAGTGTATGTCTGATTTTGTTACTGCAGAGTAACAGTACAGACAGAATGTCTGTTAGAAAATAAAATTTTTATCTCAGTTGGAAAAGACAAGAAGTAGATGCCATCTTGTTGCCCTTGCTACAGCTAATGTGATTAAAAAAATCTGCTGTCTCCTCAACCAGAAGGCACATTTCTTCAGCAAATTTGCTTGAGGGTGTTGAAAAGCACTACCAGAAGCAGTAGTAAGGATGGCAGTTAAGTTTCAATAGAAATAATTGTTAGTTGGAAAAGAAAGTTGGGGAAAGAAAAAATACTGTAAAGATATATAGAAGTTGATAAAATGAAAACTCCAAACATGTTCATAAGACACTGGCTTCACCTAGGGGCATTAATTGCAGTAACCCTGAGTTTGTAAAAAGATCTAGGTTCTTTCTTTTCCAACATATGAACATGTACTTGCCAATTCATTAGATAGAAGTCCAAATACTGCCTGGTTGAAGTGCAAATGATTTTGAATTAAAGACAAATTACTTCCATTGACGTAAATTAAAAGTAGGTCAGATCATAGATAAAATTAAGACTAAAATCCCAGACAACTCTATGTACTGTAAATATTGCAGCTAGAATTTCCATTCCTAAAATATTTTTATATTTGTTATTTCACTCTTGTTTATTAGATTGCTGAATTTCCTAGAAAACTGTGCTTTCTACAAGAAATAGACCGTATAGTTACATTCTTTAGGATTAAAATAAATTTTAAGTATAAAATATTCACAAGAAGACAAATATTTAGGCTATTTTTTCAAAACTGAAACTTTTGCATTAGGGTCAGACTTACAGTAGTGAATATTAGTCCCCTCAGTAGCGTTCCCAGTTTAGGACAGTGAACTGGCCTATTCATTAAAGATCTGCTGTATAACTTCTGACAATTTAAATCCACTTAGGTGTTTCAAATCAGCCATGAATTAACCAGGGTGATAAAAATAGCTACTTTTAGCAATTGGACACAGGCTCATGAATTTAAAATCAAGTTTCAGTTTTACAACACCCTAGCCTCTTTATTACATTCTCTGTCCCTCCATCTGACATATTTATGAAAGACAGTATTTATAGAAGCATTGGAAAAAAAATAAGAATAGCCTTCTCAGTGCCTCTACTCTGATCATGCTAAATTTTTGAGTGTAATAATGATAGAAAAGAAAGTGTTTCAAACATAAACACCAGATTATATGCCACTGTTAAATGGACAGGGATTCCTGATGGAAAATGAAGCAGTGTTTTGGGGGTTAGATTAGATCTAATCTGTATAATGTAGACGATGAATAAAATATTTTAAAATGAATATACTTTAAAGTGCAGGTTTGTTTATCTGGTTGGGTTTTTTCTTTGTAATATATACATGCAAGCTGAGGTAAGTAATTTTTTTATGTACCCATCTGGAACCAAAGCCCTTAATGATTCAAGAACAAAGCAGATTTGATGCACTATTGATTTTCTACCTCAGCAATAGAAAAACAATTGCTCTATGCAAAGATCTGTTTTTCTGGGTTTCTGCCATCAGTGTTTTTTGTTTATGTAATGTAGTATTTATGAAGAAAAAGAATTTCACACAAGGTTGAAAAGGAAAAAAAAGTACTCCTTCATAGGAAATTTAGGCAAGTCTTCATATTGCAAAATAACTTTTGAAAGGTATTTAATGCATTTTCCAGTATGAAGTATCTGCACTTCTCCGGAGTACATAAATGCAAGCACTCCCACCTCCCTGCTCTCAAGAGCACAGGCTGGTCCAGCTGCAGTGGTGCTCTGAGTTTCCTTTCATAGAAGCCTTGAATACAAGGGGGTTGCCTTAAGCTTTCCTGAACCAAACTGTGATTTGTGTGAGAGGCAGCAGTCATCTGAGCAGTTTGGAAAATAATTCCCAGTGCCCCAAAGGAAACAAAGCAAGCTCTGTAAAGGCAACTCCTGGCTGCAATGCACCTGAGCCCAAAATGAGTTTGTCTCTGTTGTAGGATTTCTTTGCCTGTGATCTTAAGACAGTTTGGAGCTTCAGAAGTGGAGAACAAGTCACAGAAGCAGTTACAGTGTAACCTTCCTGTGATATATTGTCCTATAAGGGTTATTTTACAGCGGCATTCACAAGTCACTAAAAAGTCCAAGACAAAGCAGTAATTTAAGTGTTTATAGGTGCAGACAACAGAACATTTAAGGCAAAAATCCCATCAGTTCATAAATCTTTAAAGGTGAAACTGCCTCCAGTTCATTACAAAGTTCAAAAGTAATACCCTTTAAAAATAGTATTTGACACTGTATAGAAACCTGAAGCATTTATGCATGCTGAAAATAATAACTACCTTTCTTCAAAAGGTCTGTTGCAAAACCCCCTAGAATATTTGTCATTGCATTCCACTGCCAGGTCTAATACTGTCTCATTTATTATGGATTGCAAACAGGAATGTGTTCCTTTACAAGGCTGATCAAAATTCAAAATGAACATTTTCTAAAATGAGTGTTTTATGGAAATATTAATGGGATTCAACTGAGCCCTGGGGTGGTGTGAGAGAATGAAAGCCTGAAAGAGTTAATGTAAACCTGAAACCCTTAATGTCTTAAATACTGGCAGAAGTGAATGTTACCATGCCAACGAGATAAGGTGCAGCTAGAAAAGAGCGTCTTGTGGAGACAGGATGGTGATTTTATAGGACCAACTTCCTTATCTTTGGTAACTCTAGCTAAAAACAAGTTTGAGACAGCAGTGCAGTTTAATCTATTTTTGGGAGAGGAACTGAAATCATAAGCCCCCCCCCCCCCAAGCCCCTTCTGAAAAGTTTGAGAACAAGAAGATGCACCTGCATGAGGACAAGTCTGTAAATAGCGCAGCTGAGAAGGGCTGTGAATGTACCCATCATCCAGAGGAACTTGACCAAGGATGGCTATGGACCCTGGGTGGTAACTTGGATATTTATTCTATTTCTGTTTTCCTATCTTTTCTTCTTTCTTTTTTCCTCTTCTTAAAAGTTTAATTTGGTTCTGCCAGAGGCAGTTCAGAAATCCCCATGTGCTAATGTGCAATTCCACATTACCATGTGCTATTCAGGATGTTTACTCCACAGGCTGTTCAGAAATGTTTAAATTGTTGCTACCACAGGCTGTTTGATGTACCAAAAGGTTTCAACCACTGTGCCCTAAATAAAAAAAAAAATTAAATTATTGTTTGGTGTTGTTTTGCCTTAATTTAGCTCAAGGAAATCTGAAATGTTAGTTACCTCTGAGTAGGCAGTCCAGGACAGCCCTCGAGTTGACAAGGTAGCATTTGGTCATAGGCTGGACTTGAAGATCTCAAAGGTCTTTCCCAACCTAGCTGATTCCATGATCCTGTGATCACAACTCTGATTCATTCCTTCAGCACTGTCATCATCTGCCTGAGGAGTGTTCCCATTCTATAGTCTAAAATTATAATACAATGACTTTTGTTTCCTCTTTTTATTCTTTTTACATTTTCTCACATTACACTTCCGCTATTCATGATATTTTTCTTTGCCCTGCCTCGTCTCTACCTCTGGTCTCCAATCTCATTTAACTCTGTCTCCTCTCCATACCTTCTGTCGAACAATGCAAAACCATTTGGCAACCTCTTTTTATCAGGATTTCAATAATTTGGTCTATAATCTTTCTTCAGAAGTACTTTATCTACAGTGCCAAGCAAAACCAAAACACCAGTACATATGTTCCTCTGAAAAAGTATACTTATGAATTTTTTTTCTCCTTTAATCTTTGATTTCTTTCAAAGACGATGAATGTCATTGACAGTCTTTCTGTTTACTTCCATATGCTTGGGTTTCAACATACATGAGCTGGATGAATAAAACGTGTGTCATATACATTCAACATGAAGAAACACATAGAAAAAAAAATAAGATTAGGTAGAGGCAAAGTATGCAAAGGAACATTATTCTATTGATTTCAGTGGAACTATACTGATTTATACATTTTGAAAATTGCCTGTCCTAGAAATAAATTTAATTAACTTACATCAAAGATCAGTGTCCCTCAGAAGAAATTTGCCACCTGTTGCACCTGCTTTATGGGCCACATGGCTTTGAGGAAGAAATGGTGATCAGTACAGTAATGTGAGCCAGTATACTGAGGAACCAAATAATTGATTCTTTCCAACTAATTTTATAATTTCATATTTACCATGCCACTTGAACAGTTCACGGTAGATTGTGAGCCACAGAATCAGATAACAGCAGCTGCTAAGTCTTTCCTCTGTTCCATATTCACATGTTTTTCATTTTCTCTCCTTCCAGTTAATTCTGTTTTGCAAAACTGTCAGTGTGTCCTAAAAGTGACTCATTACAAGATTTGGCTCAAAGGACTAAGATAATAATAAATATAACCAGAAAAGAATTAAACTGATGCTATGACCTGGAGACAATATTAAAGATTCTAACTTTAGTCTGGTTTTACCTAGAAACATTGGCTTATTTGTAAACCTTATTTGAAGACTGATTTTCCTGTGGATTTTATTCAAAGAATGATTCTCATATGCTGGATGGTATTTATGATACTGATAGATTGTATTCATTGTCAAGAATACATAGCTTTGGAAAGCACAGAAACAGCCAAATAATTAAAGAGGTGTGAAGTATGTTCGTGTAATTTGTGCCAGAGTGACTGATTGAAAAGACAAAATGTTACTGCTAAGTGTTCAATTTTTCTAGTTTAATAAAAAAGTGAAGAACATTTTGTTATTTTTAAACTGTTAAACTTCAGTCATATTCCAAGAGTAAACAATTCTCATTTCTCACCTAAAAGAAGTTGAGTAAGATTATGTCAAGAAGAGCAGAAACTGTGAATGGACCATAAGAATTGTCTGTCAAAGTCTGTAGTTCACAGTTTAGGTGTTATAAGAGGTTATAAGTTTCTTAGTATGAAACAAACTGACTTCTTTTCTCCCTGTATTTTTGAGGCATGTCAGTTTTGTAGAGTTCTCCAAGGTTTCAGCAATGTTTTGGCAAGACTGTGGTGGTTTATGTTTTTATAAGTAAGTGAAGCCACAGTAAACCAAAAGAATCAGATGAAACGTCCTTGGGACTTAACGTATGAACAGAAAGTTATCTACAGATCAACTATAATGAATCTGTATTTGAGGCATAGTCATTTGCTGGATCAGACAATAGCATCCACTAGTGTAAAAAAAGAAATAATTGCATCCTTTAGGCACAAGGTAATCAGGAATCGTTCTCAGCCAAGTGTGAGAAATAAAGAAATAGAAATCCATTTATGACATATAAACTAACATAACCTTTCAAATTCCTGCATGCACACTTTCTCCCATCCTCTTCTGTTTTTCTTTCATTTCAGGAATAGAAGCAAGAAAGAAAAAAAGGTGAGAATTTGGTTCATGCATGCTCCCTTTCTCAATAGAGAGAAATAGCTATAAATAAAACACTCAAAGGTTTTGAAGTCGCAACTATTTGATCAACTTTTGTGCTGAAGTTCAGGGTTTAAAAAATTAAGTTAGTTTTTTAATTCATTATTAAATCCAAAAATATAGAAAATACAGAACTCATTACAGACCACAGGTTTATAAACCTAAAGCATGAAAAAAGATGTCTAGTATATTTGTGCAATTCTAACAGATTTACACAAAGTGATTCATCATCAAAATATCTGATACCCTTTGTTACATCTTCACAAAACCAATCTAAGTTTGAAATATTCCTGTTGCTGAGTTTCTCATGAGTCAGTCAGGTTTGATTGTGACAATACACTGCCTTGAAATGCATATGACAAACACATACTTGTCGTAGCAGAAAAGCAGAAATGCATACATTGATCTCTGGTAAAAATCCACCTCAAAACTTTTAATGCAAATTTGTGCAGTCTGAACAGCTTTGTTTATTTCGTGTTATGAAGTCAAACCTGCATGCCTGCATTTTTTAGCAGCCATTAATTGCTGTCTCACACTGTTCTCTCTGCCTTCCACTTCATTAATCACAGGACAGTGGTGGGCCAGGGGCTGGGTGATGGGAGCATCTAAACTATAAGGAGTAAATTTTCTGCTTCTGCTCAAAATTGTGCTGCCCTTCCAACATTTTTTTTTAAATAAAAATTGTTATTTGAAAACCTCTTTTGGAAACTGAGCTTTCTCAAAGTCATAGTTAAAGGTAGTATATTATGACTAATATCTACTCGCCTTGGCTGTGGATAACTCATGCTGGGACAGAAACACCTCTGAATGACTGGGTCCTGGGGGGGGTCAAGTAAAAAATGCAGCAAAAACAATGGGAGCTGAACCTAGGGAAAGAGACTTCCTAAATATTTATTGAACAGACTATGTCTTTTTTATATTTGAATCAATAAAGAAACATTGCATTAATTGTCAGTAAATTAGATTAAGTAAATTTACCCATGTTAAGGCCATTTTGCCCAAAGCAATTTGTTAGCATGACCAGTTTTTTCTGGTGTTTTTAAGGTATATTGTGGTCATAGATGTTTTGGTTTTGATTATCCTGACTTAGTTCCTCTCTCAATAATTTGACAGTTCATTTTGCTGACTATGTAGCTATAACTAGAACCATAATCAATCGTATCTGAACTGAGGAACAAGGTGCTAAGAACAAATGATAACAGAATAATTCATTATCTGTCTCTGCTATTCTCTGTAGGAATGTTTTCATTATGCAAAACATTCTAAACTAAAATAGTTGCTTTTTGCTGATCAAGATTCTTGTCCTATTCAGAGATTTCATAAATATATTCCATGTTTTTTTAATGCTATAAATTTATATTCATTTTCATCTAATGCTAAATTTCTAGTAGAAATTGAATTCCTGGAGTCAGGAAAGGTGAAAAATGCTGAGTTCCTGCTTTCATTGGTCAAACTTCCGATTAAACATTCTGTGCAAAGTGTGTAAAGATGTATTGGATTTTCAGCTCTTAATTACTTTAGCCAGTTGCCATCTGTTCTTTGAATTCTGACCTTTCTTTCCAAGTTGCAGCTACATGGAGTGTCTGCAGTCAAGCCAATTAGATCATGGATGTTTCACGCTGACATTACAAGAGATTTAATGTCCACCTGCAGAACCCTGGTTGATAAATTTAATAGTGATGACACAGTGGCCTTCTGCAACCTTCATCCAGCAACAAAATAATAGTTTATTACGCTTGGCATTCTTCGTTTAAAATGTGACACAATGAGCAGTGGCAAAATCACATTTTGATTTGTTTCTTCAGCCCACAACATTAATCATATACTGTCAAAATCTTTTCATGCTAGTTTCTCACAGAGATGATGCAGGTTAACTCTAAAAATCAACCCCATAAAATTACCCTTTTCTGGCCTAAGTGGAATAGTCACAGACTGAAATAGCTTTAAGCCACCTATTCTCCCATAAAATTCTCAGACGGTCAAGGCTGAACTTTGTAGGAAGTTTGCCACTCTGATATTGCCTGTCATCTGCTTATGAAAATGACAGACTGTCTAAAGAGTTCCTGCACTGGATGCAGGAATATATAGGAAATACCCACATATTTCTTATAGTAGTTGTATTAACAAATGATTGTCCATCAACACACAATAGTAATGCAACAATATTTCAATATTGTTTACTAGTAAATGGTACCAAAGGCATTCAAATCTATCTCAGCATTTAATGGGGACCAACCACTTCTGTTAACCTAAAAAATGTCACAATTTCTGAATGTAATATTATCATTGAGGAGTACATTTCTATAGGACTTATTACATAAAAGTTTCTTTGCAAAGAAGCTTCTGGAGGACATATAGTTTCAGTACCTCTCTGAAAACATAAGACAAAAGAAAAACTCTTCCTTGAGGAACATTTTTAAACTGATTATAAATGCAAAGATGAGCTGTGAAGCCTATCAATGTCAGTGAGAGTCAGCCCTTGTATTGATTTTACTGGTCTTTGAATCAGGTCCTAAGTGTGAGATTTTGATAACCCATTAAAGTCCCCATATTTTAAAACTGAGCTTATTGTCTTGAACTACTAACCTTAAGACAGAAAATAAATGCTACATGAAGAAGCACAAATCCCTATCATTGCATGAGAACACACTACTTCAGTTCTTCCTGTGCTTACAGTGCTGAGCCAGATGGCAGTATATGTAAAGCACTGCGTTGCAGAGTTTCAAAAGCAATTTTGCTGACTTTCAAGGAGTCTAATCTCTTAAGAGAACTGCAGATTATCTGTGTGCTCTTAATAGGAATCTTTTGTTCCTCTCTCTGCTTCCTCAATGCTGAAAAGTGCAATAAAACCAACTGCATTTCCACTGAACAGAATTCATTCTATTTCAATGCTAGGTGGTGACGAAAATTCTAATGAGCCACTTTGCTCATTATGTTTATTTGGCAGCATCAAACAGAAAACTCATACATCACAGGAAAAAGTCTGGCGGTTATGTCATCTTGCTGAATTTATACTGCTAAATGGAACATTTTCAGAACTCTGGATAAAGAACTAGGTGTTATTTTGTCTTAAAAATAGAGTGAAAATACTGAATTTCTTCTGTAAAGATTTTGAGATGCTCCAACAATTTCACAATAACATCTGAATAAAGAGAAAATTAAACTGAGTTAAACAGCATAAAACATCATTCTCAAAAGTAAATACATTACATTCAAAGTGTCACACAGAAATTAACTGTATTTTTAAACTGATCTGTGATGCATAAATATTACATTTTTCCTTTGAAATAATTACTTACAATAATGTACTTCATCCAATGAAGACTAAAAATCACAATAACAGAAAATGTGTCATTCCTTAATTTACTAGAGCATAACTGCCACCTCTGTAATTCTTCTTCATTACCATTTAACCATGTCTGTGGCAAGACAATCTGGAGACCAGGCATGATGTCTTTTTGATGCTTTCAACCATTACTTTCTGCACACTTCTTTTTCAATTAAATTGAGGATAAGAAGGAGTAGCATTCTCCATGTGTTGTGACTTTTTTTGTCCCATGTCACAATTAATGCTTAAACTTAGTTTCATATTTTTATTCTATGAACATAGTTATAATATGTGAGTGCAAACACACTGTCATACATGCTCAGTATCAGTTTTGTTCAGACATTCTACTGTCCAGAATACAGCAGACAATATTCAAGCAAATAGAAGTATGATTTTTTTGTGTGTGATCCCTACATATACCTATTTTATGTCCTTATTCGCAACTGGCTGGCATTTTAAGACTTCTTCAAAGAGCAGACTCTCTAACAGTGTGGTTGCTATGGGCTGCCCATGTACTCTGCTCAAGCTCTTTATCTGCTGTTACCTACCATTTTTGGATTGCAGTCATCTCTTTCCTGATGGGAGGCTGAGACCAGCTCTAACCTTTTCTTTTCTCTGAATTTCTCTTGCAAGGGGGTGTTTCTACCTACAACAAGGTTGTACTCACAACTGTTGTAAAGCCGTAGACTTTGGGTGAATTTTCCCCCCAAAAAATCTGTTCCCTTCTCTCCTTCCTCTTACTTCCTTCAGTGTTGTCTTTCCCTTTTTCCTCACCACCATGAACTCTATAACTCACCACGACCCTACAACCCTGTAACAAAATCTATACTAGCCCTCTCTCGTCTTTATCCAGGCACCCTGATTGTCCTTCACCCTACCTGCACTCTTAGCTGTTCACCTGTGCCTTCCTGGACTTATACTGCCTAATATCATGCCCACTTTAACTCCTAATCCTTCTGTCCAAATATATGGCTTGCATTAATGACTCCTTACATTTGTTTCTGCTCCATCTTTGTGAGGCTGAGCAGCAGGGTCGTTGTGCTTTATAAAGAGCTCTCCAAGCCCTGTTTTCAGTTCTGGATCCTCAGCATCTGTTTATGATGTCTACCTGAATGTCAAATGCAAAGAAACACAACCTAACTCTTGCACTTAGAGTTGATGTATTCAAGCCTAGATATTTTTTCTATTTGTTTTCTTTTGTTGTTTTTATTGTTTCAAACTACTTACAAAACAAAAAAAGCAAAACCAAAAACAAAACCAAAAACAAAACACACAAAAACAAACACCTAAAACCAAAACAACCCCCACCCCCAGAAAATCTCAAAACACATTTGTAACGTAATTTTTAAGAGCAGAAGATGAAAACCCAACTACCTAGCAACATCTCTGTCAATTCAGTGGATGAGTCTACAACAGAAAAGAGAAAAATATGTTGCATGGAAACAGCATGGAAACCCCCTGCTGTTTATTCCTTGTGCCACCAGGTGTGTTCTGCTCTGTCTCTCATGCCATCACTCATTAACCTGCTGTGGTACGGGCATTAGCACGATGCAATCATAAGAGGTGACCAGGTCCCTAAACTTCTGACATCTATTTTTCCAGACTGTGCCAGCTTGTTTTTGTCTGTTCACTTGCCATTTTTGTGAGGAATTATTCAAGTTCAATTAGAAGACTACAAAGAAGCCTTTGACCTCCATGGATAAGGCCAGATTTGTGCCATGTTTATACATTTTTTATTACTGAGCTCTTGAGTTCACAGTAATACTACAAAGTGGATTGCCACTAAGCAATTATGGATCCATCAAAACTAATGTTCTTGCTATTTTTATCTTTTACAAACAAGAAATAAGTATCAGGGAGCATGTAGAACAGACCATTCTTAAGAATAGATTATTACCACATTAGAAAGCAGTTCACGGTGTAGAGGATTAGAATATTCTTGCTCTTCATTCAGATTAGGCAATCATGGAGTTAATTGCTCTCTGGCGAGATGAGCTTTCATTAGTTCTGAAGTCAGCTCATCAGTTACAGTAGTGATGACAGTGGAAATCACTGAAGGAAAAAAATACTACATCATCTTTTAAAAAAATTAAAATAAATCAAACCATCAAAACCCAATCTGTATTCTAGCAGCAGCTATGCAGCTCATGTCAATAAACGATGATATACTGAGCTACACTAGTAACAGTCATGATACCTAAGAATAATGGGAGATACTGAGAAAAAAGCAAGAGGCCACTGTTCAAAGAAATAATGTGAAGAAATAAGAAAAAACACTTTCCTGACATTATAAATTACATATTTTGACAGAAAGTGGTTTGATAAAAATGAAGGAGATAGAGTTCATGTTGCTGCATTAAAGAGCTAACAGAATGTTATGGTCAGTGAAGACTAGGAGAGTTACTGATTATATGTACAACAACTGAACCCTTAGTAAAATTCCAAAAGTGTCTCTCAGTCTCAGTCCTAAAACCAGAAGTTGACATGGGCATATCTATCCTATTCCTGTAAGCCATCCATCATTGTTCTAGCCAGCCAGAGAAGAACCTGAGTACTAACCACAGTCATTCCAGCTGAGCTGTGGATTTAAGGCTTGTATACTTTATATACAGTACATAAATGTTATCAGTGACTCCTGGGATTGAAGAAGAAACTGAGCACTCTGCAGGAACAAAGCCCTAAATAGTCATTCGTATTCTATTTAAGTAGAACCTAAAGCAGAAAGCTGATTCACATTTGTTCATTGATTACATTACAATGCACAAAAAGAAGCCAGTCAAAAATAGCAGAAGTATTTCATTTCACAGCTTTTTAGTTTAACCAGCAAATTAGAACAAGAATAGCAAAGCAAATTTCCGTATTTTTAATGTCTATGATCCTTTCAAATTTTTGAAGAAATTGATTTCACTTTCTTGAATTAAAGATTATTTTTGTCCTTGTGAAAGCAGTTAATGTTGTCAATTATTTCTTTTCAGGCATGCCTGAAATATTTTAATGCGAAAAATTTGTCCTGGTGACGTTTTTAAGAAGTGGATTCATGCATTCTTAGTAGAAAACTATTCTTTATTTAGATTAAAGAAGCTTGGAAGTTGTTATTATTGCAAGATATTTAAGACATTTACTACAATTTAAGGCATTAAAGCTAACTATTTAAGAAAAAAGATTAAGCAGATAAATTTTTTTCTCTTAAAATCCGCAAATTACCCACCCAACAATAAATTATATGAAGCATTTGTTGAAACAATGGAAATAATTTATAGAGATCAAGTTTTTTAATATAAAATTACTTAAAATACTATTTTAATTTAATGAATTCGGGGAACTAAGTAAGTGTCAGGATTTTTTTTTTCAACTCAAAAACTAGAATGGAATTAATCTGAAGATATCAAAATTAAAGTTTTCAATTTTTTCCTTTTTTACATTTTGTTGGATGGCAAGAGTGTTCTCGTATCACTGAATTTGATTCTGATAAATTGACATTTTCTGAGAAAAGTGACAAATATTTCCTCACAAACTCAAAAGTTGGTGTTTAACTGAGTATGGGCAAAAGTTTGCTATTCATGATCATTGAGGACAATCAATTCCCAGCAACTAATAAGTAGAGCAGCAATATTATTCCATTTGATCTCAGAAAACTGGTGTAAACTCTCCTAATCTTTACCTTTACAAAGTCTTTGTTACCTTTACAAACTTCTTTGTTCTTAGACACAGATCAAAGTAGCTATCAGAATGAAAGCTGCCTCCAGAGTGAAGAAATTTACCAGAATTTGTACAATGCTAAGAGAAAAAAGGATGTTTTTTACAACAGAACTGGGACAAATTTCTATGCTTGGTTAATATGATATGAACTATCTTGGAGCATTAGAATAACTTTTCTGTTAGCCAGGGTGTTGGTTAACAACCTATATCACAAAGAATATGCAGTGATAAGAAATTTAATTGCCCGTAGTTAATTTACATTAGTCCAGCTTGAAATGTTGGGAACAATCTGTAAACTATCTGAAACGTCTTCAAAACCTTCAATGATTGAGAAGCATGAATTTCATATTAATACTTCTGTTTCTAAATTATGAGTTGATTTAACTGTGTACCAAACTTTATCTGTGAAGTAAACCTTCCAAAGCCCAGTTTAAATTATTCAGGTCTTTTCCATGTAATGATAATCATAGAATCATAGAATGGTATGAGCTGAAAGAAACCTTAAAGATCATCTAGTTCTAAGCCCCTGCCAATGGCAGGGACACCTTCCACTAGACCAGGTCGTTCAATCGGTTTTTACATATGTAAAACACAGAACAAGAATCTATTATAGACCTCCTAAAGAAACTTTGCAGTGAGATGGGGGCTGGTTTCTTCAGCCATGTCTCATGTGAAATGATGAGAGGAAGTGTCTCTAAGTTGCATAAGAGAAGGTTCAGATTAGATATTAGAAATTTTTTTCACTGAAAGAGTGGTTAGGCATTGGAATAAGTTGGCCAGCATGGCGGTGGGGTCACCCTCTCTGGAAGTATTAAAGAGGTGTCCAGATGTTCAGAGAAGAGCAACAAGGCTGGTGAAGGGTCTGGAACACAAATCCCATAAGGAGTGGCTGAGGGAGCTGGGGGTGTTTAGCCTGGAGAAAAGGAGGCTCAGGGGTGATCTTATCACTCTGTACAAATGCCTGAAAGGAGGCTGTGGTCAGGTGGGTGTCAGCCTCTTCTCCCAGGCAACCAGCAACAGGATGAAAAGGCATAGACTTAAGCTGCACCAGAGGAGTTTCATGTTGGACATTAGAAGGAATTTCTTCACAGAAAGGGTGCTTAGATATTGGAATGGGCTGCCCAGGGAGGTGGTGGAGTCACCGTCCCTTGGAGTGTTTAAGAAAAGACTGGATGTGGCACTAAGTGCCACAGTCTGGTTGTCCTGGTGCCGTTCTGTTCAAAGGTAGGACTTTATGATCTCAGAGATCTTTTCCAGCCTAATTTTTCTGTCTGCAACCCCAAGCAAACAGCAGTGTGGGCCTAATTTCTATCACATATTTCAGAGATGAAATTTTATTATCAGAACTTCTTACATAAATGATTGCTCCAAAGACACTCAGGAAAAGCTTCACAGAATCTTGCCGAACAGAATTGTTAAGCGTGCTAGAACGCTTAATCATGTAGAAAAATTTGGGTGGAAAGAGACGTCTGAGACCCTCTAGCCCACAACATGACCAACTTGGATGTTGGATCTAGTTAGAAAGTTAAATCAGGTTGTCCAACCCCTCAACCAACAGAATGTTGAGCCTCTCCAAGGAGATAATAAAACTGTCATTATATTTTCCTGACATTGTGTTAGGAGTTACGTCTGTTCTTTTTTACTCTAAAGAATTTTTCCCCCCCGTAAGTTACCAAAGAAACCAAGTGTTGGATACTTAAGAGTACTTGACCAAAACAAAGAGGTGGCCAAAGGTCAGAGGGACAGATAACTCGAGTTTTGGAGCAGGTAAAGGACAGAGCTTGAGGCAGCGAGGCACTCTGTTTTTCGGTGTTTGGGGAAAGAGAACGACTGGGTAGCTGCTTGCTGCAAGAGAAGTTCACTGTGGTCAAAAGAGTCTGGTCCTGGGAAATCTATCATCTGCTCGTCCTGGAATTCTGAGCTCCTCTTCCACCCTGCAGGGGCTGGGCCAGCCCTGCCCCGCTGTCGCTTCCTCGGCACTGCTCCTCTTGCTACAGTGTGACCCTGCACCTCCCCCTGTCCTGCTGGGACATCCTGCCATCACAGCCACCAGCCCCGGACTTTTCCACTATTTCCAGCTTGGTGCTCTGAGAATCCTGCAGGGGCACCGAAACTGAACTCCCCTGAGTTTTTGTAAAGCAAAGCCCTCAAAGTTCTTAGTATTGTTTTGTTATTAATGCTGTATTTGGGTTTTTTTTGTTTGTTTGCTTGTTTTGTTTTGTTATACATACTAGTAAAGAACTGCCATTCCTATCCCCAAATCTTTGCCCAAAAGCCTCTAACTGCAGATTTATAATTGGAAAAAGGGAAGGAGTAATTTACATTCTCCATTCCAAGGGAGGCTCCAGCTTTCCTTGGCAGATACCTGTCTTCCCAAACCAAGACACATTGTCAGTCAGCTTCCTCTCTAGTTCCAGCAAGTCCACTTGGTGAGGCTCCATAGGTTTGAAAGATTTGGATGGTGCTTCAGAAGTATTTATATCAAAAATGGACACATTTGTGAAAATTCTTTAGTACCAGGTTCACATATAGGCCCTTGTCCATGGGCTGTCTATGAATGTGGAATTTCTAAACCTTGTCAGGTTAACCAAAGTAATTGGCTCCTGGCCAGCTCTGGATGAGAGCAGAGCTGTCTCATGTCTGTCTGTAAAACTGACTTTATAGAATGGATATTCCTAATATGGTGTATCTTATTTGCCTAAGGAGCCTGAAAGAACCATCTGGTTGATTTTGATCCTCATAGTTATTGTGATGAGAAACTCATTCAGGCAATTCTTCCACAGCTGCAAAAAAAAAAAAAAAAAAAAAGTGGTGAGACAGGCTGTATTTATGAGAGAAAAAAAAACAACATCTCAAATGCTGCTAAATATGTTTCAGGATAATAGCTTCAATAGCACATCTGATGAGTATTTAGAATAAGTGAATGCTGAATGCCTTATCAGGGATAACACAGACAAAGGTTATCAACATGTGCCACACATCAAACATTGATCCCACTGCAATTAATTTAAGTGAAAAATTGTCTCCATCAGCAAATGCTTTTGCACAACATCAAAGCCTGTTTCTTTGTTGTTCCTCTTCTTTTTAGTGGGAAGCTTTGACCTGTCCAACTAAGTTAGAAATCTCTGTTTCTTTTAATTTATTAGCTTCCCATGCTTTGTAATTAACCTCCCAACCTTGGATCCTGAATGGTGAAGAAATTTTCACTGATGTTTTGATAAATGAAGGGTTTTTTCACCTTCTGGGATTATTTTTATAGGAATGTAATTATTGTGATATACATATGATCCAAATCACCTTCAGCCAGTTTTGAGTATTTGAGTTTTGAGTTGAGACCTTCTACTGATTCTACTGTCAATTCCACTCAAAGCCCATTTTAATAAATGTTCATACTCACTGGAACTTTGATTCTATGTTGATATTGTTATGAGAAAGTACTAGTAACAAGATGAGCTTCAAACAGACAAGAAGAACCTTTTCAAACATGACAGCAACTTAGATACCACACACTGGTAGAGTCAGTGTGTCTTTGCAAAGACACTGAAGAAAATAAACTCTTATAATGGGAGAGAGGCAAAATTCTGTCAGCAGTTCCTTGAACACAAATAGAAACAATGGGCCACCTTAGATATTTGTTAAAAATACCAAGTACAAAATGTGCAAAATAGAAACAGTAATTAGAGCACCAGGTAACTGCATTGTGCTCAAAAGAGATTTGGGAAACTGTTTGAGCAACAATTTTGGACATAATAAATCAGTTCTAGAGTTCACTAGAGGCACTGAAACAGTGTGAACACAAAGCATGAATTTCATATACACTTCATTTTACTCTGCCCAAGTCGTGGAACTGATTAATTGTTTGTGGTCAATGCCACAGGATTGACTACAGAATGACTAAGACAAAAAGCAGAGTAAGCAACTGTGCTGAGCAGAGCACAACCAATCAGTCCAGTTTGTTTCCAGCTGACTGTGTTATTATCTTTATCTTCTTTTTAAATTATGGCAAAAGAATTATTATTATAAATGAAAGTCTGGCAGATTTTCAAAAGGACAATACAAAAAATATGACTAGAGGACCAACAGTGGAATTATTACAAAGCATTTGCAAATTATAGACATCGTATATAAAAAATACAGCATTCCTATAATTATTCTGATTAGTTTAATATTTAATTTGCAAAAGGGTTGCTCTCTTTAAAGAAAAAAAATTGATTTTTCAATATCTAACTGTTCAATACCTATATATGCATTATCTTTTTAATACAATAAATCTTTTCATGCACTTTGCATGAAGATTGATTATATTGTAGTGTTGTGAACTAATAATCTATTTTTATAACATTCACTGGAATAAGGAATGTATCGTTTAAGTTTACTTGACTTTGCCCTAATTTGTAAGAAAATATGCAGAACCAGTGAGGTATGCACAGTAATAAATACTTTTAACTACAATTTATGAAGTTGACACACCATCATCCAAAGCTATAAAATTACAGTTTGGCACATAAATGGATCCACAAGAAATTTTAGAAAGATGATGATGTGATTGTTGGCTGACAATGACCCACGTAAGTGATTGAAATAGGTATCCTGCTCAAAAGCAACTCAACTTGCTTTTGGAGATACTTGTCAAAGCCTTTGGACAACCAGAGCACTCCACAAAGAGAGCAGTACAGTTCCTGTGGGAGGATTTCTAACTGATTATTTGAAGAATTATAATTTCCATAGAGAAGAAATGCTTCTTATAATCTGCAATACTGTGGCTCTCTTGCATTCACAGCAGACACAGGAAAAGGATCAGGCTAAATAGAGACCAAGGAAAGAGGTGAAAAAGGCAAATAGGAGGAGTGACTAAAATACAGGCAGATACCCTAGTCCACTAGTCACCTGACAAGAAGAACAGTAACTGGTGTTTTCTCTGTGCTGGCATAGTTACGTAAACTTAGAAAACAATAGTACTGTGCCACTTTTGTCCCCTTGTCTAATTTTTCCCTAGTTTCAGAAGTCCTACATAAGGAACAAGTTTCAGAAGTCCTATAAAAGGAACAGAGATTATATATACTTGCCTGGTGACTTTATACTAGTGTTCTGCCAGCTACAGAAATATTACCAGGTCATTCACTATGTGTATGTCACTTAGAACAAAAGCCACACATTTTTAGTCTTGCTTGCTGGTATAGCCCACAGGAACTTGCAACAGTGTCTGTCTGTGTAGTTAAACCACCTCCTCCCAAATTTATAATTCACAAATAAAAGCCAGTTTTGAAAGATTTACAGTAAGATTTACAAGGCAAACCTAAATAACAGAGCAATAGTCATCCAGATTTATATCAGAGCCTACAAATTGTAGATCTACTAAAATCCTTCCAGTTCCTGACATCCAAGTTATATGCTTTGCATGAAATTAAAGCATCCAACTCATTTTCATAATGGCCCACAGCTTTTCTGTACCTCAAGCTTATATATCTTTAGAAGGCAAAATAATTGTACACCTCTACCAAAGCAGTAAAATATTTATTTATTACCAGATGTGAGAGGAAGGTCTTCTTCCTTTGAAAGCAGCTGCATTGAATTAATAATAGCAGCACACTGTAATCTTAATATGATACAAAAAAACTAAGTAAATCACCTGATGTTGCTTTTGCAAATGCACATTTCCATGGAGATGCAGAAACTGGATTTATTTGGAGCAATATATGACATTAATTCACCTAGAAACAGCTAGGAGGAAATATGCATTTTAAATGTTGGATATGAAAAAAGAAAAATGTTTATGGATCTAGTATTCTCATGGAGAAGTTTCCTTTGTTAAAGGAAAATATTCTCCAGTCATATCATCAATGGACTATGTCCATAGAGCAGACTACTAGCACCCTGAATTATTTTCCTGGGTTTAAATACACTGCAATGTTATGTAGGACTAGCTTGAAAGCCCAGCATAGTATAATGTTGGCCAACAGTACAGAAAAGAAGAGCAATATTTAAAGTGAATTGAATCTGAGCCTATAAGCACTAGTGGCTGCTGCCTCTTTCTGGCCTACAAAAATAAAAAATACTGAACATTTATTATTAAAGAATTGACAAATATAGAATATGTCTGTAATATTCTCGGGTTATCATGTAAAATATAATATGACCACCCAACTCAGACGTCATTCTCAGCACATTTCCTTTAAACTATTTTTTAACTGATTGGGAAAAGATTTTTGTCCTTTTTAGTGTGACGGTATCGTGCCATCCAGAGGCCAACAGAGCTCATTACAATGTTTGGTTCCTAGGGTTATACAAAAGACAGCCATCTTCTGGTCATCACAAGGTTTGGTCCCTGCTTAATCATTACAAAATACATTTTTTCCTATAAGAAGGCCTGACTTTGGTATGTATTTGAAATAACAATTTATGTCTTACCTGACTCTCAACATCCTCAGAGTTGTCTATAAGCAGCATTATTTAGTTGGTGACAAACAGGAAGCTTGGGTAGAAGGACTAATGTGAAGAGCACATTAGGAGAATTAAAGTTAAGCATTAGATAACTAATAAATTAAAGCATTTAGCTTCCCAAAATTCCCAGTTCCCTCACCTAGTTCTGTCCTGCAAATCAGTCACTGAATCTCATAAAGTGAAAGCACAATGTCCTCTCAGTTTTCAGTGCCAGTAGCAGAAAGTTTATGTTTATATTTGAAAATCCTTGAGTTTATTTTCAGACAAAATTCTGCTCACTTACTGAATATTTAATAGTAAAACCACGACAACAGCAGCAACAACAACAACAAACACAAAAACTTTAATGCCAGACTATTTGTCTTTGGATCTAATATCAAGACAAAATAAAGCATATAATTCTGGTAACTTATTTTCCAGTCTACAGTATATATTTATTATAATTAGACCAGAATATTTTCCTCTTCTATCAACCAAAAAAAATTTAATAATAACTTTCTTCTATGTACACAAAAGATTAATTATACTTTTAAAATCTTGTTTAGAACAACCTTTTCCCATTTTTCCTCCAAAAAGGTATGTTAACAAGATTTATGTTGCTTTACACTGTGACAAAATCATTTCTTCTGCATTATATAATTATTTTATATGAAAAAAATAATGTTTTAAGACAAAGGCATATTAAAATAATAAATTCTCTTTTCAAATGTTAGAGAAAGGAACTCAGCAACTGAAAATAATCAATAATTAAATAAGAAAAGGAAAATAAAATTTAATTCAACATTTTACTTCTCAGAGTGACAATATTAGACTTGGTTCACTTCACTGGTAAACCCTAAGGACAGATTAAAAACCCGAGCTCTTGTGACAAATTATTTTCCCAAAATTGGAAAAGTTATCCCCAAAGATTTTTTTTTAAGATACGAAAGAAATTGACAAGTAAAATTATGACCATGCACCAGTCAACTCCTACTCACAGATTTTCTGGGAATCAAGTTGATTCTTTAACTATGAGTTAGGAAGTAGGTAATGAGTAGCAATAAAAGCACAGAATAACCTGGCAGGGAGAGACTCAGCTGGCAGCAGCAAGCACCGGTGTAGGAGTTAAAGGAGTGGATGAGTACAATGAGGACTATCAAGGAGTGAGAGAGAAAGAGAGACTTCTGAAATCACACCCTGCTTTCCCTGGAGCAGGTCCCAGAGGCTGACAGGATGCATGATATGGAAGATTCCCTGTTGTCCCACTGCCTGACTGAACACAGTGAGTGACGGAAGGGACAGGGGGCAGCGGTGATGAGTTCCTTCCTGTCAGAGTGGCAATGGTAACAAGTTCCTTTCCCGCACAGCACATGTAGCTCTCCAGTGACCACTCAGGTGCCCTCATGTTGTTGGTATGTGGCTCTGCAAATGGAACCAAAGAACTGATGGTTCATTTAATATAGAGCTGTCAGTGAAGTTAAGTTGGCCTATGCATTGTGTCAAAACTGCTTGCATAAGGAAAATTAAATGGGTCCCTCTCCTAAGGAACTTCCTTCTGAAGAGAACACGAAGCCCAATATGCAGCCTGCACCCACTCAGGGAAGTCTGCCCCTCCCTGAGCCCCACAATAAAGTGCACCCTCAGTCAGTATGAGGATAACAGCAAGCTGGGTAGGAGTCTTCATTTTCTGGAGGGCAGGAAGGGTCTGCAGAGGGATCTGAACAGGCTGGATTGATGGGTTGAGGTCAATTGTGTGAGGGTCAACAAGAGGTGCTGGGTTCTGCATGTGGGTCACAACAACCCCATGCAGCACTACAGGCTGGGGACAGAATGTCTGGAAAATCACCTGGCAGAGAAGGACCTGGGGATGCTGGCTGACAGCCAACTGAACATGAGCTAGCAGTGTGTCCAGGTGGCCAAGAAGGCCAATGGCATCCTGGCTTGTACCAGAAACTGGGTGGCCAGAAGGACTGGGGCAGTGATCAGCCTCTGTACTTGGCACTGGTGAAGCCATGCCTGGATTACATGCCTTGAGTTTTGGACTCCTGACTACAAGAAAGTCATTGAGGTGCTGAATTTTGTCCAGAAAAGGACAACAAAAGTTGTGAAAGGTCCGGAGCACAAATTTTATGAGAAGTGGCTGAGGATGCTGTTTGGCGTGGAGAAAAGGAGGGTTGGGGGAGACCTTATTGCTGTCTACAATTACCTGAAAGGAGCCTAGAGAGGTCTCTTCTTCCAGGTAACAAGAGACAGGACAAGAAAGAATGGCCTCAAATTGCACCAGGAGAGGTTTAGATTGAATATTAGGAAAAATATCAAAAGGAGAGTGTTGTCAAGCACCGAAACCAGCTGTCCAGTGAAGTGGTAGAGTCGGCATCCCTGGAGGTATTTAAAAGTTGTGTAGACCCGGTGCTTAGGGATATGATTTAGTGGTGGACTTGGCAGTGTTGGGTTAATGGTTGGAATCAATGAGCTTGGAGATCTTTTCCAGCTTAATTCCATGATCATCACAGACTCCAGAAATGTGTACAGAGTATTGATGCCTTGCATAAATCATCTCAAAATCAGGTGGGTGTGCAGTTCATGACCATTAAGTTGCTTAAACCTTCCTGGTTTTAACTTCAGAGATTCAATGTAGAAAGTAAGTTTATTTCCTCAAGGGCTCATAAGAAACAACATGTTCTAGAAACAAACTTTGTTGTCTTCTTCATCTTTGCTGTTTGGACTCATTTGTTGAAATTATCAGGGCAAAGTCTCAAGATACGTCACTTCACTATCCCAACTCTCTCAGATGCTCCATTCCTCTTCTCCAGAAAGTTCTAATGAAAAGGTGGCTTTGAGATTAATATGGTTGTGTCTGGTGAAATAATATAAAGATCAAATGTTAACATTTGCCACATAGCACGTTGTTTCCTTATGCTACAAGGAGGAGGGGCCTATATTATTTACTCCTCCTTAAACAAGTTGTGAATACCCTTGTAATCATAAGCAATTAAAGAATTTACAAGAATTTATTTTCTTTACAATATCTGAAGTTCTCCACTCTGTAGTTTAGCAAGTTTTAAGCAGTGAGGTCAAAGGAGTTTAGCTCTCTGACTTACATCAACATTTTCAAATTAGAATTTTTTTTAAATGTTAATTTGAAGAGAGAAAACATTTTATGTGATTTGGATAGGTAACACTCATCTTGATAGAAAAATCTATGGAGACTGTTACATGATCTGTTATGCTCCAACAAATTCATGAGCAAACAGAAAAAAAAAATGAAATTAATAGATTATCATTATTGCAAACTATGCTCAGTCATTGCATTTCTTTTCTCTATGTTATTCTATGAACTGAAAGACTGTAAAATGAAAATACCGCTAAATTAAGCATAAATTATAACTTCATTAAGCTGGTCTTCTGTAACTAAGACAAAATTAGAATTCAAAATCTGTTATGATAGATTCATAACAACAGTGATGATTAATCTCAATCAATCATGATACATTGTAATTTAAGTACTAGATAAGTACTGGAGCTGTTTTTGTAAAAGTATGGAAAAACCTTTACCCCAGCCATCAAATAGCAAAAATTTATATTATAAAATTACATTATCCTTTTCTTTTTGAATACAATCAGTGGTTTTATTATATTTCATTAGTATTCTTACTGTCCCTTGCTGCATTCTTGTCACCTTGCCTCTGTTGGAAAAAGAAAGCTAATACATTAAAAAAAAAAGTTAATTTTTCTTTAAAAGGATCTTTATTCCCTCTAAGTGTCTGTGAGGAAAACAAATCCAAAGAAATATTGTTCTGATATCATTTTAATAAAAATTTGACATTTCCATTTGTAAATACTTTAGAAGGGCAGAGGTGTGGTCCTCTGTTTAGCAATCTCTGGGTTATTGTGGTTATTAAATTCAAATCATGCTTACTTCAGCACTCCTTCTGCAGTCTTGCTTCTGTAAAGGTTTATTCACCCACTTAATTGCATACAACCCAAGTAATCATCAATGCAAGTAATCAATATAAAAGTAGATTTTGAAGGAATTATACATTACATGTAAGGCTGTGGCTCTGGCCATCCACTAGAAAGTTAGAATATAAATACATCAATGAACAGTAGAACAAAAGCACTCTGGACTTCAAATGAGCAGATCTATAAATTTACTATTTACAGTTTCATCCAGAATTTGAATTCTCAGGCTGGTCAAATGGCCAAATTCAGAAACTTCTGTGTCTGAAAAAGAAGGTGGCATGGGAAAATTTGAGGCTGAGATGAAAACATGAACAGGATCACTTTTTAGGCATAGACTACAGCTATCCCCAAAAAGTGTTATGGACAATAGGGCAAATCATGTGGTATGCAACATGCAGTACAAAAATTGAATTTGCATGCATTCTACATCAGTTTATACTTTTTATACAGTGCAAATGATGCATCAGTTTTCATTTTTTTAATGGCCAGTGTTTGGGAGTGGGGGGTAGTGATGTTGTATATTCTTAGTTGTATTACTCGCATTGTTGATTACTGTTGATTACTTTAAGCAATATCAAGAAAACTGGAAGTTGTTTTCTGTGTGAGAGCTGAGGTATTTCCAATTATGCAGAAAATGTCAGTTTTCCTTAGAAGGGTAATCAGTCTATAATGTTGCATTGAAATGTTGACTTCACTCGGAATAAGATGCAGTTAATTAACTTGAAGCAGTATGAAGTTCATGTTAAAGAGTAATTTGAACTGAGTGAAAAAGTAAACTCAATTGAAAATCATAAGATAAAATTATCTTTTTATCCTATGTTTTGACTTGCTCCAGTCCTGGAAAATAACTTCTGAATGCTTTATTACCTTCTTTTAGTACTTTTTCTGCCCCTCTTCAGTCTTTTACCTTCTTTAATTTTTGATAAGGTTAACTTTGTTTAAGACATTTTATTAGTTAATTTGAATCTGCTAGAGTTGATCAAATGGAAATCTGCCAGTGAATCCCTGAATGCCACAGCACCTCAGCTTCTGTCTTATGTTTCCAGGCCCTTCTCTAAGCCAATATTTGCATTTGAAATGTATTTTCTGTGACACACTGGTCTCCCTTTTGGTTGATCTAAATGTTAATTTGCAGCATTTTCATTAGGTAGCGTCATCTCCTGAGGAAAAAGAAACATACAAAATGACATCCCTTAATTTGTCTTACCATTGGTAGACAAATTTCAGTGCATTAAGACAATGATTTTTTTTTTAATCCTAGAAATTAAAGAAAATATATATCTGGCTTTGTATGATTATGTGAAAATGGACATCTTAATATTTGATGCTTATATTTTTGGAATTCTGTGGACAATGACAAAATTCAATACTATTTAAGACAAAAATAAATGTTGAAGTGTTTTAATTTATTTCAGAGCAGAAAAATCCAATTTTTTAATCATATAAATTCATAAGATATGGTCCAGATTTCCCTTTTTTCATAGAACAATATCTGTCTTCTTAGTCTGAGCTGAAAAGGCCAGCCCTAATTTATTGTAACAAACTATTTCTATGGGACAAAATTATTCCTTGTCTCATTAGCTTTCACTATTCAGTGAACTTGAACATATTTCAAGATTAATTTGAAGGATACAATTTGTTTGGAGAAACTTGCAGCCTAGAAATTAGTTCTGTTTCTCCATGTTCCTTCTACTCAAACTGGAACTTCATTAGAAATGGTGATTTGGTCTAAGAAATTATTTCAATTATTCATAGTTCAATTTTAAAGTTTTACAGTCCAAAGGGAAGTTCAGCTAAATGTATCATCAGATTATGGACTGTGAAGTGTTTTTGTCCACAGCATTTTTTATTGCCTTGGTAGAAAATGGAAGGAGCATAAAGGACATGTTTTTATATTTTTTGCCTATAGCTGTGATTCTGATCTACTTAGATGAAAGTTAATATTTACTCAGATTTTACAGCAGGAGCAAAGCTAGTGCTAGAGCACAATATCAAAAAGGTATGCATGCTAGAACCATACAAGCATGGAGTGGTTGATGTTGGAAGAGACCTCTTTAGGTCAAACCTGCGATTCAAGCAGGGTCACCTAGACACAGAATCTGCTGTGCTTCAGTATTGGCTCTCACTGTCACTGGGCTGTCACTGGGCACCACTGAAGAGTCTGGCTCTGTCTTCTTTGCACCCTCCCTTCAGCTGTTTGCATACACTGTAAACAGCACTTCAGGCATGGGTCACCAGTCCTGAGTACAGGGGAAGGATCACTTACCTTGACCTGCTGGCAACACATTTCTTAATGCATCCCAGAATACCATTAGTCTTTTCTTACCACAAGCACATATTGTAGGCTTACACTCCTGCTGACCACCAAGAATTCCAGTACCCTTTTCTGGAAAGCTGCTTTCCAGATAATCTCCTGTGTGTACTGGTGCCTGGGGTCATCCTTCCCCAGCTGCAGGACTTTGTACTCCCCCATGTTGAACTGCATAAGGTTCCAGTCAGCCCATTTCTTCAGCCTACTGTTGACCTTCTGGATGGCAGCACAACTCTCTGGTGTATCAGAGACTCCCCTCAGTTTTGTGTCATCAGCAAACTTTCAGAGGAGACCAAATTCTCAAATTTTCCATCTGACCCATCATGCAGGTCATTAATGAAGTAGCTGAACAGGATTGGACTCAGTATTGATCCCTGGAACACACCACTGGCCTTCAACTGGACTTCATGCCACTGATCACCATGGACTCAGAATATCTGTTGAGCCATTTTTCAGCCCACTTCACTGGGCTGCTCTTCCAGCCCATGCTTAGTCAGTTTTTCTGTGACAGTCTGATGGGTGGCAGTGTCAAAAGCTTTCCTGAAGTAAAGGTAAACAATGTCCACTGCAGTGGCTTCATCTACCAAGCCAGTCATAGTACACAATGGGCCAGGGAACACTGAATTTGGTAGCCCCAAATAACTATGATGAGAGGATAGTAGGTTCCTCATGTTTTTTACTTAATGAATTAATAATTATTTCAGTAATAAGTTCACAACAGTGAGGGAGGAATAAAGATACTATAAATGCAAAACCAGTATTGTGATAAGTAGGCAGCTTCTAAAAATTACTGATTAAGCCCTTCAGAAAGATCACTTCACAATAGCTCCGAAGTAATGATAACTGAAAGACCATAAATAGTTAAAGGCAGAGCAGAATTTTTTTTGTGGGTTTGTTGTTGTTGTTGCTGTTTTGTTTTTCTGCAAGCCAAAAATAAATAGATGCATTAGTTAATATTTTTACTGTCTGTAAGATTTGGAGAAGTTCATCATCATCATCATTATCATTATTATCATCATCATCATTCCTACATAATATTTGATTCTGTCATAAATTTTTTCATGAAATTAAATTTTTCAATTAATAAAAATTGAAATAAATAGACACAATGCTAATCTGCCTAAAACCTAATTAAATTCTCAAAAGCTCTTGTATGAAGTAACCCTAAATTCTAGCCCAAGACCTATAGTACACTGTGTGTAATATACATATATATATTTATATATCTCACAACTAAGTGTAATGCAGTGGATTCTGAAGGCTGCTACTGAAGTTGAAATGCATTAAAAATTGCAACTCTGAAACTAAGCCTATATGACATATTTGTTAGTGTTCATAAACCAGCGGAATTGATACATATATTGAATTGTCAGGTATGATTTTATGAAATACATTAAATGAGTTAATAGTGCAGTTAATATTACCGTAGAAGTCAAAGACAATAAATCAATAGATTTTATGCAAATACAGCATCTGAAATAATACCAGCACTTAAAAATAAACCTGTGCTTTAAACCTGGAATATTAATGCTAATATTCAGAATACAATGTAAATCTCATTTTATGTGAAATGCATTCTCTAGTTCTTAAAATTTCTTATTATTAAACTTCCTCTAAAACAGTTCATAAAATTCAGGAATCTCCAGGGCAATTAATTATCTGGTGGGTGACTAGTTTCACCACAGAAGCCTATTCCCTAAATACAGCAAGATAAAAAAAAAAAAAAAAAAAAAAAAAAAGATTAAATATTAGTATCAATATGTCTCACGCTGAAATACCAATAAATTTTCATGTTGAAGTGCAAGGAAACATGCTATGTCCTCATTTAAGCCCATATCTGCTTACATTCGTGAGGAGACATTGGATTACGTGTTCTTTTGTGACTTGCTTTACTGACTGATTTGTGCAAATAATTTGAAATTAAAAAGTAATGCAAAGCCTCTGGCCCCTATTTTTCCTTGTTTATAGAAAAGTAAGTTTGTGACTGCTTTCATCTAGTTGGAGGGAGAGTGTTCGTGTGGAAGGAACTGTGAAGCTTCTACTTCATTTATAGAAGACATGAGATTTCACAAAACTAAAACTGTCCAAATATTGATAAAAATTCCCAAAGGACAGAAACCTAAAAGAGTATCTGAAACCATCTTAGAGAAATTATGAAGAGAACTGAGGAAGAATTTAAAATGAGATTTAAAGTAGTCATATGCCTGAGAGTGGCTTGTAGACAGATTGCAGAGCCACAGAGCTGGACTTAAAATATTTTTGCTCACCCAGAAAAGCTGCAAAGCATCTGACAGATCCTGAAATTCAGTTCTGTGTACACATCAAAGTGAAGAACCATCAGCAATTTCACTGTTATAGACAAGAGACAGAAAGAAAAAAAGTTAAATTAGTGGAAAGCTTTGGCCATTGAAAAATGTCTTGCTTAGAGTGAGCTGAGTAAAGAATGCAGGAAAAAAATTGTCAGGAGGAAGAAACAACTGTGGAAATTATCTGTCTGAATAAAAGGTGAGGGAAGCCAAAGAATTTAAGATAATAGATGTCAAAAACTTCCATTTTTCAACTCAGATCAAGAAAATAATAAGACTAAGTAAGACTAAATCAATAGAAAAGTTTGCTTTTAATGGAAAGCAAAACTCATCAGATTTTCTTTAAACTCAATATCTTATTTCTACTGAATAATTTCAGAAATTAATAGGAAAATATTTCTAGCAAGAGCTTTGAGAAGTGCAATAAACAATATTACGCCTATAAAGAAAAATCTTAGTTAAACAGATCTGGCACAAACATTCAATATGTGGCTTGGATCCATAAAGCACATTCTCTGGTAACTCTGATTCTTCAAATAGAAATGAACAGGTGTCTGGGGAAATAAATCTTTCTTGAACTGATGAAAGATTTGAAAAAAATCACAGAATCACAAAATTGTTAATCTTGGAAGGGACCTCTGGAGATCATGTAGTGCAACCGTCCTGGCAAGGCAGGGTCACCTGGAGCACATTGCACAGGAACACGTCCAGGTGGGTTTTGAATGTCTCCAGAAAAGACATTCCAGCTCCAGAAAAAAACAGCCCAGCTCTGCCACCCTCAGTGTGAAGAAGTTCTTCCTCATGGTGAGGTGTAACTTCTTGTGTTTTAGTTTATGGCCATTTGCTCTTTGTTTGATTGCTGGGCACCACTGAAAAGTCTGGCACCATCCCCTTGGCACCCACTCTGCGATATTTATATGCATAAATGCAAACCCCTCTCAGACTTCTCTTTTCCAGACTAAACAGGCCCAGTCCCCACAGTCTCTCCTTATAGGAGAGATGCTCCAGACCCCTCATCATCTTTATGACTCTCTCCAGAAGCTCCCTGTCTCTCTTGTGCTGAGGTGCCCAGAACTGGACACAGCACTCCAGATGTGCCTCACCAGGGCTGAGGAGAGAGGCAGGATCACCTCCCTCAGCCTTCTGGCCACACTCTTCCCAATGCACCCCAGAATCCCATGGGCCCTCCTGGCCACAAGGGCACTGCTGGC
>JANPWX010000419.1:3028744-3048579 GCA_024734555.1 Trochalopteron elliotii
CTCCCTTCCCTTCCCTTCCCTTCCCTTCCCTTCCCTTCCCTTCCCTCTTTCTTGATTTAGCTGTCAGCTATAGCTGGCTATATATATGTATATAGAAGGCTCCTCATGCTAATGTGATACATTTAGTTTTATTTCTAAATCAATAGCCTGAAATCAGAACAGGCTGAATTAGCAGTATTTTGCTCCCAAAATGTAACAGTTAATGACTGCATTACAGAAATTTTGTATTATACCAACTGAATTCTTTATCACTTACTGTTTTATAGAAGGAAAAAAACCATATAAAATGTTGAAGACAAAATGGGAAATACCAAAGTCCTTAGTTTTTAAATAGTTTTCATCTGCATAGTATTAACAATATTTGTTCTCACTGACAAAAATTTTCCTTTTTATTTGATACAGGTACGAATAACCCTGTGCTGTATATGTGAGCATGACAGGCCATTTCTTTGAACTTCTGATGGCTGTTGAAAACTTGCTTTAAACAGAAGATGCGGTGTCAAAATGTGAAATGGCCATTAGCAGTTCAGAAGAGAACACAATATGTGCTCCAGGCCCCTCAGCCAATAGCCCCAAGGCCCTGAGGTCCCTCTTGATTGTGCGAAGCCTTCTTAATGCTGCCCACCTGGAAAACCAGTAGCAGGTAATAATCAGTGGGCCATAACAGGCTGGGATATTTCTTGGTGATGTCCCTTACCCAAACCCCAGGAAGGCAACACACCTCACCCAGGTCCCATGGGTTGGACGTGGTTGGCATACTGGGACCTCTGTTTGTCTCAGAAGGCAGTCAACAATGACTACTCCCTTCTTTTTGCCTTAACTGAGGATGTTGTGATACAGGGGGTAGGCTGTTCTGCCGTAGGTGACCCTTCCGAACCAAACAGACATTCAGACACATTCTCATTTCCCTGCTCCTCAGATTCCAGGGCCCGACACCTACTACATAAATTCACTTGTGAATGTGAGGTAGGTTGGAAAGGGATCCACCTGGTAACCTGAACAGACATCAGTTTTCATTCCCCTCCATCCCTCAAGGTCCCCTCTTTCTGCCTGGTGGTGAAAGGGTAGAAGATCCATTGCTTCTTGTGAAGAGGATGGCAAATGGGTTTCTCTAAGGCACGGTAGAGTGTGAGTCCACCAGTCAGTCTCTTCTTCAGAGTCCCTAATCCTTTTTAGTCTTTCTGCTTCATCTCTCAGCTCCTCCAGCAGGCTGAGCAGATTGTGGACCTGAGCACACCTCACACAGCTGTTGTCCCTGCTGTCCTCAGAAAGCAGCACCAGGCTCTGGCACTCTCTGCAGACGTAGTCTTTTCAGCTACTTCAGAGTTGCCTCTGAGTCATGACTCCATCATTTTCTGCTTGGGAGCAGGGGAGGTGGGGCACCTCCCTCTGCTCTAGTTTCAAGGTCTTGCCATGTGGGAAAGCTTACCTTGCTTCTTCAGCATGATTCTTTACTCAAGAGAACTTCTGTCTGTGCAGTTCATTTAAGAGTCTTCACTGAAATGGTCTCTTCTGTTTCCCAAGCAGGAAAAAAAACAGAACCTGTGAGCAGGGAGACAGACTTTCCACACTGAATGAACTCATCATCTCTGCAGCCATGGCCACAGAAGTTATCTGCTGAAATGCTCATTGCAGCACCAGGACTTTGGAAGTACCAGGTACCCTCAGCTGCACTGACAGGGATGTGTGCCGATGCACAGGAGGGTTATCAGTCATAAGAAGTCTGGACCCACATGTGCTAAAGGGTGTCAAAATCATATGCTGGAAATGTTTGCAAACATAAATATGTGATTGAGGGTTTGCAAACATAAATATGTGGTTGAGGGTTTCAAGCATACTGCTTTAAATCTCGTACAAAGAAGCCAAGGAACAGAGGTGATAGACAAGTTCAATTTATTTAATATAAATAATGCCTGTCACACTCACATTGTATGGCCTCAAATTTTTTTTTTGTTTGTAGCAAAGGATTTCAGGCCAAAAAATTGTTACTAACCCTACCTAAATTATTTAGAGAGCTCTGAAAAACATCTTTCTTCTAGTTTAACACTTCAACAGTCTGCCTTTTTCTTCTATAAGATTAATATATACCCATAGGAGAAAACAAATAAACAAACAAACAAACAACAACAACAACAAAATCACAAAACCAAAATCTTTTGGTGGAAAATGAGTTAATTTATAGCTCTGTATTTAGTTCAAAACATGCCTGAGATTAATGACTAAAATATTTCATCGTACTGAAATAAGCTTGATTTCATTCAATTTTCTTAATTTAGAAAAATAAAATGTATTTTCAAGCATCCTGCACTATTTGTTCACAGAACTAAATGAAACATGAGAAAAGTAAGGATTTCTAAATGTTAGGTTTCAAGAACATTATACAGCTCCTTCTTATGTTGGTTCTCTAAAATCCCTATTCTTCCAACACTAAATGCCTGCCAGTTGATACCTGAAATACAATATTGCCATTGGGAATACTGATAGGTGAAGCTACCAACAACATAGTGGAGTAACTATTGTAGTTTCAACTGTGACAAAATTTCTGCTATCACCATTACTTTTTTGGCAAAGCATAGAAATCCCTTGCTTGCCAAAGTACTTTCAAGGTCAATGACAAAGCATTTACTGTGAATTCCAGAAGCTGTTTTTATTTTAACAAAATTTCTGAGAAAAAATAGCCTAGTTGCTAAGCTTAAAAAACCCACAGAGCCTCTCAGCAGGTGGAAAAGTACACGACTAATAGTTTGGAGTGAAAAAACAATTAAAATATATTAAGAAACAATGAAAAATTATAGAAGTATTTATGACTTCACTTGTCATTTGCTCCCTCTACAATTCTCTCTATTCCGTTCAAAAGATATAATTTATATATTTTTTCAAAATTTAAATGACACCAAATAAAATAATCATTTATAACAGTATGAGAATGAAAGGGAAGATTTACTTAGGGCTTAATATACTCTTGGGACCAAGTCTTGAATCTACGAATGCTCTGGAGGCATACGTTAACAATTTTGTAAAGCAGACAATGATGTGTCTTAGCACTGCAGTTAGACATATAATGGAGTACATGTGCTTCTCAGAAAGTGATAAATAACAATTTTCTGACCTTTGAAACAGTACTAATTAGTGCTATTGTTTTTACACAAAAAAAATTTAAGAATTTCTGTAGTCTGTTAGTTTGGAGACTAAAGTCTGTGAGGATGTATTCGGATAACACTATGCTTGAAAGGCAACTATACATTGAAGTTCTTTACAGTTAAAAGAAAAGGTCATTTTTTTAAAGCAGAATACACCTCACAGAATACTTATGGGGCCAATGTCACTGCCTTTCCTAACTCTTCTTTTAGTAGATTCCTGCATCAGAAAACGGTGGAATTTTAAGGGCTTGACTTAGTTTTGCATGACCATAACTAATCCTTCTCGGCCTCTTCACTGACATTATCTGTCTTTAGAGAGACCATTTTGCTGAAGGACATGCATGCAATTGCAAGAGACAGCCTTTTCTTTAGTGGTGATCAGGGATCAGTGTAAAGTAACTTCCCTCAGTTGTTTTCTGGAAAAATTTTTATAAGCTCTGAGGCTGTACTGAAAGGCACAGTACTAGGAGGCTACAATAGTTTAAGTGTGAGGGCTATGCCCTATTTAGAGAAATATTTCTTACGTTTTTAATGTGTTTCTGAAGCTATCTATGACGAACAACCTAATATGAGTTCTGCGTTTTCCGAGTACAGAAGGTAAGCCATATCGGTTTTCTGAGTCTCCTGCAGGTTTGACTGAGTTTTCTTAATAAAAAATAAGGGGCCCTGTGTGAGATCTTTAAACTGTGTTAGCAATGGGGAATGAGACAGGTGATATGGCTCCCTAAGCATGAAGAGTATAGAGATGGATGCAGGCCAAAGAGACTGCCCAGACTGAACATTGCAGGAAGATAGAAAGCACAAAGTACAAATTTCCTAGAGGACTCTAAGATTAGTTAGTTATTCGGAGCTGTTGGTACAACACTAGATTATCATTGATGTTCAAAATAAAGCAAGCTGGGATAGACAATGACAAAAATCCCTTCATTTGCAAGAAAGATCTCATATGATCAAAGAGAATTGTATTTGTATAATGAGACTGGATCTTGTTGGTTCACAGTGTTTTTTATGCTTTTCTTAATTAGGAATTATTTCCTTCAGCTTCTAATAAAAGGTTGAGAGTCTGAATAAAAGACCACATAATCTTGGAATGGAATAGATCTTGTAGGTGAGTATGATGTCAAAATGAGAATATTAATTAATCCATTTTCCAACATGGAGATTGTGAGTTACCTCATTACTTGATTTCCCTACAAGGAATAAGTTAAAAATGTTCTTAATGGAGTCTGGTGGCATGAATGGTACTTTAGGAACCACCCTTGAAATATGTGGTGCTCCTTTGCTCTCATTTGCGGAGGAGGAAGACAGCGTACAAGGCTTGTCTGTACAAAAGCTAGCACACTTGCTTTTTCACTTTTGAATACCTTCAGTGTTACAGTGGTAGCTCAGTGTACTGTTCTCATTTTACACCACTTATGAGAGCTGATAAAAGTTGAACATCCATTGAGTTTTACTAAAAGGAGAAGGCAGGGATGTGAATAAAATTATTTCAGAGACTGCCATTGTGACTTTTTAACATGAGGATAACATATTTCTGAATTTTGTAAGGAAATGCTGCCTAAAACTTTCTTCTGACAGAAGAAAATAACTACTTCCCCTAAAGGAAAATTAAGTTTTATTTTTAGAATGAAATACCCCCAAACCTCATCACCAACAAAAAAACAAGCCATGTTTAGGACCTGCAAAATGTAATAAATTTCAGATATTTCTCCTATAACTTGTTGGGTTTCTTTTTATTTTCTGTACTGCTTCTTCATGTAAAGGTGGAGTTCATAATATATTTTATTTTGGAATGCTGTGGAGGATCAGTGTGTAACATGTCTACCTTCAGTCTAGCCATCCAACTGGGCAACTCCATCCCTTTGACTGCAATTTCTTACTTCATTTCACTCAAAGCAGATTTCTCCCTCCTCCCTTTCTTCTTGATTCTATTTGGCCTCTGAACTGGTAAAAACCCCATCAATTATTTTATTTAAGCCTGTAGTTTTCCCATCTATAATTTTCTTCAAGGTTTGTCTAGAAAGTGTCTTGTGGATAATCTTGCTGTCTAAAAGATTTAACTTACTTGTATAATGCACTTGGAACAGACAATACATAAACAGAGAATCATAGCTGCGATATGCCAGGTGGTATTAAAGTCCTATTGGTCAAAACAAAACCAGAAAAAAAAAATTAGAGGAAAAGATTTAATAAAGAAAAGGCATTCTTAGCTTTCCCCTCCAACCACTCACCATTCTCCCCTCTCCCCCTGCTCCCCTGTCACAGCAAAAAAATTATTAGCATGTATTCTTTTTAAGCAGTTACCTTCTCCAACTGTGCTGGTCAGCCTGCCAGTCACATAAGTTCTCTCATAACCTGCCACTGCTTTTATCCTATAGGGACACACTTAATACCTTTCTCCAGCACAGTCTATCTGTAGCTGAGTTACATGAACAAATTTACAGAAGATGGTCCAATGAGGAAGAGAGAATTACTTTCAGTGCTTATCAACTTCTCTCAGAAATACACTTGGCTTTCAAAAACAGCTTTAGTCAGTACTACCAGTAAATCTTCTCCTCCACACAATTTCTTTTTGTTCTTGTGTCTTTGTCATCGAATTATGGGCAAAGTCCCATTCCTCTTGTCATAGAGACCTCTGGCATCACGGACTGTGCTTGAAACAAAACCAAATTGCCATTCAGAGAAATGTAGCACCCAAAATGTCCATCCAAACCCAGTAGATACTAATACACTTATTGCATGTTTTAGCTAAAGTCTTTGAAAAACCATTAACTTCATTAAAATTTCTGCTTAGTTCTCATTACATGTTGGTTTGTAGGGGGTCTCTGGTTACCCTGGCACTCACTGCTTGGGTGAATGTCTGGTGAGTCTGGTGGTAACACATGAGAGAGCACATCTCCACTGCAGCAGTTCCATGTGTCTTGTCTGCTGCAGATGGACTTCACACTCACTGACAGTAAACTGTTTTTTGGGTTTTTTTGACAAGTTTGGAATGTGGGGCTCTCTGAGGGTGTGGTGAGATTGTACTGATTTTCACTTCTTCTAACATTATATTCCGAATACTTTCTAGACAATATTGCCTCAATTGCAATTTGTATGTCTCTTCTTCCATCTACTTGCTCTAAGCTTTTCTTTTCTTGTTCTGTTCAGCTGCACAGCAATGTTTGCCTAAGTGGCACTAACAGGGAGCTTTCCAGTTCTACTTTCATCATTTCACATTTAAGCCATTGCAAGGCTCCTCCCACATTCAAGTGCTAAAAAAGATGTTAAAAGGGTGCTGCAATCTCAAAGAGACCAATACAGTTGTATTATCTACATGCAATCATTTTTTAAAGAAAGTGAGAGTTTATTTTTATTAAGAAAACAAACACTCTTATCTTTGTATTATAAATGCTTATTCCTGCAGTTCTTGGCAGGCTGCTATGAATATAGGCTATGCCAGACAAAACTAAGAATGAATCCTTATCCAAGTTGCTCAATTAGCTGAACGAATCAATTTAATTTTATTTCACTTCTGGTTGTCTTTTTTCTCACCCCAACCTCCAAAAAAATTAAATACCAGTTCTTGTTTCATCCAACAGACTGGAAGAGTTGTGCTCTTGGATCTGGAAAGACTGAATTTAATGCTGTTTTTGTTGGTTAGTCTACTCAGTTTACATCTCAAATTCTGATTTTCTCAATCTTCCTTAGTATGAAGAGCACATCACAGTCCACCAGGGTTAAAACTGAAAGACTGGAAAATCTTTGGAACAAAGTGGTTTGTTGGTTGGTTGGTTGGTTGGTTGGTTGGTTGGTTGGCTGGTTGGTTGTTTTCCCAGCTTGCTATTGATGGAGCTGATTGAATGTAAAAAATATCAAAATTTTAAAAGATGTTTTGAAAATTTTGTTATTTTGGCTGGGGAAGATCATAACTCTTTTGTTACAATTTTTGGGTTGTGAAAAGTGCAGCAGTTATTCTTATGAAACTTTTTCCACCAAAGTGTTATTTCTATATTTAAAATAAATCATCAGAAAATATCTTGTTTTTACCAAAACTTCTAATAACACTTTTTTGCCTTACTCTGTCAGAAATAATATTGACTTATCATAGTAAATGGATATTGCATCTAAATACAAGCTTTAAAATCAGGTACTCATAATGAACAGAGAGCAGAGGTGTCTGCCAAATTTGCATTTAAAAAGTTCTTTAAGTTTGTTATAAATTTTTTATAAATCCATATAAAGGTGAATTGTTCTGTTCTGACCATTCACCTTGAGAAATGAAAGTTTCAGGCCTTGAATGTGAAAGTCCATGCTCATTTTTCTGATTTATTGTACTACTGTGTAGCTAATCTTAACCTACACTGCTGTGCAAGTTTCACTTTGTTCAAGGTTAGTACATTATTAAAGTCAAAACATGTAACATGTAAGAGACACAAAAGAAGTCAAATTAAGCAATCTTCTGTTTTCACATTCCTTCATGTTGCTTCAGGGGGTCTTCTTCTATGTTTAAACTGACCAGTGACATATTTAAATTAGGATTTGAGGTCACTTTCATACTAGCAAGTTCAGTACATGCTAAAAAACTTCCAAAGTAATGTTCAATTGAATTATGCAGTAGGGTAACTAATGTTCATGCTTTGATCTTCTGGAAAATAGGCAGAGGTTAAAGTAAATGCAATCTAGAATGGATGCAGTAGAGAATGAAGAGAAGCTCTTAAAAACTCAATTTTTCTCCAAATCCCTATGTCTCAGAAGAAATTTTTCTATTTCTTATGCATGCTTTAATATCCTGTTGACTTCCTTTGCCTACGGATTTTTGGAAGAATAATAGTGGGCTTTTGTTCTCTCATCACACTGGGGGAAAACTGGAACCAGAAGTTTTTGGAATGCTTTTTCATGGAAAATATGACTGGAAAAAATCTTAGCAGAAAAACTATAAACAGAAGTGCAGAAAATGCAAAAATTTTTAAATCATAATTAAATTATTTTCCACCAGTATCTGATTTACTGGTTCTGAGTTCCTTTTCAAAGGCTTGTTAAAAATGTGAACATAAGCCAATGCTTGTATTCATTTGCTCTGTATCAGCCCTGTGTTATTCAGGTTACAGAGTGAAATGTTTGAAAGTTAACACAAGGTATAACTCCCTGCCATTGCACATAGTCCAAGGACAATCAAAAACTCCCTATGAAAATCCGTAGGATGCCAAGTAACTAAAGGCTGTACTACCAAGCACTTTAGAAAAGAAGTGGCTTGAGGACTGTAATCAATCTGAATTCTGATGTCTCCAAATCCATCTCTCAATTCCCTTCCTTCTCCTGCATTTGCAGTGATGGGGTACTTGGTGTGGCTGCTTTATACATTGCTTAGCAGTAGTATAAACCTGGTCTGGGAATGTGCCAGGGTCAATTTGGCACACAGCCCAGATTTTTTCCTGAAGAACAGAAGTTAAGAGAAGAGATATTTCATTTCTTTGTACCTGCAGCCAAATGTGAATGTGATTCCACAAAAAGAAAAAACTCAAGTCTTGTCAGCTTCACAGATTTCCTCCCTTCATGCTCCCCAGTCTCAGGCAAATAGCAGAAATGTGGGCATTTTGAAAAACTTCAAATTGGAAAGCATCAGACATTTTGAATATATAAGCTCTAACAAGCTACTATTATAATATTCAGGAAAAGATTTTCTGAAGTCAGGTCTTGACACATGAAAGAATGTGTCATTCACTATTAAAAATCAACTAACAAGTAAAAAAGCATTGAAAAGCTGAAAAAAAAATAGTGCAAATAGATTCAAAGGAGTCCTGTTTGGTACCTCTTTCTGAAAGCATCTCTATAAAATAGGTTTATTTCTTATGCAAACATGCAAGGCAAAAAAATCCCATAACCTAAAGGGAAATTTTATGTGGTAAAAATCCTCAGTAGCTTCCTACATAGGACATAAATGTGGGACTGCACATTTTTCAGCATGTAAGTGGAATTATCTTTTTGTAAGTTATACATTAGACCCACTCAAAACCCAAACGCATTCACACACACACTGGTGATAGCAGAATAGGCCTCCAGCTGCACAGCTTTATTAGAAAGAGATATGGTAGAGCACTACAGGGCTTTGTAACTGCTGTGGAACAGAGAGAGAGATTTTCACCTGCTGCTGTGTGGCTGAACTGTAGTAAGACATGATCCTTTGGGAAGGTATTAATACATATAATTATATACAAACATATAAATCTATACTTAAGTACATAGGCTGTTTAAAATGCATTAGGAAAATGACATAAAAGCATTATATAACTTAAATAGAAGGAAAAAAAATTATGAAACCATAAAATTAAATGCAATAAAAAGAAGAAAGTCAGCTTACACCATTTCAAACTTTTTTACAAGACCAGAGAAAAACTAGTCAAAAAACTAGTTCATATGTTGGACCGGCCCATTCAATCCTATGCAAAACCCAAACAGTTTATGCCTTCTAAGAAAACAGGAAGAGGTGAAGACACCACACTGTGATTATATCCTAACAAAGGTTTTGGTTTTCTTTGGTTTTCTTTGTTGTTCTGAGGACCCCCATTTAGGGTTTCTGATAACCTGGCTAGTTACACATCAATGATCTTAAGCAATATTTAGGAGTATTCAGAGGAGATCCTCTGTTACCTTTTTTTAGAGATTTGATCCAATGTCACAGTAGCCACTGAATACTTGTTAGACATTGCCTGGTTTAGAAAACCTAGAATGAAAAATGCCAGCAACTCCTCAAAGAACAAATGTATCTCCAGGAAGATTTCGAAATGGCGAGTTTTCTTCTTAGCTTCATATAGCACCATACATCTTTTTGATGATACATAAGTAGGTTTTATATTTTTATGGTTTTCAGCTGGCATTCCTATGTCATGGGACTACGTGTATTTCTCTATGAAAATCTAATATCATTGGTTTTGTAGGGGAATGCTGAAGAACATACTGCGTATTTCACCCTTTTGCAGTGACCCAGCTCTATGTGGAGGCAAGAAGTTTCCTAGGATTCTCAATGACTTCATCTCTGGCTGCTTCTATTAGGCTCAGTCAAGATGCTATCTTCCACTTTTCTTCATTTAAAAAAAAAAAAAAAAAAGAATTACTGCCTAATAGTAGGCAGTAAATTAAATTATTTTACCGAGTTTTCTTTAAACAGAGTAGGAGTGAAAAAAAGACTTTGTTTTCCATTTCTCTTCATTGGTTGGGTGGTGTGATGACAGTAAGAGCATGGTGTTGGGGTGAAGAAAGTGTCAAACCTGCCTTCATCAAGTACATACTGTGGACCTAGGTTGAAAATTTTCATATTTCAGAGTAGGGAAGATTTAGTTTCAGATGTCTATGATGTTTTATTACTAGAAGGTAATTTTCTGTAAGCATACTTATCTATAGAAACTATTCTGAATACAGACTCCCTAATAATAAATAGTAGAGAACTTAAGTCTAAAATTAAAAAAAAAATCCCAAAACATAGTATTTTGGCAAAGGTAGAATGTTATTGGTTGTGAGATGTGTTTTTAATTGGAAGTGAAATGCAAGAGTTAGCTGTAATAATAGTAAAGACATTACAATCAAAGCTGATATACAGTTAATATTTTTGTGCAAGTGTGTAGCAAGTGAAATTGATAGCTTAATGTATTAAATAATATTCATACAAAATGAATATTAAATAAGATATAAAGCATACACTGAATGAGTTTGAAGGTCTTTCTTCAAAGGTTTCAGCAAAATGATTCTACTGGGCGTTATATGACCCTCTTTTCTGGTCTCTGTTAAAGCACAGAAGGTAAACAAGCAACTTTTCTGATTCTAAGGAAAGAGAATGTTGAATTTTCTACTTGATTTCTGCTTAGGTGGTTTTCTGCTGTGACTTTTCTTAATAATCTCAATGTGACCAGTTAGGAATGGAATCAGCAAAACTATGAAGAATTAATTAGGATCTTTTTAATGTAATGTCATCTATTTGTTAAGATTATGTCACCCACATTTAGGGTTGTTCTATTGCCCAACAGGCTCTGAAAATATCACCTACAATCTCATACCCACTATTAATATCTATTTATTGCATTCTGAGAAAAGATAATATATGTGATTGTAATTCAAAAGTCTTGTTTTAAGTTCCCCTTCTTTATAATCTTGGCAGATGCCTAACCATCACCGTGCTTGTTGTCATTTCTAAAAGCCATGGCCTTCACAGAGGATGAAAGAAATATGCTGTTTGTAGCAAACTTCTTCAGTATGTTTAAAATCAACAAGCTGGGGACTATAAAAGATTATCAAACTTTAATGAATAAACATTTTCTAGCTAAAAATGCCTTCCAGAAAACGAGTAATTCCAGAAAGTCCTGGTCTTAGAATACAAATTTCAGATTCATAGGAGAAAGAAAAAACATTTCAGTTTTCAATAAAAATAATAGCTGCTGGAAATTGTGTAACAGTTACAATTATCTCACCTTTGAAATGAATAATAATGCTGTTTCCAGATTAAAATAGTCTGTCATATTTAAAAGGTAAAACTTGGATCATCTGTAGTAAAAAAAAAAATACAGGCAGCAAAGAGCAAACATTAAAATCACCTTCTAATAAAAGAAGATAGGCAAGTAATAGCATATCTGACAGTCACAAATGGTCAACCCAGAAACTTCTATCAAATTATTACAGTTACCTGAAAATGCATTTAATGCTTCAAAGTAGGTTTGTGGAAAGTACTCCTTTAAAATTACTGCCTTTGGAACAAAAGAATTAGTTAGGTGCCCAGGTCTGTATAACTAAATTGAAGCTATAAAAAAACAACAAAAAAACTTGTGGTCAAATAAGTCAGAAGCTGATGGATTCCTGGATGATATTTAAATATTCATAAAATGTTTAACTCCATTTTACAGACATACACAAGAGCTTTATTGCACTGTTAGGGCAGGAGGGCAGATAACAGTTCTATTATAAGTTACACTTTGGACCCTATATTTATTTGTGCATGAACACATCCTAACACGCACATTTAGAGGCAAATGAATGCATGCTAGAGAAGATTTTCTCATTCAGCCTAAAATGTCACAATTTTTCTTTTCAAATGTGATAAGAGAGCAATTTTTTTTCAGAGAGAAATTATCTCATCTGAAAAGCCTTTTTTGAACTATTTGACCTAGCAAAAAAATTAGTAAATTCCATTTTTTCAAAATAATGCCCATCCGTTTTCTATTTTCTCAAGCTGCAGCTTAAACTGCTCTATACAGGGAAAAAAATGCATTAACTACAATAAAAGAGTAATAAGTATTAACCTTAAAGGATAAAGGATTGGCAATTAGCCATGTACACAATGCGTTAATACTTCTAAAGAGCTACAGAAAGTCTGTGATGTTAATATTGGCTTCTGCATTCTGCAAAGGTACTCAGGTTAGATTAAGTTGTGAAATGATACACATATTTGATTGAAGATAAGTAGGGAAATATTTATGTTTTACACTGTGAATTCCCTGAAGGGGTGCCTACTGCCTACTCTACCTGATATTGCAAGCAATGGAGGGTGAGGAATGATGATTTGGTAACACATTAAAAACAGCTCCACTTCCAGTGGAAAAGTACATGGTTGTGAAGACTGAAATAGATTTTCCCTCCTGCCACTCCCCACCTACCCACGCAAAGGACCCAAGCTGGAATTGCTAGGGTTGTGCAGAGTAGAACAAGCCAATGTCAGCCCAGGGAAAATGCAGACTCCAATCGTGATTTCTGCAGACTTCAAAAGAGTGATGCTTGGTTTCTCTCTGGATTTGAAGGCACAGCCATGTTCAGGGTTATGTAAATGAAGAATAATCCCTAGATTTTGGGCCATTCCTATGAAAGTTAGACCTTCCTATGGGCTCCTACTTCTGTGAGTCCCGGTCTTGTACTGCAAAAGTTACAGATGCTGACAGCAAACACAGAATGTCTCTGCAAATCTGACATCTATTTCCTAGAGTCAGTCCAGATACACCCACAGAACAGTGGAGTATGCATGGGTTTGGGGTATGGTTACCCAGGATATTCTCAGACAAACAAAGATTTATAAAACAGGGGGATTGTACACTCCCCTGAAGGAGGTGCCTCAGCCTGCACTCAAAAGCTTCAGTACATATTGTGGTAAAGTAAATAATGTGAGGTGTGATGCTGAGGCAGTGGGTTTGTGAGACTTGCCTCCTTCACTACCACTAATACTGCTATATTCTGAAATATGTGATATCCATCAGGATCACTCTTTGAACTAGTGAAAGTTGTGAATACCTGGAAAAGTTACACATCCAGACACCTTTCTCTGCTGCAGGGGCTGCTTGCAGTGCTAGGGGTTGGTGCACTGTCAGTGGAGCTGGATTTTAAGTAAGCCATTTTGTGTACAAAACCAGTGAACTCTGAGCTGCTAGAAATCTGTGATTTTTCTCCTCTATTAGATGTCTTGGCCTCAGTAATTGCATCTTACCCACTGTCTCCTGCAACACCCGGACATAAGAAACTCATGCTGTGTACAGTCCAGAAGTGTGATCATAAGGACTGGCTGGAAGATAACAGCAATGCTGAGTATGTGATAGTTGAACCTTCGTTTGCCTTCCCTTACTGATAGGACAAGTCACAGTCTGTGCTCTTTACCTGACATCAGTTTTCACAGAATTTCTAAGCTACTACCTACCTTTCAATTTTTCTCACTCCTACCAGACTGGTCAGCCTGCAAGGCTGTGTCAATCTGCACAAGGATCCTGTGTAGGTTCTAAAGAATGGACCCTACTTAGACATGTTTCCTGGTACCTTCCTGCACATCCAAAGCTTTCCTACATTACTCTGGTTAATTTCTTTCTCTCAGAGCTCCACAACGGCACCTCCCAGCTGGTCTAGAGTTACAAGTGGAGGTAAATGTTTGGATATTATGGAGCACTATGGGTAAAAGCTGGATTTTAAAACATCTGAAGTCCTGTGTCAACAATAGACTCACCACAGCTGTCATAATGAAATACATTTGCTTGCATATCACCACCAAGAGTCAGTGTCCCCAACAGACAAAATTGAAGGCTATAAGAACACAGTTTCCTTAAAATGTGGAGCTGCAACAATATAGCAAAACTACAGAAAAAGAATAAGGCAACAAAATTTGTGATGAAGGCTATGTTTAACAGTAGTCACATTTCGTTCCTCAGCATTTTGGCTAGATTCCACTCCTCTTTTTGTTAGGTCAAGCTGAAGTCTTCTTTGAATTTAAGTCAGATCTATCTTCTTCCTATTTTCTCAGGCTCTTGCTGCCTTCTCTCACAGAAATGGGCAAGAAGGGGAAAGGATGGGTCAACTCTTGACAAAAATATGTTAAGATATACTGTCCTATCTTTCACTTGAGTTTTGGAAGACTTTTCTTCTGAAATTTGGCACTGAGACACTTCCTTGTGTCACTCCCTTTTCTCCTCGTTCTTAAGGTTCTTCCATGAGCATTTCTATCCTATTTATTCATGTCCACATACATTGGTGTAGGCTTCTTTTTTGCCCTTGTGCATATTTCTGTACACACATTCATAAAACCTTGTTCTCTCTATTAAAAAAAATATAAAGTGAATAGACCTCTTCTTTACATTGATTCTCTTTCTCAATATCACATGGTTTACCTTGCAATGAAATTTATCTTTTTGTAGACTCTATCACAAAACCAGGTTAAAGTGCAACCTGAGAGGATAGAAATGGAGGCAAACCAGATAGGACAATCAAATATAATAACATCCCTGTAAGACAGGAGGGATGGTAGGAAGAGAATATGCTTAGAATGCATTTGCTAGCTTTTGATCCACTGCAGTTCTTTTCATTAACAGACTATAACTCTGACCATTTATAGACTAGAAAACCATACAAAAAAAGAAAAGTAGTAGTAGGTGGAATATTTTTTAATGCAGGATTTCCCATGGCAGGCATACTAGAAAACTTGGATGAATTAGAATTCAAGTTTGCCTTAAATCTTAAGTGCACTTGGCTAAGTTTTAACCTTCAAGTCTTTTAAGGCAATTATAATGAAATATAATTCTACACAACATGGGATTTCATTCCCTAAAAGTTTTCATGGAGCTGTTTCTGAAGATTATTGGAGTGTTTTAGGTAAAATGGCAAATATATTATTTTAAATAGAAAGCTTATGTGCTATTCGCCGTGTTTCATGTTTAGAAATTGGCAGAAGCCAGTCAGAAAATTAATATAGCTATATTTGTTTGCAAGGGGATTAGGTCTAATGGGTTGCCTAAGATTTAGCTGCCTTAATTTGAAACATTATTTCCCCACAAGCAGAAGCACAGTACTTTACTCTTGAATATTATACTTCATGGTCAAATACATCAGTCTAAGCCCTTTATGATAAAGCAGGTATACAGATTCTTCTAATATCACTGCTGCAGGGTATTGCTCTCCAAAATCAGACTGAAGCAGATATCTGGGGAAGGTAATGCCTCTGGCTGGTGTAGTTACCTCCGAGTGAGCACATCTGCCAAGACAAAGATAGTTTGCCTACACAGTCACAAGGGCCCCAGTCATGCCCACAGTACATCTTGGTTTGGGGTAAAGTGATGAAAGAATAAATTATGATTTGTGTCCAAAGTTGGAGTCTTGGAGGACCAGAGATTTTGACTCTTACTGGCCCTCTGATAGAAAAGCAGAGGAGAAAATACTCCCTTTTCTTATCTCCAAAACCAGATTAATCAGCTGTAATATATCACTCTATCAACCAGGAAATGACGCTTTTTAAAATTTATATTTCTGACACAGGTCAGGAGCAACAGTGGAGGTACTCAACAGAGTAAGATATAAACCTACATATCTATCCTAGAGCTGGGGGATAAAAAAATAGGTACTATTGGTCTGGGTAGAAAGCCAGGAATAAATATGCATGTGGTTTCATGCAGGAACTAATGGCTTTGCTTTTTATAATGCCCATGGAAAACAATAGTTTTTTAATATTGTCTATCTACATGATTTATATTTCATGCTAGATCACAAAGGGCTCTGGTTAGTATGTGATTTATGGTTGGAGCAAAATAATTGTCTGAAGCCTCGCTGAAGGTAGGCTTTCAACACATTAATAATACATTAACTAATGTTTCTTTCTTGACACTGCCTATGCAAATTTCTATTATCATAATAAAAATGACTGTTTATTTTAGATTGGAAACAGCTTTAGGTGAGAAAATGTTTTTTATCAGATGTTTTGAATAAATTCTAACTGCCATTCCCTGATAAACTTTTAACCAAAGTTTTTCCTTTAGTCTCAGCTGGTATTTGGTCAGGGAAGTAGAGAGAGAAACAGCTAGAAACTGAGAGGAGCTCTCTGTGCTTCTCTTTGGCAAGTGTAGTAAAAATCCACACTGGCTGAAAACTTCAAACACTGATAACCATCACTGGAAAATGATTAATGAATGTGAATCATTCACAAACAGTGGACATATAATTTCAGATTAAAAATATATACTGCCTAAATTTGTTCATTTTGTCAAGTAAGCACACGTGAAGATAATTTCATTCAAATTAATTACTTTCTGTCAGAGGCAAACAGCAATACACATTGTCTGTCCAAAATAGTACTAGATTTGATTGCACTTAGGTAGATCAGAAATTAACTTCTCTGCTTGAAATAATTTGTGACTTGATTACCTGCTGAATCATTTCCCTTTCCAAATGATGATTCCACACCAGCAGCCATATAAAAAACATAACATTTTTGCAAATATATAAGACATTTACTCATGACAATGTATTCTTCAGAAGGAATCATACCCTGTCTTCCCTGACACTGCCCAGTGAGTTTGTACCTGTTGACTTTCTGAGACTATTTAGCTTCCTGAGATTTGTGAAGAGATAGAGCATTTGGGGTGACTGCTTTGAGGAATCTTCTTTGTAAGCTGTGACTTTCTCAGCAAATACAATGTATGCATGTCATGTGAACACAAGAGCATTTTTGTGGGTAAGCAACAAGACAGTTTGTCTGTATTCCTGTGATTCAGAGTGGTCTTGCTATCCATTTGTGCCCCAAGCTGCCCATGGGACTCATATGCAAATGAATATTTGATTATTCTGTCTGGTGCTATCCAAAGCAGCTGAAAATAAATACCAGACTGGTCATTTTATAAGCTGAGGCTGGCTAATTTACACTCTGGAGACTGTAGAATGAAAATGCTTTGTATTTTACACATATTTTGGTTATCTTTGATTGTATTTATGCTGTATTTTGTTGTAATAAAACAAGTAATGACAATGCTATTCATACGTGGATTTTAAATAAAAATACAGAAAGAATAATAAATAATTGGAGAAAAATCTGTTGAAAATTACTATTAGTTATATGATTATTATAAATCAAAACAATTTTCGATGCCTGTTATATGATAAAACAATATACTCAAGAATAAATGGATGATTAGCTTTGGAAATATAGCACCATCTTCGATTTCATTGGCAAGAAATTTTCCACTGTAGAGTTCTGACAAGACATGAACGTTAGGGAGGTGACACAAATTCTGCTGTATTCTTACTGCAGAAATTGGAAAACTAAAGAGTGCCCAGGAATCCTGTGTGTTCTGAAACTGTTGCTCGTTCTGAATGATAAACAGAGCAATCTTAAAAAAAAAAAAAAATGCATTAATTCTATCTCTGTTTGAGAACACATATAATTTTTCTCAGATCCTACAAGTCCATTTTTGTGTAGCTGAGAGGTGGTGAAGAGGGGGCAGGGACTGCATGCGAAACCAGTTCTACAAACTTACAAATCATTCAGGGTTAATCTGTAAGGAAAATGTCTTTTTGTCAGTTAATTGAATAGGATTATGTACTTTTCTGGTTGGCAATTGAAAGGAAATGTTCCTCTCCTTTTTGATCCTTCAAGAGCTTTCTGTACTTTAAACAATCACTACTCTCATCTTGAACAAAGCTTTTGTTTAATATGTGGTAAGATGTCTTGAAAGAATTCTCTTGTAGGCATATCCCAGTTTTCTTCCTAAAATCACTGAATATTCTGATTTAACATATCTTTAAAATAGAAATTAAGGAAGAAGTAATATTCTGCCCAAAACTAGGAGTTCAAACTCATCCTTTTGACATTTCACTAGAAATACCAAGGAAGCCACAATTATATATAGGCTAAGTATTTTTCTCTATTCCTTCAGATGACCTTATCTTTTATTAAAAAGTGCAAAATTATATAGAAGTTTTTGTTTGGATAAAATAATGCAAAAAAAAAAAATAATCTCTATTCCTAGCAGTTGTTCCAAAATTTGTATAATTGGGAACTGAGTTGCTAGAAAATACATGGATAGGTAAACGTCCATGTGCCTCACTAATTGCTATTCGATTAAGGAAAAAGGTTGGGAACAAATAATAAGGGTTATTCTTGGGAAAGGGAATTCTCTTGGCATAGTCTGGTAATTTTCACACTCATTACACTTGAATGCAAAGCTAAAAGCAGTCAATGAAGATGCAAGATCATAATGTTAAGTTTCTGTTTTGTTTTGTTATTTTTAAATGGGATACCCTACCCTGTTGATAGTGGACTTGCAAAAATAATTTTGTACCCAGTAGTACCCTTTACGTACTGGAAGATTACTACAAGGTCACCCTGAAGCCTTCTCTTCTCCAGACTGAACAGCCCCAACTGTCTCAACCTTTCCTCACAGAAGAGATTTTCTATCCCTCTGATCATGTTCATGGTCCTCCTCTGGACCCTCTCTAGCAGGTCCATGTCTTTTCTATGCTAAGGGCTCCAGAGCTGGATGCAGTACTCCAGGTAGTTTTATAAAGTTACAATTTTTTTCCTTGTAATTCCATCACCCAAGCACTGTAATAATTTTTCTAGATTGTATCTTTCCTATTTGCTACAAGGCTAATCTCTAATGTTGTGTATTGATTTTGAAAATCAGAAATAAATCTAACAAACTTTCAACTGCAGAAGTACATTCCATCACCCCAGCCTGTAGCACACCCCATACTGCATATTCCTGTTTCAGAAAACTTCAGGGCAATGGTGCAGTAGAAAGCAGGTATCTACCAGAAGAGCACATGAAGCTGTTGTTAAGCTTGTCATACCAATCAAACTTTTTCTGCTGAAAGTGTTTATTGAGTACAATTTTATGTAACAATAGTCATGCACTATCTTGACAATTCCATATACCCGTAGTTTTTCTTTCTCAAGCAGCTTAGGTCCATTCTTGTCCACCCCTATTTTACATGTAACTAAATCAAACACAATCTCCTTGGGGTTTTTTCCCTTCCTAATACCTTCTAAACATTATGTTTTTTTCAGAAGTCATTCTTCTGCTAGGTCCACATGAGTGAGCAGTAATTAAACACATGGTCATCACTGTGGAAAGCGCAGAAAGCTTGTGTGTAACAATTAATTTTTCAACTTCAGATGGACTTGTGCCTTTGTTTTTTCTTTTCCTTTTTTTCTTCCTTCGCTTCTGTAGCTCAGATATTTGTTTCATTAAGTTTGTAGTACTGACACAACAGCATCGCGTTTGCTGCTGGGCATCTAGGCGACTTCCTGAACGCACGAGGCTGAAAGATGCCCTCCCGGGCCGTGTTTCCGAAGGGATCTGCCACCGGAGCCCGGGATGCCGCGGCCACAGCCATCCTCCAGCCTGGAGAAAAGTGGGCAAACCGGGGGCGGCCGAGGAGAGCACCCTTCCCACTCCCCGTGTCGCGCCCGGGCCGTGCCGGGCCGACCCGCCC
>JANPWX010000419.1:3048933-3180503 GCA_024734555.1 Trochalopteron elliotii
CTGCTGCTGCTGCTGCTCCTGCCGCTGCTGCTGGGGCTGCCTCTGGTGCTGCTACCGCCGGTGCCGCTGCTGATGCCGCTGCCGGGGCTTGCACTTGGCTCCCAGCTCCGGAGGGGTCGGTGGGGATGCGCTGCCATTGCGCCTCGGAGAGAAGAGCCGGCTGCTCCCCTCTCTGGGAAGGAGCCGCTCCTCCCTTCTATCTCAGCGATCGTCCGCCAGGGTCACTGGCCGCGGAAAGCTGCGCCCCGTGCCCCCGTCCTCCTCGAGTTCCTCAGCCCAGACCAGGGCTGACGCTCCCCTTTGGCTGTCCCTGCGCTTCCCTGTCCCTCGCCCTGCTGCCTCTGGCAAGGGCTTGGGTGGGGAGAGAGTAAGGCGCAGGCAGGGGCTGTAAACTTTGTGTACCGATTCTCCCTCTCTCTGTCCCTCCCATTTCGGAGAGGGATGTTTTCAATCAGGGCAGGGTCAGAAAACGCTGCCGGTACCGGAGTAACAGAGTAACAGGGAAAGCGGGCGTGGGGATGTGATGGTGCTCTGACCTAGGGCACGGGGGTCTGAGAATGGGAGCCTGCAGCACACCGGGGATGGACAGGGAGACAACGGGGTGACAGCCTCCTTAACCTAAAGGCAGATGCAGAGGCTGGCAGTGATAAAAACTGGGGGCAGCCTCTTAAGTGAGGGTTGCTGTTCGCAGTGCCCACCGGGATGCTGCTCAGCGACACCGTGTGTGCTATCAGATTGGCCATGGGCACTTTCCTTCAAGGGGTGCAGCAAATCTTGAAAAGGCAGTGAAGTTGGAGCAGAGGTCATGATTTTCTAAACTTCAGTCGGTCCCGGGTATCGTCGGTTTGGGCTGTCTCCTACCCGTTGTGAGAGAGCAGGAATGCTTGCTTGCACAGCTACTGATGCTGCCAAAATCCCAAAAGGTCCAAGTCCCTGTTGGCCTGAGTTTGGGAGGAGGTTTGAGGTTCTTTGTGTTCACTCTTTCAGTTTTTCTTCAGGTGTGCAGAAAAGTGCTGGGTCTCTACCAGCACTCCTTTCCAGGGAGGTGATCCCTGCTTCCCCTGAAACCTAACAGCAGGGACCATGTGAAATCTGCCCTCCTCCAAGTCGTGCTCTGTGAGCTTATCGCAGTGTTAATATTTATCTCCTCCTCCCCTTCTCTCCCTTCCCCTCCCAGATGCTCTGCATTGCTTGCAGACACAATGTGCAGGATGGTGGGACACTAATCATAAACTGACCTTTGGAGCACTTTGGTGACTTGGCAAGGCTGTTAATTCCAAAAGAGCACAGGAAAGTTTGGTCCAAACCCTTAATAGCCTCAATTACAAATGTTTGAGAGATGGTGTAAATCCAAAGAGAATGGATGCTCTTATTAATGATTTTGCAACCCCAGAGTCACTCTGTGCATCAGTCAAGCATTAATCTTATCTGAAGAAGCAATTTCTAAGCCTTAGTTTGTTTCCGGCAGTCCTCTGCTTAACCTTTGCTCATCAGTTTTTCCTCTGCTCAGCAGTGTTATTGGATTGGCCCAATGCAAAGCAGAGAGACAATGGTATTCCCATCACCTTGATGTTAGTAGTTGGAAGCAGAGTTAATCCATTTGGTTTGCAAATCTGGATTTGAAGCTATCTCAAGTGTCCTTTAAGTGTGAAATTATGTATATGCAAATACTTTTATATACCTATGTCTATGGCATATGTGCAACAAATGTAGGGCTCATATCACAGTAATCTTGGATGATACTTGCTGACCTGTGTGAAAAAAATTGTGAAGAGAGTGATACTTCATTGCAGAATATCTTATGTAGCTTGAATATTTTGTTTTGAAGATGTTAGTCTGATTTTTTTAAGGGAGACGCATAAAACTTTCTTTTGCATGGATATTTTCCATGGTCGTAATGATTATCGTAACTCTACACTAAGCAAAAGAGAAATAGTTCATATGGTGTCTGTGGAGGATTTTCTCCTACTGGTGTGTGAGGGTGACAATTCAGACTATACAGCCTCAGGCAGGTGGTAGTATAAGCTTAAATATGACATATGGAAATGCACATCTGAATAAATCTATTCAATATGATTTAAAAGGGATTATATTTTATAGAAAATAGCATCAAAATTCAAATGAGTGTGATGGTTGAAAGGTATGAATATGTGTGTATATATCCATAGCTAATTGGATTCTTGCGACTGAATATCTAAATTAATGCAATTTTTATTCACCAAGTGAAACATTAAACGTTTGTCTTTTTTTTCCTTTATGTCTGTCTCCAAGTCCGAACCTTAATGACTTACACTGGAGCCATCATAATGTAGGTGAATACATAAGTTTCCAGGGATATAAATGTCTGCTAGGAGATGAATATTTTTAACCTCCAAAAATACTGGAAAGGGGGAAGAGAGCGATGGGTTCTGGAAACTAAGGCTAAGATAATTTTTAAATATGGCAGTAGAATTTTATCTCTTGTTAGCTGTGTTTCATTCTTGCACACTGGAAGTTACTGGGGTAGGTTTTTTTGGTCGTAATAGCCTACATTCTTTGAATATTTCAAAGTCTCCTGAAAAGCAGATTGATTAAAACTTGGAGAGCTGAGGTGTCTAATACTAATTTTAGTGCTAGACTTGGGCAATAAAACTAATTCTAACCTTTAGGCTGGTAGCCAATTTGTTATGGAAATTCTTCCAATTCAGCTTTTATCCTGTTTTGTTTTGTGACTGAAGGAGCCCTGGCTGGGAATCAAATGGGAGATACTTCAACAGTATATTTTCATTTCATTGAAAAAAACCCACAACAACAAGCTTTCATTTGGGGAGATCTTTCTGGTAGAATTTACTTTTTCAAGAATTTAATTTACAGAAACCCAAGTAGTAAATCTTCACCTAATTGTAAAATAGAAATCTTTATGATTTTTTTTTAACATGGTATGTTTACTTCTGATGTTTTATATCTATACATTGCTTTAAGTACTTGTTACCCTGTCTGCCTACTCCTCACATACCTTCAAATTCTATTCATAGTATTCATGTAGTCAGGACTTGAGCTGTTTTCCCATCAGTATTTGATTCTGTTCAGAAAAGTGATATGAAAGCAAAAATGATGCTAAATCTTGATGGAAATACATGGCAAGAAGAACTCTGAGAATTTGTCCTTACTTTTTTGTTTAGTGATACTTAATCATTAACTTTTATTTTGCCTGCTTTTCACTGTAATCCTTAAGTGCTTGTTTACAGAAATTCATTAATAAGTAAATTGAGTGGTATATTCTTCTGACATTCCAGTATTTTCAAGTAGACCTCATTGTTCTGATACCTTTATGATGTTAAAGTTGTTTTGTTTTAAGGTTGGATAGTCAGCTGAGGAGCTTTACCAGCCTCTCTGTTGTTGTATTCTGACTCTGGGAATATCATGATTTCTGCTGTGGAGATATCAGACCATGAAGAGACATCCAGCCAGTCTGACCACTTAGCCTGTCTCCTTACTTTTGTTAGGCATGTACTGTATGTTAAACTTTTCTCTGGTGCCTTGAAATGTCAAATATATGTTAAAGGCTATGTAGTAGGCAAGCTCATGTATATATGTCACATCTTCATCAAGGTATCACGGTGTCTTTGAAACTTAGGAACTTGTTTGAGGATCATTGAGGATGACTGTAATTAAAACATTTTTATAAAATCTGTTTCCCTGCAGCCTAAATATGCCTTTCTTTTCAGTGCCCTGGCATTCCCACATTGTTTGATAGTTTGCTTTTCTCTAATACTGCATAAAGGAAATACTCATTCTTGCAGCCATTACATTTGACCTGTGTGACCCTTCTTTGAAATAAATTTGATTGTAATGTGGTGTGCTGTTCAGATCAGAATAGGTCATTTGTGTAGTGTGGAACAGGACTGTGCTGCCTTTGTTCTTTTGGAATCTTTCATACTTGTATCACATTAAAATTCATATGACACAATTTTGCACTGCACTGGCTGTGCTTATAGGCTGAAACTTTCTTGTAGCAGATTGGAATCCCTTTGTTGCCTCCTAATAAACTAAGCTGTGAGGATTTCATGCCTTGCTGAAGTGCTGTTTCTTAGAAAAACAAAACAAAACAATTTGATGTCACATTAGGAAGTCTAATTAAAAATGAACATTGTGTCACTTTGATAGTCTTGTTTTGACCCATATCAATCTTCGAAGTCCTAAGCTTATTGTTTGTTTGTTTTTGTGGGTTTTTTGTCATGCCTCAGCCATGGAATGAAAGAATCCTATCTCTTGAAAATTTTCACTCCATTTGTTAATAATTACTAATTTTTCCATGTTTCCACATACTAAGTGGAATTATTTTCTGTGTGCTTCAGTTTACACTCTAATACACCTATCTGAAGAGGAAATTGTACCTGCCAGTTGATCGTGATTGAGTAATAAATAGTAGGTTACTCTTAGTCACCAAATTAGAAGTTTTACCATATAACCTCCCCCTATATTTAACTATACTTTTAGGTCATTACAGGTACCTTTTCTGTAAATGAACGCAGTGTTTCTCCCTCTGCAGTTAAGCCCATCTTCAATCAATCAGAACTAGCAATGCTATGAATACGAACCACTGATTGCAGTGTGGTTCCTCTTGAAATAATGCAGCATGTGTCTTACAAAATCCTAACATTCAGTTGATATTGTGTGTATATTTTGGGTGAAGAAAGCAAAGGGACCTGCAAAATTTCTTGGGTTTGATATTACATTGATTGATCACACTGGCTCTGCAAGTGGATCATGATGAATACAGAGGGCAAAGTAAAGGTTCTTCTATTTCTTTGAGTTGCCACAGCATATAGCAAGAAAGAAACAAACACATGAAAAAGCACAGGCAAGTAGTGCACCTGGAATGGATATCCTTTCCATAGATTATTTTATATTATTATCTGTGGGAAAGGTGCTCAGCCTGACTGTAAGCACATATAACTGTATCCTGACCGGTGATATGAACTGTGAGTTATGTCTTGGAGTATGAAAATAATTCAAATGAAACTGTAAAACCTTAATTCCTATTTATAATAAATTAATTTAAATTTTTGCAAAGCTCTAGATGGACAGGATTTAGATTGCAGATTCCTTCCTTGTAAAGGAGTTTCTTTTTCACGATAGTTCAAGGCAACCTGAGATATGGAATTAAAAGGATTTCACCGTAATCCATTAAAGAAGCTAGTCACATTCTCTACTTAATACTGAAAGTATCATTTAAAATACCAATAATTACTGCTTTCAATCTTCTTGCTACAGTTATCTGAATGGATTTGAAGAATTAAAAGGAAAATACATGGATTTCCAATTTGGTCATTATGGAAAGAACAATCATCTTGAGCTTCTGACCAGTTTTTATTGATTAAGCATATTGTACAGGATATTGAAAGAAATATCTTGCAGCCACAGTAAACAAGGGAAAAAAGTGTCCTACAACTTTTTATGCTAATGTTTGTGTTAAAGCAACTTGTGACTCAGGCTTGTGGTAAGCATTTTGAAGTTGCTGTGCTTCCCAGTTATTTTCTTGATGTGCTTTTCCACCTCTTAGTTCCCAAGAGGTGTGATAGCCAAAGGTCTAGTAATTTTGTAATGGATGGCACTTACTTAGAGTCAGATAGTTCTCTTTTGTAGATAGCATATCACATCCATGTTATCAATGGATTATAGATGCTTCTATTTTTACTCTTGTGTGTACTACCATTGGCCTCAGTGAGATTGCACTTTAGCTGCCTGAAGATTACACAAAGAGGCGTTTGTACAGACTCTCTCTCTTTCACTTGCATATTGTGAGATGGTAAAATTTTATTGAGAATCTATTGTATCTTCTGTAAGGCCTTCGGTTTTTTCATTTAGGAATCTGTCATTTTTGTCCTATAATGGTCATTAAAACCTGATGAAAAGACCCAACAAAAAGACCCTGAAGTCAGTTTAAGGAACCCATTAACTTTGGTGGCTTTGGTTCAGTGTCCATGTGGGAACATTAGCTGCATGCATAGAACATGAATTTCCTTGTTGTAAAATGCCTTTCAAATCCTACTCAAAGGAATTGTCCTTTCTGAAATTGGTAGTTATGGAAGGAACATGATCTATGAGTCCTTGAAATATACTAGGAATTATTAATGTAATTCCAGTAGTGAGTTTTCTTCCTACTTTTTAGAAATAATCTCTCTTTGAATCATTCATTCAGATTTTTGCAAGCAGTGCAAAATGCTTTATAGCTGTTGCCTGGCAACAACACATTCAGGCAATAGCATATGTGAGTCAGTTGCTAGTTATATGTTTATATATGTGGCTGTGTATAGAGCATATATTCTGGATAGATACTGATGAGACATTTTTAAAAAAGCATGCTGTGAAATGCTCTTTTTAAAAATAATAAAATTCAAATAAAGGTGTAGGGGTCTACATTGCCCTGGAAAGTTTGTCTTTTTTTTTAGGTTATGTGAAAGATCAGCTAACTAAACAGCTTTTCACAAATGTCATGATGCAGTTAATATACTTCCATTCAGTCTGAGCGAGCAGTATAAAATATTCTCTTTGTTGAAGGCAAGCAATATTTTATATGTATGGATGCTAAATTATATCCCTCACTGTTCTTTAAATTAATAATGTGTTATCGAACCAAAATGTGGGTGTTTTACTGTGTACTGTAGCCTTTCATAGATGTTATATTTGAAATAATAATTGTGAATGTTACACTGCAATTCTTGTTTTTAATCTTTGCAGCTTGCAGTGCAACTCTAAGATTCAAAATGATTGTGGTGTATTTTTGTAATGAATTGGAGTTTGGTTGAATTTTTTTTCCAGAAAAAATACAGACTTCAAGTCTAAATAGTATGAAATTTCTTGAAGAAAATCAATACAGAAAAACAAGGAAACCTTTTGCTACTGTGGAGAAATATTTTATGTAGCAGGATAAAATTGCAAACTTATAAAAAAAAATTTAGTGAGAGTAAAATGTATGCAGTAACTATCTTGACACTTGCGCACGTAAATGCTTACTTTTGATTAATGTTGTTTTAGCATTCAGAAAACATGTTCACACATCATGTCTGGGGAGAAAAATCTGTGTGATTGATAAGTACAGCTTATAAACCACTATATCTGAAAACTTTGTACAAGTCAAGAGAGTTCCAAACAGTGGGATTTGCAGCTGGCATCAGAACTAAATCTACTGTCTCCAGGAGTACTCTTACTGACTAGGATAGGGTAGGATAGCTTTCTTGGAAAGAGTTTTGAGGATGAATGTTAATTTTGAAATCTATTTAAAAATTAAGGGGAAAAGAAAAAAAGCATCTGTAAGCTAGTAATGTAATACGCTTCTTTTCAAAAGTGATCTCCACTGCAAAATAAGTCTTCCAGATTCTGATGCTTTTTATCAATTACAACGTGTGAAACATGGCATTGCTGTCATACTGAGAGGTTACAAGCCCATGCAAATGGAGCCTCACAGGAATTACTGTTCACTTAAGATGCACATAAATTAGGAAGATAATTAAGGGAAGTGTGTAAATCTTTTAAAAGATTGATCTTCTTTCTCTCGGTTGTTCAGTTGCCAAAATGTCCCTCATCATCTCCAGCTTATCTGGGCTGAACTTTGGAAAGGTTGTATTCATTAACATGTCAGTGAGGAATTAGAAGCACCCAGCATTGACTAGACCTGGAGAAAAAAGTTACACTGTGTCTGCTGGAGGAAGGGCTCTTTGGCATATTTCCCCTACCTGTTCATTGCAAGAAGAATTAATAGCAAAGTTTAATATCGAAAGGCTGTCACCACTGTAGAACCAAATTACTACCATCTTGAGGAAAGAAGCCCTTGATACTTCCAGTACTCTGTTTGTTTGTCCCTGGATTTTTTCTTTATTTGGAACAGTCTTGCTCCAAGGTATCCTGCCCTCAGAGTGAATTGTACATTCTCATTACTCATGCAAACACTTTTTTTCCTGCAAAGAGAAAAGAGTGCATGCAGTCTTAAAAAATAAGAATACAAAATAATTTTCTGAGTGAGTGTTAATAATTATTGGTTTTGTGCAGTGTCTAAAAAGAAGAGGAAGCTTCATTTTAACTGAAATTGATATGTTCAATTATTAATTGCTAGATTAGTATGATAATAATAAGGTCTATGATGTGTATAATATATATAAAAGAGTATGACAACAAACACCCTAACAGCAAAGGGTAGAAGTTAATTTTTCATAACTATAGCAAGGTTATTTAAATAAAAGATATTTTACTGAGTTTTATTTTCTGTAGTTCTAGAATGAATTCTAGAGCTTGTTGCACTGTTGATGAAATAACCTTTTTCAGAAGACAAAATTCTTTGTACTGACATGTTGGATTCAATATTAGAAAAGTTAAAGTTTAGTCTTTTGCAGAGAGGTAATTTGTAATCTTGAGCACTTTGATTCATTCCAGCCTTATTCTCAATTATACTAAGCCCACTGTACACTACATGAATTAAATCTAAAGCTGTGTTAAGGCCCCTTATACCAGCATAGGGAATGCTTTTAGTGTAAATGGGAAACAGGCTTTCTGAGCTTAACTTTTCTGTTTGTAAAATTAGTATAATCACTTTTCACCCGTGATTGCTTTATTTTGTCTGTCTCAGCTATAAGCTCATGTTCAGTTCTCCTTTAAAATGGGTAGGTTGGCTAATGCTGACTGTGGTCAAAATATTATTAGGTGCTACAACTCTATAGAAAACACTGGAATAATTCATATTTTGTTTTCAGTAGTTTGAATTTCATAACCGTGGGATGGCTGAGGTTGAAAGAGACCACTGGAGGCCACCTGATCCAACCTCTCTCTCAGGCAGGGTCACTGTCTATTTTAATGTTCTATGAAGACTTTTGGTGGAAAAGAAACTTTTGGTTGTGTTTCATTGAATTCTTCTGTGGGATTTTTTTACTTTTTTTTACAGTCAAGATTTGTTTTGTAATTCGTTTTAGATTTTTGTATATAAAGAATGAAAATATTGTTCATTTTCCACCCAGATCTTATTGATAGAAATGATTGCTCCTCAGTTTTCAGTTTTCTTCTTAGAAACAAGTGTCAGGAATAAGAATGCAAGAAGTCTGAAGCTGATAACTTTGGCAGGCCTTATGTCTCTTTTGCCCTGAGACAGAATTACAGCACAAAATCTAAAGTGTTAGAGAATTTCACTTTTCAAAGTAGATATTGAAATGTTTAAGGTGGAATTGTTCACATCTTACTTGGCAGAGCAGTCCTGAAATCTGAAATACAGTGCATGAGACAATTTCATAACTGCTTGGGCTGCTGGTTTGCAGTTGTGGGTGTCAATTTCTGATCTCAGCCATGCAGAAAAGCTGTATTTGTCAAATATATGGCACACAAAGTAACAACCTTATTTTAAAGTAGAGGGAAGGGTTAAACACATTACTGCAACATCTTTTTCCTTTCCTAGTGCAGTATATCACTGGTCAAATTTTGAGAAGACATCAGTTGTCTCATCTCCAAATTTTATGAAAGGCATATTCTTCCACAAAATTTGGAAGCCCCTTGCTCTGTAGGCTTATGTGAAGCGTTCTGCTGAGCAATGCTAATACTTAGCCTTAAGTTCTATATTTTACCCATAACGTCTTGGAGCCCAGCATAGGAAATATGCATTTGCATGGTCCTATAGAGGAAAGTCTGTGGGACTTCGTGCAGGTTGTAAGGTGAGTCAGTTGAGTCAGTCCCCTTTTAGAGCCTAGAGATAACAAAATGCATTGTTTCTTGAGGAGTCCTACCTACACAATATGTGCAATAAAAGAGCACTATAGAAGCATTTACTGAGAGGAAATATATAAGGCTATAAAAAGAAAAAGAGAAAAATCAAATTATGATTTGCCCATAATAGTAATACTAATGTGAATACTTCCAGAAGATTTGTAGCAATCAACATTGTCAGGGTACTGGTTTTCCTGTAACAAAAAAAAAAAAAAAATTTTTCTGCAAAAAATGAATAATTTTGAACTCACTGAATAGTTGGTAACTTCTTCAGTGTGTCATAGCTCAGAGAAAAAGATTGAAGATATACTGGATAGCCTTTGCTAATGTTATGGGTACATATTATAAAGTTGGCTTTTCACAAGGTGTGTGCTATATGATTAACAACATTGTAGTAAGGATATAAGTTTTTATTTCTGCTATTAGTAAAGAAAATTAGGCTAGTGGCAGTAGCTGATATAGTATGCTTAACTGTCTGTTTGGTCGGGATAACATCCAGTGAACACGTAAAGAAGACCCTGCTATTGATATACCAACTGTCAGCATCTACCATCTGAAGAAAGTATGGACCAAGGCCCAGCCTGGAGGTGATAATGAAGACACAGCCAAGAAACATGCATGCTCTAAAAAGGCAGACCCAAGGAGGGACCATGCAAAACAGTTCCTGGAATATGGAAACTAGTTTATGGAAAAATATGGATATTCAACAGACTGGTGCAATAGCGAGGGTATTTAAAGAATGTCTCTGATACAGCAGGGTGTGGACTTGGCTGAATGCCAAGTCACCCAGCCATACTTTGCTTTTTTCTATCTCCTAATTGTCTTATTTTCTATTAAACCTATTTCTTAAAATTTGCATAGAAAGTGATCCTCGTTTTTCACACTAATGAGAGTATTGGTTGCACCTTTTTCATTATCAACACCCTTAGGTGGTAGTGTATTAAATGATGCTGAGTTTCCTCATCATGTTACATTTTTCCAATTATTGAATAATCTGGATGTCTGGAGGTTTTTTGATAATGAAAATTCTAATGTAGAACCATCCAAAAGAAGAAAAAGAGAAAGACCAAACTACTTTTGGCTTTAAGTGTGAGCATGTAGATGAATTAGATCAACTGTTTCAGGTGTAGGTAATAGTTACCTTGATTAGATCTCAGTGCTCAGTGTAGAACCATCTTTAATTTCTTCTGACAAGTTGCAAGATCAAACATTTTTACAAGAAAAGCTGTGCAACAGACAAAGAGTTTCTCAGCACTAAATCTGCATTTGCACATAAATTTTAGCTGGCGAGAATTAGTGAAAATTAGATTTGCATAAAGCAGAGTGAAAAATTCTGAGATCTATCTTCCCTGATGGAGCAGAATCTCTGACAGCTGTTATTCCCAATAATGACTTGTGATGTAGTAAATAGATAAATAATAAAAAGGGTAGGATAAGGAATGAGGAGCAAAAGAAACGAAGCAGTCTGCTGTAGTCTGATGTTGTTGCAGACAAACAAGAATGGAATTATTTTATGGTCCCAGAGGTCTTAATAAAGAAGAACTCTGCAGTTTTTTAAAGATTAAGTAGATACATTAATCCAAAGGCTCTATTTCTAGAATATAAGCTATTACACATTAGAGCACTTGTCCAAGACCCAGGGGCCAAATGGAATATTGCAGAGTCACGGCCATTTCAGAAGGTTCAGGTTATTTTGAAAAATTAAGTCTGAATGCCTGTAGTGTATCATTAGAGATGACTCTTTTCAGACACTTCCCTAATCATTTGGGATGAAGATAATCCTTATAAATTGTGAAAGGGAGCTGTAACTAATGGTAACAGCTTAGCAGCTGGCAGAGAACATTGGCTAAACTATCGGAATTAGGAATCTGAGGTACATTGAAAATGGAAACCTCACAGTGAGATGTAAGGAGGAATCTGTGGAGCAGCCATGGAATAGATTTACATGAGATTTATGGACAATGAGAAGAAAATTTATACTGGTGGACCTCCTAGTGTATTTATTTGAGGATAAATGTTGCTCTAGCAGCTTTTATACAATAATATACCTACAGTGTTTAGATGTATTGCTTTGGGATTTTTTTGAACTGAAGGAGAAACTAGAAAAGTAAATGCTACTTGTAAATATTTTTGACATTGTTTTGACATGATTATAACATAATGCAGTGTATGTCCCAAGAGGACCAGAGGTTAAATATGTTTCAAAATGGTTTTGGAGGTGTATTTTCCATAATTTTTGATGTCAGAAAATAATTTTTGTCTGGATTTTTTTTCTCTCTCCTCTGAAATGGAAAATCAATGTCTTCTGCTGTGTTTCTGTATAATATTATTTTATGGCTTACAGTAATTTAGCTTAAAAAAGGAATATTCAGGGTGAATCTGTCCTATGCTGCAATCTAAACAAAATGGAATTTAAAACTAGTGAGGTGGTGCCTCCTGTTCAATTCTTCAGAATCTTTTCTTTCTTCCACCCCTGACTTCCTGACGCGTTTCCTAGATTAGCATAACAAGCTGATCTTCTGATAGCAAAACTAAGTTTTTCTTTCTGTAATTTAGAAGTTACTAGGAAGAATATATACCATTCTCATTTAAACAAACAATGCTTACTTGCTTTACTTTTACTGAATAAAAGGGACTGAACTGATGGGCCAAATACCTGCTTGTGGGTAGAAAAGCATATGAAGGAATACAGTCTCCTTCTGTACATGCCAAGCTTTTTAAGTTTAGGAAAATGTAGAAAGTTGTAAAGGACATTGATTTTGTTGACCTGAGCTAACCTGCAGTGGCGGCACAGAGGCAGTCACTGTGCTCAGGGCTCAGCCGAATGCACAGTAGATGAAATGAGTTAAACAGGAGATCTGAAATGGGGAATGCTGCTAGCCACTCTTTGAAGTCAACTTTAGAGAGCTATAAAACAAAGCATAGCTGACTGCATTGCTGTTAAGATGATCGTGACTGAAATTGTGAAAATGGAAGCTCAACTAGCAATGCATAATTGCCAAGAGATTCTTGATTTTTGTCACTGGTGTTTGTTCATTAAGTTAGGCTTGCAGTGAGTTTATAAACAAATACAGAGGAAAGACCTGAAATCTGCCCTTGATTGTGCAAGTGTCTCTGAAATTGTGTGTGTTTGCAGGTATCACATGCCAGCCACAGGGCTCACCATAGCAGTGCTTCAACCAAGTTTCATTTGGTCAGTCCTTTGTTACAGCAGTTTAATAAAATTCTGTCAGTCCCAGCAAATGCTATTAAAACCTAATCTGGGAGAGCAGTTCCTCATCTTCAAAATTCTTTTCCTAGGTAGGCAGGTAGTTTTAGGACTGCATCCCATGTAAATGGGATTTGTTCAAATTTCATGCCTCAGCTTTTCTTCAGAATCAAGAGGGTTAAAATCTTAATTTCTGAACCCCAAAATTGAAATTCTTGTGTAATATTTTGTCCTCAGGACCAGATGCCTTAGGCATAGGCCTTTAATCCCTATGCTCTAGTTACAGCAATTAAGGTTCATGAAATATAAATTTTGTTACATATGCATCTTGTTTTCTTCTTTTTTCTTCAGTTTCAAAATCAGTCTGAAATATTAATGATCATATTCAATGGACTCTGTTTTGTGAATTGCTGTTAATATTGCATTCTAGTTATATCAGGTGCAGTGAATGACATTTTCAAACATTTAGACTTAAATGCACCTTTTCTTGCTGAAGGAAATCTTGACTTTAATAACACAGTTTCATGTAGATCTGCCTCTTTATCTGCATTTAAGTAAAAAAGTTGCTGAAGGTATGCATCACTTTGGAAAACCACAGCTTATAATTGTTCATGATTTCTAGTGCTGCAGTGCAAATTAATCATTGTTGAACTGTGCTGGGGAGAATAGAAATGCTTAACAGCATTGTGGTCCCTGCCTGATGGAGCTTATGCTCCAACATCTGAGATGTTAAACCTATCCTTCAAAATTTCTGGGTATTTTTTTTTTTTTTCACTGAAAGATTTCTCTCAGCCTAAACCTGTCATCCATTTCTGCCATCCTGTCTATGCAAATGGATTTCTGAAGCTTGATATAACAGTTCTTTCCCTCTCCCTCACTGATGAAGAGACGGTCACTCATGTGAGTGAAGTCCCCATCAGGGCAGGTTTTTTTGGGAACAGGAAACACACTGATAAGGAATGAGGGTACAGAGGTGGAAAAACAATTTCATTTAGATGGTTCAATAAAAGAAGTGCTGTCTGCATAGCAACAGGTATAGCCATGCTAGATTATATTTCACTTACAGAGATAGTAGTCCCTTCGGTATAGATAGGAAAGCTCTCAAATGAAAAATTCACAGCCTTCTGGGGGGTTTGTTTTTGTTTTTGAAGGCAGAGGCGTATGTCACTGTGAAACAACTATATGTACTTTAATGTGGCCAGAAAAGAGGCACTTAGCTGTTCCACTGCAAAAAGAATGAGTTAATAAACCTGGCACACAATCTGTCTCTGCTGTAGCTCTTGGCACACAACAGCTCTAATTGGTGGAAGCTATTGAGGCCTTAATTGCTGATTTTGCAGTACTGCCATGTTTACTGATAAGGTTTAATGCAAGCTAAAATTTGTTAACTAGAGAGAAACAGTCATGCTTGCATGAAGAGTGTGAGGACAAACAGCAGGCTTTTCTGAAGCACCAAATAATGATGAGGTATTTCAGCACGTGGCATTGTTGGATTTCTCCTTTGAGACTATTGCAAGGCCTTTCTCTGAGCAGAAGAACAAGAAAAACTTTGTGGCATGCAGCTAGTGCTGAAATAAGCCTATAGTTGAAGTAATAGTGTTCACCTCCCTGATTTACATGATGTTGCTCTGTGCTGAATGGATGGAGGACCATTGTATTTAAATATTAAGACCTTTAGTTCTTGAACTGAGATATCCTCACAATTTAATTTTAACATTACTATTACACTGTAATACAATAGCCTTTTGAGCTACTAACCTGCTCTTTCATTTCTGAGCTATTAAGTTAAAAATCATTGTTACTTGTATTTGAGTTTATGTAGTAGTAATAGAAATACCAAGTAATGATGTTTTATGTCTGTTTATGTCCAAAAAGCTAAAAGGGAAAATAAATGGAAATGTGTTTTGTACTTAACATAACACTCTGGAAGTGCCATTATTTTGTGTCCTAGCATGTTTTTCGTATACTGCATGCATAGCTCGGAGCAGAGGAAAATGTAAGATGCTAGTTGAGTAAAAAACAGATGCTACTTTGAGCTCCAAATGAGTTTTTTCTTCACGTTTGAAAAATGTGACAGTATTCAAAGAGATTTTGTGCTTGCATATGATTAAGATCTATTTAATTTTGTTACCGGACATACCGTATCTAGGGTATATTCTCCAAGCATCTCATACAGTTCATAAGATGTGCATCTGCATGTGTATAAAAGAGCAGGTAGTTGAAATACCTTAACACCGTGCTTTAATCCAATATTTATTAATGTTCAGAAGATGGGAAATGTCATGTTCATCAAGTGTAATGAGAAAACTAATAGTAATTAGCATTTTATTATTTTTTTTCTGCAGCTTAAATGGAAATGATGTCAAACATACATTAATTATCATTGTAAATTTTCTCCACTCCTTAGACCAATTTTGTTTCAAATGATATTCGGTTTAATAAGTTATAACTCCATGTGGATATATGACAGTATAAAATATTAAAACTTGTATTACATAGTATTTTAGATACATAACAGGACAGCTTTACAGGCAAGTGGTTGGTTTTGAGTTTGCTCAGGGCTTTGCTCTTCTGTAGCAGTCCTTGATGTTTGGTAGTTTTAGCCTTGAAAGGCTGATAGACAAAACAAACCTATCATCGGTGAGGCCGTGGTTAAAACTTATCTGTGTAGATGTGAGAGGCACTCCCAACTCCAAGTCAACAAGTGCTATATCTTTCTGCTTTTAAAGATCTTGGGGGTTTGCAAGTCTGGCTCACAAGAATGACCTTATTGCCAGGCTGTTTGGCAAACTTGTGTGGATATCCATGGAATGGGTAGCACTTTGTTCTTTAAGCAATCTGATTCAGAATCTACTAATGTCTACTGGTGTTGTGTTACCCACAGAGGCAGCAAAATGTATCTAAATCCTGTGAATTTTACTAAAATTTGCTCAATAATGTATTTCCAAGAAGAGTTATGGAAAATGCAAAATAATTTGCAGTACCACAGATCCATGATCTCTTTAATGCCAAAGCTATATGCTTCCTTATGGGGTTAAAAAAGAAAGAAAAAAAAGAAGAAAAAAAAAACCAACAACAGAAAACCAAAGGGAAAAGAAAAAAGATGTCACTTACTTTCCTTCCTGTTGCCAAGAAACAGTTACCAAATGTGTCTATCTACTTCCTTAACATAGGAAAGGGTCTTCTGTCAAATAGCAGTGGCAGCAAATCATGAGCTTTCCTCTGCCTTTTCCTTTCACTTCACTGGGGTGTGAAACAAAAAATATGAGGTAGTAAGTTTTTAATAAGATAAAATGGGAAATAAAATAATACATTCTTGAATTAGGTTATGTTTTAGGAATGTTAACTCTTGCATTTAATATGGATGTGAGTATTCACAATATTATGTTACAGATCTATCTTTATTTTTCTAACAGTAATTTTGAAATCACATTTCCTGCACGATCTTTATGAAGTAAATCACACTTGTTAACACATTTGTGCTAACTGCTAGCACAAATAGTGCAAATATAGTGCTTTACTGTTAATGGTCATGTGAAATTTTTATCTTCTGTTCCAATTCTTTTCTTGGGTACCTTCTTCCCCTTATAAATTGTGGTGCAGAACTAAAATGTGGAGGACAAAATTTTAGAAGAACAAAATGTGTCTTGTTTTTGTCTTTCTATAGTATATATTAGTACAAACATGATGGTATTTTTTTCTGCCTGCTGCTATGCTGACAGAGATGGTAATTCCGATATTCTGTGTAAATAGCAAAGTTATGAAACATAAAGTTTGTAGTTTAATGCACATTAAAATTGTGTGTTAATGCACATTATTATTTGCTTTATATTCTACAATAATAATTCCACAGTTTGGTCTGTTATTAGGTTTTAGCTGTCCAGAACTTTTATTTGCTTTACCAGAAGTAAACAAATTTCAAATAGAAAATACTGCCTTTGTCAGTAATTATATGATATATGATATATGATATGTATTTGCCTAATCTGAAATTAGTGATGAAATAAATAGTTTGTTATTATTCCTTTCCTCTCTGTAATCAGTAGAGGGCTCTACCAAGCTAGTCAGCTTCTGGTCATGGTGGTTGCATTTGATTGAGGACATTTGAGTGATTTGAGTAAGTAGTTAAGATGTTTGCAGCTGAAGGAGGTTCTTGATAGCTTTTTTTTTTTCCTTCTTTTTTCCCCCCCGTGAAAATTAGGAAGAAAGCTCATGGATAACACATACAAAGTAGATATTTCAGGTGCTAATTGCACTTAAGTGTTGCACTCCTGTGATTGACAAAGTCATATCCTAGGGCATCCCGTACTCATTTACTTTATATGTATGTTTCAGCAAAATATCTTGGACTAAAGAGAATTTCCCACTTATAAACACAGCGGACTAAATAGTTTAATTTGAATATAATAATAATTATAATAATAAAATATTTAGTAAGAATGAAACAATAGATATTTTCATGCTTCTATCCAACTGGAGTTGGATTCCTCAATTCCTTTAAAACATTCTCCTGTGAGTTCTTGTCCAGTATATTTTTTTATTTGCAGTTGTCATTTGTATAGGGCAAACAGAATGAATAATAACTTATATTCTTTTCTGTCATGTCTGGTTTTATGGCAGACATCTCATCTGATTTAAGCAAATAAAAGTTCTACTACTCCAAGAGAATTTCTCCCAACTTTCTGATGACAAAGCCACGTAGTCCAAGAAAAAAAAAATTAAAAAATAGGAAGAAAAAAAAGGTTGAAATGAAGAAACAGTTTGTTTCCATAGTTGCATTTTCCCCTTACAGCTCTTTGATGCATCATAAATGTAGCAAGCTTAGCTATTAACTTGATTCACTCTCTTTCACAACACAATGTCGCTGCTCTGGAGAGAGATTTCAGACAGTGCTGGACCAGCAGAAAATAGACATGGTGAAACAGAAGTAAGCTGTTGGAATGAGCAAATGAAGGAGACTTTAGAAATTGTCAATATAATGTATAAAAAACGTTTTCTAAATGAGGAATAAAGGAATATAAGTTGTGTAGCTGAAATTGCAGTTTATAGTTTCTAGCATTGTTACACTTGTTATAATGGGACTTTTGGCCCACAATATTTGGTAGTCTTATGTAGGAGGGATTTGGCTGCAGGAGAAAACGTCCTACCTGATTCCTCACTGTGAGGCTGTTTTAACTGCACAATAATATAATGGCATGAACTAACACAATTATATATAAACTGCACACATATTGCAATACCAGTCGTTAAATTTTAAACGTGTGACTAGATCTGACTCTTGAATTTACTTTCTTGCAACTGCAGTGGTTAATAATGTATTGTTGATGTAACTGGGAGATAAACCCTGTAAAATTTCAGGCACTTGACTGGTCACATTTGAAAACATAGCTAAATATATGATGTCAGATATCGTTTTCAAAGAACATAAAGCAAGCCTGGGATCATCCAGTTCAGTGATGCTAATGATATGTGGTCAGGATAAACATAAAAGGGAAAGATTAGGGAAGATAGGTTCATGTTTTAATTCCAGGCTTCAGTTGGCCCTTTACTACCTACGTTAAGGCAATTCAACAGTCATCTATGATGAATAATAGAAAATAAGCAGCTACAATTTGTGTTTTACTCTCTCAAACTCCCTGAACCTTTTTCTTTTACACATCTGCTGCCAGTGCTGTTGAGTCAGCAGCTTATTTCAATTCCAGTGATCAAAACTCTGAAAAATTTCTGCTTTTGTTTGCCCCACAAAAGCAGCTTCTGTCAACATAATCCTTCATTTTATAGAATCACAGAATCATTAAGGTTGGGAAAGACCTACAAGATCATCAAGTCTAACCTTTTACTAAATACCACAATGTGAACTAACCCATAGCCACTAGTGCCATGTCCAGTTGGTTCTTTACCACTCCCAGGAATGGTGACTCTACCACTTCCCTGCACAGCCTATTCCAGTGTTTGACAATGCTTTCTGTGAAGGAATTCTTCCTAATGTCCCACTTAAACCTTTCCTGGCACAGCTTGAGGCCATGACCTCTTGCCCTGTCCCTACTTACATCTGTTCTTCACCCTTTCCCCTGGTGGAAATCTACCCATATGTCTGCAAAGGTATAATTTCTGTCCAAGGTCACAGGACTTTGGATTTACCAAGCCTTACTGGCAGCTGGAAAAATTACATTTGGCAGCATGACTGTTTTCTTTGGAGCTCAGTGAATGCCAGCAAACTGCTCAAGCTTTGCTCTTGGCTAATATCTTCTCTACTGGAGGCCTTGAAAACTGCAGACAATTAAGATAATGCTTCTCTTGGTTTCATCTCTGCAAACAGCTATTGTACTACCTCTTTGTCAGTGTTGCAAATTCCCTTTCTGTTATTAGAAGTAGTAGTTGAGGTGATACGCAGATTGCAACCAGTAGTGCTTAGGACAACTTTTATTCAGTAAACCAGTGTGGCTGTGTACTGTCTACCCAGAAGCAGGGGACTGTGCAGGTGTGCCTGGAGGAGCGTCTAGATTTGTATTGAGGAGGAGCTTCAGGGGGGTATTCACTTATCAGGTCTGCAAATGATGCCATAGCTTTTGTCTATGTGTACCAGAAACTGCTTTCTTGGGTGGCATAAGCTGTACAACATCTTGTTGATGTTTGTACATCTTGTGCCCGTGGCCTTGTTTGTCTAACAAGTGGTCAGCATCATGAGTGTAGCAGCTCTTTCAGTCTCAGTGGGGTAGTTGGTCTCCAGAGCTAATCAGTCCTTGGGGTACTTTCACATGCTGCTTTCTCAGCAGTGTTAGAGTTCAAACGTGTTTCCTCTGCTTGGACAGTTTTTGCTAACTACTTTCTCCATTCATACTTTTAAGAGCCTTGATGGCACCAGGAAGTCACATGGTTTGATTTGCTACTGTGTGATTCTTGTCTCATCCATGATGAGAGTAATCTTCTTCAAGCTCTGTGTTCATATTTCACACTCCCTTTTCTGCCTGTCATCTTGCTAATAATCATCAGTATTAGATTAAATCTGAATAAGGAGCTTCCAGCAAGTGGAACTGATGCAAAACTAAGTGCTGAGTGAGACAACAGCCTATGCAGAGTGAAAGAATGCCAAGGCCTTTATTTGTAAAGTGCAGAAACACGTAATAAGAGTAACAGTCTTATTTATGAAATTGAGAATCAGTGTCCTCTCATGTAGCTAATGTGGCTGCTCAGCAAAATTCACTCTTTTTTTTTCTTTTTTTTTTCTTTTCTTTTGATTGTGTGTTTATGCAATGATGCTACACTGATGGAAAAGCAAGCAGGAGGTTGATTGAACACAACATTTAAAGCTCAGCTTGTTTTGAGAAGGTTTGTAAGTGCAGGCTTCCTCAAAACATACATTATTTTTCACACTAGTTCAAACACTGTGTAACTCTGTTTATCTTTGTAGTCCTCCCTCTTAATCTGCTAGACAGATTTCATGATCCCTTAATTTAGGATGAATTAGCAGAATATTTCTCTTTACTGGTAACATTATTGGAAAGGTTGTTGCATAACTGAACATGCATTTACACTAGTGAATATAAAAGTAATTTTATCCTTTTACCTTGTAGTCTTTCATTTCATACCTGAATGAAGTGCTGATGTATTAAATGAATACTTCTTTCAATTGTTTTATGTAATTTCTAGCAAAAGCAGAAATAATTGTAGTAATTAAAGGACAATGTTTGACATTTATGATTCTTTGTTGCAGTTGAGTTAAACAAAAATAATAATTTCTTGTTACAAAAATAAACAAAAGAGAAATTACCTGTGTGATTAATAGTTTCATTAGAAAGGGTTGTTACCTGACATTTTTATCTGAACTCTAAAGTTACTTACTATAATAGCTATGCATCTAGATTGTGAAAGAGATGACAAAGGAGCAGGAATCAAGGAATATATTTAATTTTATCAAAACTAATTTTGACAAATTGTCAAATGCCATTTAATTCATTTGAAGAATTCTCTGCAGCTCTGCTTAGAAGGCCATGCATAAGCCACATGGTGAGAACTTCACCTATCCAAAGCATTTCTGAACTGTCAGTCAGTGAATAGCAAGGTATCATACTGATTTGAAGTTACTATGATATGTACTATGACAGAAGCTTCTTCCTCCATGCATGTTTCTGTAGTGTTTCTCAGGACTTGTATTGCGAGGTCACCTCTGGAATGACAAGAATGACAGTATTGGTAGCTGAGAGTCAGATCCCAATATAAAAGGAAAATCTTGATTTCAGTCTGTGGGATTTTAAGCTATTTTTATCTAACATAAGATAGGATTTTCCTTCCTTGTGTTATGTGATCTTTAATCTTCCCATCAAAAATGGGAACATGAGTGGTTATCTTCTCACAGAAACCTGAATCTAAGAATTTACAAAATGACACTGTGAGAAATTGAATTGTGTGGGTTTAAGACTGAGTGAAGTATGTTAATATGTGCTGCACACTTGTAGGCCTGGATCCAATATTTTCCTGCATTTACTTGAGGAGTATTGAGACCTCAGGCATTTCCTGGCTTTTAGATAAACCACCTTCACAATTTTATGTCTGAAAGGCATTTGAGCAATTTCTATGCAGTATTGGCCTGCAACTCTCTTGTATTTTCAGTGCTTTAAGTTCTTAGAAGACAAGTGCTCCCAAAATCTGTATCTCCTATATGCAATTGTTTTGTGGGTATTTTCCTTGAAGCTTATGAAATGATGCACTACAATCTTATGTCAGTCTCTGGTTTTATATGCCATTTCTGGTCCCATATACTATTTCATTATCCTTTTCTTTTAAGTGCATCAGTCTAACACACTGAAATTAAAGGAGACCTGAGCTGACTTCAGTACATATCCAAGCACATAGGTAGCAAAGCACTGAGAAGACAAAGGTATCTTTCATTTTACATTTGATGTAATAACGAGATTGACTCTCAGTGTAGAATTCCAGGCCACTGTTAGTGATCCTGCAGAAACCATACAGGAAAGGATAGAGGTTGTTCTTCCTGTACAAGGGATTTGGTGACTGTGAGGCTGCATGAAGAATTTTGCATAGGATAACTAAAAGTCTTCCTGGTTTGAGAGGGCTTGGCCATCCCCTCTTTTCAAACCCTGATAGGCATCTAAAGGTCTTACAGCAGTGCCATTCAAAGACTACTTGCACAAATGCTTATGCTGGAAAATGTTTTACATATTGGTTATATGTGTTATGTGTAATGCAGTGTGGCTCAGTGACAAGTCATGCAGTAAAAAATGCCTTTGTGTGTCTATATGTTAGAAGCTTTGCCTTAGCCCAGAGCAGATTGTCCTGCAAGGAGAATGACAGTCAGATGGGGAAAGGCCCATTTTTGGGAAGCATTTTTGTCTGTGTTTTTTGGTACACCATCACTGTCATAAAGCTGTTGTGTGCATCGTTTCACATTCCCACGCTCCTGAGACTGCAGGGAGTGATGCCCATTCTCCTCATGGCATCAGGCTGTGAATTGGGCAGGGAGGTCTGAGGGTACCAGTGGATGCTGGATGTAATGATATGTTTATCTGACAGACATAATTCCTAAGCATGTGCATGTCACGTTTCAAATAGCTGGCAATCCTCTCCACTGCTTTCAACAAGGGTGGCCGAACCTAGGCATACAAAGCTGTTGAGACTTCATGTTCTTTTGGGTTAAATCTCACCTTTTCTTCAGGTTATTTAAGAGGATCTAACCCAAATCCTAAGATCTATAGGATGTGTTTCCTCAGAATCTTTTAAAACCTGTTTTTGTGTAAAAGGCAGAGCTGTATGAAACAAGTCTTCAAGTGTTGCAACTCTTTTCCTTCCTTCACACCCATAATGAAATGCCCTGCCATTTCCTGAGATTTTTTAGAGCAGAGAAACCAATTTGTATAATATAAATTGGTTTCATTTTGTGATGTCTTGTTACTATTCGATAACAAGATTAAAATAATTTAGCACCTATTTTTAGCTTGGTTAGCATTCATAGGGCTGTTTTAATCAACCTGACTTCAGAAAGATTCCATTATGTTAAGCTTATCCCTGGCTGCAGATGAAATAATTCTGGATTAATGTCATCAAGGTGTGCTTTGAAGGTGGGAGAGTAGGCCTTACGTTGATAGCAACTGTATTAATACCAGAACATATAATTTTTCCTGCAAAAATGGGAGAAATTTTTCTTTGGTTATGCATTCACATGAGACTGAATCTTTTATTAGCATGCATAAGATGCCCTGAGAAGAGTAAGGATGCTGACAGAAGAATGGGAATCAAGTTATCATCTTCACAGTAGAGATTCAATTTAATATACTACTATTTCATATGAAATTAGTTGCCTCAATGCTAATAACAGAGTGTTATTTCAAGGGTGACTTTTTATGAGAGTGATGTAGAACTTCTCTAGCAAATCTGACTTCCTCACTTTTTTCTTCCTTTTATGCTGACTTCTCAGTGATGCTTTAACTGATTTCATACCTTCTTTACCAGAACTCTGTATCATTTAATCTCTGTTTTCCTCTATAATTACTCCAGAAGTTACCCTGAAGCCCATGTGGTCCATTATGCCTTACTTGCAATGTTTAAAATCACCAGAGTTCACCTTTCAATTTTACTTTTCATTGGTAAAATGGAGATGGTGCCAGCTAAAAAGACTTAACATTTACAGCCTTTTGTCTGTAACAAAATTAGGACCTATACTTACAGTATGAGCCTTCTATCAAAAATCTTGAGTGTCTGGCTCACTTAAACCCTCCGCAGATCCTAAAGTAGAAGTGTAGATTTTCATGTCTAAACTTAAGCACATAAAATTCAGTGAATAAAGGTACTATAACAGGGCAAACACAATCCCTTTTAATAAACAAGTTCATATGCTAATGAGTAATATAAAATGTTGGATCTTTTTAAATTGTGAAATTCTTTCATTCATGACTTCCAAAGAGTCTGGTCCACTATTCACATTTGGGAATGGACATCTTCTTCCAGTCTATAGTGCTTTCATAACTACAAATTATTTTCCATAACTTTTTTTACTGACAAAAAATGCAATTAAGATTTATCCTCCTGGGGAGAAAAATCTTCTTAGGGGATTATGCCAGTTATGTCATGGTTAGACAAAGTATTTCAGTCCTATTTAATGGTTAATTCTAGTCATTATTAGGACAATACAATTTCAGGTGTGCTGAATACTAAATATTTATATATATTTGCATTATAAATGTGTTTTTCCCTTTAGAAAATTCAATCTAGGTTCTTTACAAAGCTTAGGTCTGAAGTTATACCTTCCTGTAGTATGTAGATATCCACCTATGCATACAGTGATAAAAGTGTTGAGTTATAGCATTATGACTCTAATTATTTCATTTCAGTGGTCTAATTCTTTAATGGTGTAGTATTTTAAATATAAGCACAAAGCAGAATTCCAGTTTTAAACTCCTGGAGTTTAATAATTGCTCATCATTTGCAATTTGTACTTGTTCTGGACAATAGGTATGTTACTCAACAAAACAAACTTTTCCATGTCATTTGCTTCATTGTTTGAGGGCAGCTGAGGAATAGTGGCAGAAATATGTTTGCAGGAGGCAAAGAGATTTACAAAAAGACAATAACTGATAGTCACAAAATATTTAATAAGAGTATTGATGAAAGGTTTCAAATGCCAAATACCAAAGTCTATGGTAAGCTAAAAGTTCAGTTGAAATATTATGCATATGTTATGGATTTTTCTCTTTAGTGTTTAGGAGCTAGAGTGAATAAGCTACAAGACACTGAATGTGTATGGAAAGGGTAAATGCTGTTTGCCTAAGGACAGAGAATGCTGCCATTAATTTTGTTATAAAAAATTGCCCAAAAAATTAAAAAAAAAAATCCAACATTGTGCTTGGAAACAGTCTGTGCTTCAGTTTCCGCTGAATTCTATACAGACAGATTATAAAATTACTTTTGTGGCAAAGTTTTTGTTGTTCCATATCTCTTTTAAGGTAGCGTAAAAATATCAAGTCTCTGGTGAAGGGAAAAAAAGATACACAAAAATAAGATTTCTAGGATATAATAAGATTAAAATTAAATTATTTAAACAGAAATATCTAATGTTGGTTTGATTAACTGCAACACATCAGAGAAAGTAAAAATTAAAGCTAGGGATAAAAGCATCTGTCTAATACCTAGGCACAAACTTCAGACAAATCCGTCATTTTAAATAGCACACAAATATAATTACCTTATTTACGGTCTTTGTATTAGTGAAAGAAGCTTCTGTCAGATTTTTTTGTTCTGCTTTTAACTAGGGACCCATCTTATACTATGCCTTTAAAAACTTTGCAATTAATTACAGAGTTAAAAAAAAAATAATAAAACAAAACTAACAACCTAACAAACATTTCCAGCAAGACTAACACCTATTCAACCTTGATAACAACTGGTTTCTGTGATAATATAGCAGTATTCTACCTCAAATTAATGTTTCCACATAAAGTACTGTGGTCAGAAAACCAAGACACTTGATTTGAATGTGGCAATTAAACACAGTCAAAAAATTCTCATTGTTCTGAATTAGAATGAAAATAAAATAATCTGTTTTAAAGTGTATGCTTAACTTCCCTGTTTATCAGGTGGATGTCCATAAAAGTAGAAACCTGAATGAATTGATTTTGAGAGGAAAATATGTTGGAATTGGAGAATATAAACAATGCAGACAAACATTTGAATAATTCTGCAGGATTTGATTCAGTAAGTTCGCTTGCATGTGCCAGGGAAACATGTTATTCAACAAATACTCTTTTTACTTAGACTGATTTTTAGATAACTGCCTGAAATTCATAAAATAAGGAAGAACGTTTATGAAATATTAAGATATCATCATGACAGTTGAAATGCTGTGCTACAGGGCTCACTGCATAAAAATTATATCATTCTGCCGGCTTTGAAATGTTTTATGATACTTCTTGAGGGCCTTGCAACATTAATTTTAAATCAAAAAATTATTCAAAAAATAAGTGGAATAGCATGTCTTCGCAAATGGTAAAATGAACTGTTAGAAAAGGGATGGAGCCATAAAAACCCAAATCCATTTCAATTCCCTGGTGTAGTCAATAATGCTTATCAATATTCTACTATCAGAGCGTAAGATTCTTCTCCATTTTAAACCTTTTTTTCCTTTACAGGAGAAATTATGAATGCCATTGCAGCTCAATATTAATAAGTATTTCCCATTCTTAATGATCAATGAAAAGTACTTATACAGAAGTCTTTCAAGATCAAATACTATCATGTTTCCCGATTCCTTCTCTCTCCGCCATTTCTTTTCTTCAAAGTATCTCTCCTGAACAAGTAGCTGGGGAAAAGACATGGCATAGTAACAACGGGTGTCTGAGAGTGCCTTTAAGAAGCACAAAATTGATGTGCTTGTTATGAATCAGGGGATGACTGTAAGAAAAACTGATTTTTTTTTCTGAAGCACAGCTTTCCCTTTCATTATGATTCATAGGTATAAGGGTAATGTCTTCTTTCAGTTGATGGAGGACTTAAATGATACTTCCTGTATGGCAGACTGGTCTTAATGTGGCCGTCATGTTCTTGAGAAAGATAGCACTAGCATTGCTACTCTTTTAGCACCACCCTGTCAGGGATGAATCGTAGCATTCCTTATCCTTCTTCTTTGCACTGGTAAGTACAGTGATCATTCATTTCTGATCTTCACTTAACTCAGGACTGTAAAGCTAGGCATGGAAAAAGCAAGCTGTCATCATTAGGAAAACAGTAGGTTCACAAGTAAAAACAATTCTTTTTGATTTGGAAGCAAGGTAGGATTGTTGTCCCTTAGGTGAGGTTAAAGAGATTGCTTGCTCCTTGGGTAAAGATTGCAGAGTCAATTTCATACTCAAAAAGATTGATCCTAACACCCCAGAAATCAATGATTTTTAAATTTTTTCGTACATTAATGGACATTTTCTTGTGTCATAACTTTACATCATGAAAAATTTGATCAATTTTTTTAAGCACTTTCAGTAAGTCTGTAATCCTTCCTTCCACATTTACCATAATACATCATGCAGATTTGAGACAGGGGATATATCTTGCTTTCAATCATAAAATGACTTCTTAGTTTGCTTTATAGAAGCCTTATTCTGATATTGGTGTGGAGTAGATCCTGCAACTGCTTAGTTCGTGAGTAGCTGGTAGCTGTGCAACCACTTATGTGGGGTTGTGCATAATGTCAGGGGGTGGCTCTAAATCCTACTCTGATGGCACTGTTGGATGAGGCAGTGACTGTCACTTATTTCACTGAGCCATGTAGCACATGGCATCGGGGGCATGTGTAAGCAGTTCACACAGAAGGGATACAGGACTCTGGGTTTGGATGCTGTATCATTGTACACAGTATTCTTTTGCTGCTGACTTTTTGTGTGAGATTTGGATATGTAATTGTGAGGGAGACTTAAGTCAGAAGTTAGTCTCTACTTCTCAAGAGCGTTTTCATAGAATTAGTGCCCGCTTTATTACTTGTTACTTACGCCACAGATATTTTTTAAAGTGTTTATTCAGTGTATTGGCTTAAATGATGGAAAGCCTTTCCTCCTCACAGCCTTGTTCAGTCTTGTTTTTTATTCAAACATTCCATGAATTGTCATGCCTATGTTTTAATATATTTGTGGAACATTTTATGCTAGGTATTAAGTGATTAATCCTCAAAGATTATGAAGTCCTCAAATCTGTGTATAATTCAACAAATCCAGATTAAAAAGCTTTTAAGCATTGAAAATCATGGATCTCTTGGGGACCTGAACAATTATTTCATTTTTTTGGCCAGGGAAGCCAAGCCATTAAAAATCATGTGCTGTAAGTTCTCTGAAGCCAGAGGGTTGAGTGACACTATTGCCTGTTTTTCATTTGCTTGATCATGTATTTCTTTCCAGCTGGCTCCTTAGAAGCTGATTTTGAAGAGTTCTTCCCACACCAAACATACTCATTCATACAAGAAGTATACAGTCAGTTTGCACGAATACCTAAACTTTGCGAACAACAGAATAATTTAGCTTTCATTTGATTATAACCCTTCCCTTCTCATATTTTTTACATTTGTTAGAATTAAAAATGTAGTTAACAACTTTAGCTAATTATTTGGAGCTTAGCAGCTGAAAAATGAATTGTAAAAATTATGTTTGGCCTAATCCAGAGATAACCATTTTCTGTTTTTAGATTAGAATTCTGAATTATGGTAATTCTGCATAGGAAGGCCTCCAAAAGATGGAAAGTTTCTAAAATGCAACTGATACTGATTTACTTAATTAGGTATGAGAGTTCTGTGCAAGTTAGATTCTTGTTACCCAAATATTGACTGGTCCATTTTTTTTTTTTAATCATTCCACATGTACAGTTCTGAGTTTTCAAACTGATTATTTCTCTCAATTAATCCCTCTCTGTTGTAGAGGAGGCTTTGGGGTTTGGTGTTTCATTTTGTCTTGTTTTTTTCTTTTTGAAAGGAGTATCTTCAAAATGGCTTACAGTAAGAATTGTGTTTAATACCAGTGGGCCTGGACCATGATTTAGTAATGACTTGGAATGACAAGCTGCTATCTTTTACAGGCCACTTACAAGCCGTCCAAAGGAAGGAAAAGAACAGTTTGATCATTAATCAGTGGTTTATCTTAGGTGGTATATCATATGTATATATGATCAGTGAAAATACCTGGAATTATACTCACATAGTGGGGTTTTTTTTCCTTTTAAGGCAGACACATTTTTGTTGGCTGTTTGTTGCCATAAGAGTTTCTTGCAAAATACAAAATTGTAAGTTCTGTTGATCATCAAATCCCATATGAAATATTGTTAATAAGACGGTGAGACAGAAAGTAAATATAGTAGGGAAAGAAAAAGTATTATTCAAAGCTTCTGCTTATTAGAACTTTGTGCTTCTCTAACTTGCATAGGAATGTGATACTTGGCTGAGTGTTTCCTTACTTCTCTTCTGCATGTTTCTTGTTACAGTAATAATTAAAGGTTGTTCATTCCCCACATTATCAGGAATTCTAATGGTTGTACCAAAGAGAAAACTTGCCAAGAACAATACCCTTTGAATCACTTAAAGATAATTAGCTTTTTTTTCCTCCATTCTCTTCTTGATACGTTTTTTTTTACACTGTAGGCATTTAGAGGAATAAAGAATTTTTGGAATTAAAGGACTAAAGGACTTTTTAGGATAAATTCAATAGTGGGCTAAGTTAGTATTTCTTGTGTAATTTTATACTTATTTAAGTATATAATATAGTATATGTCCTTCTGTCTGCAGGATTTTAAACTAAAAATAAATTTTATCAGAATAATAATAATAATAATAATAATAGTACAATGTTTATAATTTTTCTACTCGGGTGTGATGCCTGACCCTAAGCACATCACTGTTTACTTATTCATCACCAAAATATTTCAGTAGCAAAAAGCAACAGAAATGGCAGAAGTATTAATTACTCCCTTAGAAGACAGAAAACACATTGGAAGCTTTTTTAAACCATTGTGGACATTTTCTTGGAATGCATGTACTGACTACATTTTCCATATTATCACTTCATATATTCTTTCATCTTGTCCCAGTTGATTTGTTCTTGCATTTCTCCAAGACTCCAGAAGATTTATTACATGGAATTGAAATATGCTTTTAAAAAAGCTAAAATTCTCCTGAGATTTTAGGTTTATACGAGCTTTATTTTTTGTGTGGTAATTGTATAAAGAATTTAGAGGCTGACTCAGTCCAGTGTTGCTGCTTTGCTTACACAACATTCTCTGCTGGAACACTCATGAGGATGACAGTACAGGCATGTGAGCAGGTTTAAGTCAGTAGGTTAAGTACTAACAGAGGGATGCTCTCATTACAAGTATTAACTGGTTCCAGGAAGGAGTGTAGTAATTTATATCATAGAAACAAGGCAGCAAATAAAAACAGTCATTTTTCTTACACAATTAAATTGAATTCAATTAAATTGAATTTGTAATTAAGGTCATTGTTGATGGCTGAGTGAAAGGCCATTCCAATTCACAATGAGGTCAGGATAAGAAGAAACTTAATTCAGGAAGATTTAGTGTCTCTTCTTCCTCTAGTATTCCTCTTGGAAAGGAGCTGTGAAAGCTCCTTAGCCTGTATTAGATGGCAACCAAACTACGGGTACAAGCAAGGTGGTGTCAATTTTCTGGTTTCTGTAGTGTCTTCTGCTTTGTCTCATTTTAGTTACTGCTCTCCATGACTTCTGTACTCTCAAGACAACAGCATAATATGAAAGGTTAACAATTTAAGCTGAACATGTTAAAAGCCGTTCCTGGAAGTTTATTCATCATTCTTTACCACTTCCAGAGTGTCATTTGACCCATGGGCAGCCTGGAGAACTCAGTCTCTCTGAGTCCAGCAGAACATGCAGCTGCTTTGCGTTCAAAGATATTCTAAATCCATGGGTTTGAAAAGGAACCTTTGGTGCAACTACCTACCATGTCACACTTTTTTCCTGAGTTTGACTTCTGCCTTCTTAAATGGACATGGTTGTTCTTTTTTGCAAATTCTAGCACCATCTCTCCTTATTCTAGAAGTCCATTGAATTAGTAAATGAAGGGAGAAAAAAACTCAGTGATTGGCTCAGTCATTCTTGGCCATGTGTGTCAGACCTAGTCCTGAGGATGAAGTTCAGTGCTGTGGGGTTTTGGGGGGCAGCATGCCTCAGAAAACTGCGGCTTCTCTCGCTGTGTGTCTGGATAGTCTCCTTGTGAATTTTCTTTGCCTGAGGCCATTCCCATCCCCAGCTACTTTCATGTATATTCTTTCTTTGGTGGCTTAGCTGGATTTGCATTGCTATTTATGGTTTGTCTTGGTTCATGGGTTACTAGAAATCTATAGGAATTTTGAACAAGAATGCTGATTTGACTTTCTGTTAATGTGACTAATCTATTAATAGCAAGTCCACTGCCTTCAAACACACAAATACAGAAATAGTCACTAAAATTTGACCATATAAAGTTTTCTAGATTGTTAATTTTATTTCTTTAAGGGAAGTGGGATGCCTTTGTTAAGTACTTTAAATACATCTAGACTTTTCTTTTAAGGGCCTGCATTCTCACAAGGGAACCACTCAGTGCTGTGATTAGATTAATGCAAATTGGATGGGAAGATTGGGCTGGGGTAGGAGCAATTGAATTTGGAAAGTTTATGAGAGCTGCTAGTTCAGGGTGAATAATAAAATAAAGACAGCAGTTTTGCAATTTTGAAAAGCTCTGTGCTATGTAATAGACTATAATTTAATTCTGAGAGACTTTTTTATTAGATTTTTTCCCAAGTAAAATCACAATTCCTATTGTTCCTTATCATATGTCTCATTACTGCTGCAAGTATTATCCTCTTTATATGATTAGAGTGATTCATGCTTAGCTCTCTTTGTTGTTCTGTACACAATTGCAGGTAAATAATGGAAGCAATTTGATGCTTCTGAATAGACCAATAGGTACTTTCGGTTTTTTTCTAAACAGGGATATATATTTTAGCAAAGGAGTGATGATAAGCCTTACATTGAGATCAACAGATGCATACCTCTGATAAAATGTTTCAGCATTGCTCAGAGCAATAAGCCTGTGCCAAGCAGTGGTTCCAAGGTTCACAATAAACATGTATGAAGTTTGTCATCATTTACACTCATTATCCTTTGTAGCTACTTCTGGAAAATATATTTTTTTCAGAAAAAACATTGTTATCATTTGTGTATTTGAATATAAAACTGTCATAAAAATGTATCTAACAAACAAAATAATCACTCTTTGAGGCAAGTTGGCTCTCTGAGGGAAGGAACACTTTTCATTCTCTGCTGAGTACTTCCAAAACCAGACAAAGCCAAGGAGAATTGGAACAGTGAGGTTTCAGTCCACTACATTGTGGAATTGAAGGGACTCCATTGGTTGGGCAAAAAAAAGCTCTTGGTTCCAGTTCCTGAAAAAGCAATGGTTTAAGAAATCTAAAACCAGGGCAGTGAAAAGAAATGTGTTATTGGTGAAACTGTATGATGAATTGAGATGTCATTCTCACTCTTGCTCAGAGTTGTGTGTAGCTATTAATTGAGCAGGATGGCAGTGTCTGAAGTTATCTTAGTGTTAATTGCCTGATTATTTTTGTTCAAAAATTTTAATTAACGCTTACCTAGGGTAAGAGATCCTGCATTTTGGCTTCTGGATTTTACTTGTGGATCAGAGCACAAGTTTAAATTCTGCTCAAAAAGTATAGTTAAACTTTCACAAAATGGATCAAAGGATATTGGATATTACTTTTTGCATGCCTTAGGGCGACTCAAGAAGTTTGGTTTAGTTACTGCATACCCACATTAATTATTGTGTGGTAGTGCAAGAACATTTTTTATTTATTAGCTTTTCTGCCTCTTGGATTTTCAGTTTTAAACTGATGATTAAAACTTTACTAGAGCTACTGACTCATATTTTTACATTTCCCTCCATATTCACCTTCCCTTTTTCCCCTTTGGATTCAAATAACAATTAACATAGTAGATGTCATTCAAACTAAGAGGAAAATAAGTTGAAAGTTTTATACTGGGAAATGGTCTAGTCTCAGTTATAAACAGTATAATTAAAATATTGACAAATAACTGAGAAACTGAGTTGTAAAACAAAAGATAAATCCTATCTGTATTTTTTTGTGAAAATACTGATTTTAATTTTTGGGGTATGCAGATAATTTCAAGTGATCCATTAGCCTAAATATCTTGAGGAACCAGGTCTTAAATTTGTTGTGTAGAAGTCAGTGTCACCTCTTTCTTCATCATGAAATGATGACTGACTCTGCAAGACAGGTTTCCAGGTTTCCACTGTTAAATCTATTCACTAGGTCCTGAAATAAAGCCACCAATTCAGCATCAGTAATTTGTTGAAGTGCAGAGCTGTGTTAAAGAACTAATGCTCCTTCACCGTGGATTGTTAATTTTTTTTTTTTACTGTTATTAAACATGTAGTCAACCAACAACATGTACAAATACACCAGCATGTATACATATCATACTTGTTCTGAAAAGTTTAGATGCTATTTGTATATTTAAAATCTGAACTACTTTCCAAGGTAGAGGTAGAACAAGGTAATTTTTTTTATGCTCTATGAAGCATAGGACTCAGACACTGTTATTGTTGTGACAGTTCTCCATATCTGCCAACATATGCTTTAAAATCCAAAACACAGTGAAATATAAGTGGAAATAAAAGGAGACGGTAACAAATGGAAGATGATAGTTACAGTGAGAGAAGCAGGAGTTTAAGAATCGATTTATATAGGTTCAAAGTACTCTTCTTTGGCATGCAAATAATAATGCATGAAAAGTACATTACTCTCTAACTAATATTTTAATTTATTATATAATGTTAATTTGACATCATTTCTTATGAAGAGCCTTCCAGGGACATTTTTTAGAATATACGTTCATAATGTTTAGTTTTCAGTATTGCTTAGTATTAAAATAAATATTAATTATTTTTATTAACCAGGGAAATAAATGTTAATAGCAATAATAGGCTCTAATAATGGAAATAATACTTGTCAGAAACTTAGGGATCATCCTTTAACATTTGTGTAATGTCAGTTAAATGAATGTGAAAATCATAGATTGGTAAAAATAAAGTTTCTCCAAGTGGAAGTAATCTTTAAGAGCTTGTTCAGAAATGGTTACAGATGTTTTAAGTGGCATTTAATTATTTTAGCAGGTTTTATTGATGTTTCTGTTAGGTTTTATTAGCATTTCCACTTCTGAACTGTGGCTTTTATACAAACCGAAGATGTCATGATTTCATGATGTCTCTGTTTATGAGACTGCCACATGTTGCTGTGGAAATTATTAGAAAGTAATAAATAGAAGGCCTACTTCTGTATGAAGTTTTACTCTCTTTGCTTCTCCTTATTTATAAATTTATTTAACTATACAGCTACTGCAAATATTCAGTATTATTCAGGATACAATTATGGTAGTATCAGTGCTGAAAGTGCAAGTAATTGCCAGATGTTTTAAGAAAAGACTGGAATAATCAATAGGAATTTGATATCCCTTTTCTACATGAATCCTGATGTTAAAAACAGTTGGATTAATATATTAATTCCAAATGTCTTTTGATTTGTAGCAGTTATATTACTTTTACTTGTAAGTGCTTTTCATCTGACAGTTTCTAAGGTTTCTTTCCCCAAAACATTAATTAAATTAATGCTCTGATGTATAGTAGGTTAATAGAATTTTCGTTTTACAGATGAAGAAACTGTATCTAAAAAGGTCACATCTCATGTCAGGGACAGATGGAGGTATTCAGTTCTCTTTTGCGTTAGCCACTGAGAAAAAATAAATCTTTCTTCAATCTGTGCATTTGCAACTATTACCATAACCAAACATAAACGCACAAAAATTGAACTTTTCACTCTAAGACCACATATTTCCATAAGATGAAGGAGGGGAGGAGGAAATGAAAGCTTTAGGACGTAGCCAAAACAGAGGAAAAGCATCATTCAGGTGGATCAGTCACTAGACATTGGACAAAAATATATCCATATAATATGTGTTTATGTGAGTCGATATGAGTGTATGTGTTTATGAATTACATATACTTAATATATTTTTAAGCTGATTTTCAAAAAACTGTGGAAAATATTTCAGGAAATTTGCAGTCTGATTTTATCTTGAGTGGTATATCAAAAAAGATCATATTTTCAGGAGATGTCTATTTCCCCAGAGTTTGAAAGGAAAGTGCTGCTCAGTACTTCAAACCAGAAACTAATAGGGGAAAAAAAAATCTATAGTGGAAGGAGCAGCTGGAATTTTCTGCAGAATTGAAATTCTAGAAGTTTATTTATAGGAAAAAAATGTTTCATTTCAAACTTATAAGTAGGCTTTTGAAAGCCTCTCTCTTCTTGAAAATCCTATACATTCTTAAATCAAAGCTCCTGGGAGTTTTACCTAAAGAGCATCTTTGTCAGATTGAAGACCTGGTATCTAGGTTTCCCAGGCTTTCTAGGTTGTTCCTGAGGTTTTGAGATGTCTGAATGTATTTCTCAGTTGAATTTGAAAGCTTTGATATCTCTATCTCCTCACCAGGCTAGTTCTAGACTGAAAGGATTGACAAACCTGTTAGCTTTGGCTTGAGGATGGTTTTAGATGCATGTTTTAGGAAGGATGTTTTTAGGTGTCTTGGAACAGTTTTCTAAAAGAAAAATTACTATTTTTAGTGAAAATTGAAATTTTCCATTGAAACTTGTGACACTTGTAGAATACACATTTTCTACCCAAGTCATTGACAAAAGACTATGTTCCAGATGAGAACCTCAGCCAGTTTCCCGTAGGGTTATTAATGATTACTGAAGACGCTAGAGATGTGAGCAAAGAAAAACTAGCTTTTGTAATTGAATATAGCAGGGTATTTTCATATTGTGAGTAATTTGATTACCTGGAAATGTCATTAGTTAGATATTTATCCAAATTTAATTTTTAGCAAGACCCTGAGATAACTACCATTGCTTGTAATTTTTTCTCTCTATCTTGAGGCAATGGCACCAGAGGATAATACCTGAATAACTTCATCTTCATGAACATACACACTGCTGTATTGAAACACTCTGCTTTGGTTGCACTTAACATTTCATTATTCACCTGCATAGATGATCTTCTGTCCCAGCCCTATTTTCACTTATGTTGCCAGGGAAGCAACTGTTGAGCAACACATGCACAGCACATTACAAGTCTCTCCTCTCCTGTACCTGGTCTTAGACTCTTTACCTATGCTGAAGATGACCCCTAGAACCTCCATCTCCCCACTTGCAGCTCTTGGACCTATGAGCCCCTGAAATTCATGGTTCCACTTGAGTGGCTGGCTCTCAGACCTCATCCTGTGCTTGCTGACTGGTCCAGCTGGAAGTTCACTGGCATGTTCCCATATGTGCATGCTCAGAGCTGTGAGTGTACCCACGCATAAGACAGGCTTTAGATAGATAGGAGATAGGGTGGGCCATGGTGTAGCACAAGGTTCAGGCAGGCAGGAATGCTGAGCAACCACTTTACATGCAACTAACTTCTGTCCTTTTTTATTTTCCCACTTGGTCCTTTCCCTAAACCTCTCTTTTTAAGTGTTACAGAGTATCAAATATTTTCTCTGCTTTATTCACAAATACTTTTGTAAAAAGTCCTACACCCTGATGACCCTATTTAATGAACATGGCTTCCTGGTGAGAGTTTCCTTGTTTACCTTCTTCAGTGGGTGTCTTCAACAGGGACAACCATCTCACTGTTTTCCTTCAATGACCTGTGGAGTGGCCAGTGGTGTGCTCTATTTTCCTTTCTTAGGTTACGTAGGGTCCTATAGCTATCACTCCTCTGTGTTTATGGTTGTCAGCTGATTTTCAGAAAACCTAACTTTTGCCATAAGAAAATTATGTTAGTGTGGAGGCCACATAAAATGTTACCTCACATTCCTAAAGCAGAGGTTCTGTAGGACTGAGGGTCCTCATGCAAAACTGTGATTTGCACTACCCCTTTTCACAGCTGCTTTGTGTGAATTCTTATGCTCTCTTATGTCCACTAGAACTTCGGCCCTAAGGTTTCAGGAGTTAAAATTGCTTCCATTTTTACCTTGGGAAAGCTAGATTTATGAGACATGCTCAGGTCACTTTTATTAGATTGAAGCAGAAGTTGCCAATTTCTTTTTGTAGCGTAGCCACTGCATTATATATATCCTGCCCTAAAGCAGTACTTCAGGAAATTAGTGCAGTTCAGATCTAGGTGCAAACTGACCTCACCTGAAAGTTACCTAACACACAAAGGGAGTGGATTTAAAGAAAAGTTCATCTCTTTTGTCTTTCTGCAAGATATGATCTACAAGATATTTCTGCAAATACGATCAGGTAGTTTCTTGTGTAATAACTTGTTTTAGGTTTCTTCTGTACAGAAAATATATTTATAAGATTGTAACCTTCCCCCTAATTTTCTGGATAAATAGGTCTTTAATTAGGACAGTTATTTTCTGTGGAATCAAATGTCTAAAAAACAGAAAATGACAGATAATCAGAACATCCAAGGAGTTTATTTCGTTATGGAAATAACGGTAAAAAGGCATAATCTAAGTTATGGTTTTAAATAAACTTAATGACAATTATTACTGTCATCTGGGAAGGAATATAAGTAATCACAGGAAAACTGAGATTTTCAACAACTACAGCTTTAAAGACATTAATATGCATATTTAATATTTGTGTGTCCTTTTATAGCTGGAGTTTCATTTGGAATGTGTTGAACTCCTGGAACAGTTACATTTGCCCAGAAATTATTTTATTCATAAAAGAAATGGTATTGTTTCATGAACTTTCTTGATGAAACTTCATTAGAATAAAAGCAGTCATCTATAATACTCTATTGGTTAAGCAGAACTACATTTCAAGACAAGTAGTTCGATCTCCTTTTGGAAAACTGTATTAAAATCTACAGTGCCTCCCCCGCCTTCCCTTCAAAGTGACTTTTGTATTTTATTAATTTTAAAAAATCATACAGAAAAGTAACAGTAGAGAGATTTTTACTGTTAAATGAGCAGTTGTTAATTATAGAGATATAAGGATACATGCGCCTCAGACAAGTCAGTTATTGAGAGCTTTGTTTTGGTTTAAATATTGATGTTTACTGATTTTCTAGAGTTGGAACTATATCGTGCCTCACTGGTTTTTGTGATGCTTCTTCCCTTTGGAGATTAGGAATTCATTTTTCATTTTGTTTTGAATTTCTCTTAGCCAATTTCTATTGATGTTCTTATTAGTGTGTTTTTCATTTTCTGTTGTTTTCTTGTATTGTACTTTTCTTCAGAAACATTTTGTTTGTCAGGGTAAAATGTAATCTGGTGTACTAGGTTCACTCTTGCAGAGCTCTAATGTCTTGCTTGTTTCCAGATGATACAGTCATTCCAAATATATGGTAAAGAAACCTCTGAGTCTTATGAAGCTGAATTTTTTTTCTGTGTTCTCTGAATTCACAGACAAGAATAATTATAGTGTCAGATGAGATGGTAGGGTAGAAAAAACAACAAACAAACACAAAAGAACAGCTGATAATCATCTGGTTACTGTAAACTTCAAATTTGTGACACTGAACAGCTAACTCCCTTCACTGATGTGGTTTTTAAAGATGTGGTGTTTATCTTGTCCGTATAAGGTGTTACTGAGAGAAAGAAGGGCTGATATGCTTTAATGATGTCACTGAGGGAAGGAGAGATGACAGCGTTCTTGAGAAATGATTTTTGCAGTCAAGTTACTAATATCCTTGGATATGAAAAGCACAGTGCTGTTGGTTGCATGGAAATTTGTACTGTACAATTGTTAAGTGATTTTCAGCTCTGTTCTGCAAACAGACTATGATGGTAAGACCTACATAATACAGTAGAGCATGTCACTGTGGGCTCTGTGGTGTAGCATAAGCTTCCCTTAAAAGAGTTCTGATGTTTTACATTAGGTGTATAAATACTGTTTGAATTGAAAACTACATTTGCATAGCCTTGTGTAATGAGTCGGCCCTAACCAGCAGCCAGGTACCCACACAGCCACTCACTCACTCTCCCCTCCCGACATGTTGGGGGAAAGAGTAAAAAAGATGAAACTGAAAAATACATTCCTTGGATAAAGGCAAATTAGCAGATGAAGGAAAGAAGGAGGAAATAAATTCAAAGAAATCACCTCCTACAAGTAGGCTGTTGTCCAGCTGTTGACCAAGCATTAGCCACGTTTGGAGGCAATCCCTCCCGCCCTTCTTCCTGTGTCTCAGTTCTTCTTGCTGAACATTATGTTACATGGTATGGCTAATTTGGGTCAGCTGTTCCAGGCTGTTTCCCCTCCCAGCTTCTTGCCAGCCCATGCTGGGGACAGAGTCAAAGCAGTAAGAAGAGAAAACCTTGATTCTGTGCAAACACCATTCCAAGAATGGCCAAAACATTGCTGTGTTACTAATATGTTTGGCAACAAATCCAGAACACAGCACCATGCAGGCTGCGGTGAGGAAAATTAACTTCATCCCCGGCAGACAAAGCGCACCTTGTTAGAAGAACTAATAAATGGAATATCATGTACCATTTTTAGAATCATATCTGAAAAGTATTTACAGCAGCAGGTAGTAAGTAACACATTTAGATGGTGTGAGCAGAGATGTACATTATGTAGAAGTGATGGTGGTTAGAGATGTATGAAAAAGCTGCAACCCTGCTTTATTTCTGCAGATATCTTTGCTCATTCTGCACTGTTTTCCATTATTTCTGTTTGAAGTATTTGCTATCGTTTGTTCATGGCAGCTTACAATGAATGGTTTCATTTGTTTCTCGGTACATTCAGGCATTAGATCTTGCTGACCTTCAGCAATGCAGTGTTAGTCAGCACTGTCATGTTTTTAAGTCTGGATTGAGTAAGGCCAAAAGTAACTGGCTTTATGTGTTCTTTCTTTTTTTTTTCCTAATTAATGCTTAATCTCTTTGAAAATGTATAATTCACTGTATTAGAACTGTTCCTTCTTTAGCTTAAAAAGGCAGATAAAAATGCAAAGATAAAGGAAAGGAAAAATGAAGTACATAGTGAATATGAGATAATTGTGTTGTGCAACAGAAAGGGAAGAAATTAATTTTATTGTAAAGATTTGAGCTCTGTATTTTATTTTATTCCAATCTACGTTGTTATAATAATTTTGCTTTTTCTGCCCAGCACATTGGTGGAGCAGTATTGAGGCAATAATTATTTTGTGTATAAGCATACTTGAGATTTGAAGAAGTCCATTGTATTCTTGCTATAATGAGCTTTATAAGTCATTAAAAATGGATTTTTTTTTTTATAAATCACCTCCCGAAAAATTCAATACAAAAAAATGGGATCTAACACCTACATTTCAACATTTACCACAATAAAAAAGAGAGCTGCCAATAAATATTCATGTCTAAGAACATGAAGTAACTGAGGACATACATTGTGTATTTTCAGTATGACTGACTGGTAATTTGGAAGGCGATTAAGGTAAACTAAATCCTGAGGAACTGGCAAGGCATACTGCAGGTCCGTGTGGATCTTGCTGTATGTTTGCAAAAATTAGCTTCACCAAAGTATTTGCTTGGTGGTATCTTCAATTACGGATATCTAGTTAATCCTTAAAATGTAGCTTGAAAAATTCCAGTCCTCCTTTTGGAATTTTATTTTACCTTCCTGTTGGATATTTTCTCTAAATGTGACTTTTTTTTTTCCTACCAAAACCTTACATAAATACACATTTTTAAGAAGATATTCAAATGTCCATCTGTTCACTGAAACAAATTCTATAAAAAGCTGACAGTAGACACGTTTTTAAACAAATTTCAGATCCAATTCAGAATTTATATTTAAAACTGATTTAATGGGAAGGTTAGAGAAGATCACTTGAGATTTCATAATATTATCTATACTATTGTTTAAGAAGTTTTTTTTTCAAAAAAAGCCTATGTTTATCTATTTGTTAATAAGAGAAATGTAGTATTTTCTGATATATTTTGATATATTCTAGGGAGGATTTGGATCTGTGAAAAATAACTGGGTTTACCAGTGACAAAAGACAAGGAAGTTACCAACTTGTAACGTAAAGCCTGAGTAAAAATATACTGACTTATTTGTGAGACATCTACTGGACTTAAACCCAATTTCTGACTTGTATGTGTAGTTCATTATTTATATTAACATATATAGAGAGAGTCTGAGTCAGAATGTAAATTCTAACTTCACAGTGATGCTTAGCTTCATTTCAGTTATTAGATTTTTATCCAGTTATATATATATATATATATATATATATATATATGTAATTATACAGTTGCTGTATTAGAAATGTACACTTGATTAGAAATGTGTTGCACTTGATGCATTCTTAGCATGTAATAACATGTATTATCAAGTTCAGTACTAGAAAAATTGAAAAAATATAATTGTTTGAGTAGCACAGTAATGAAAGTGTGGTTTTCTAAGTAACCAGTCTTGTCCAAAACTATTATCTGTTCTTAAAAATGTCTTGGATGTATGGACTAAATAGCTGATAGCAATGAAGGAATCTTTGTGTATGAGTGTGTAGGAGTTTAGGAGAAGGAAGGAGAAGTAGGTGTTAAACATGACAGTAAGGTGGGAACAAGTGACAATGGGGGAATGAGAAATTTAATGCAGAAACGTATCTTGTGCAAATAATCCTTGACACTTAGGTAATTTTGTGTATGACTGTATCTACAAGCTATATCTGATTCAATACCTCTTCACTCTTACTCTGTTGTAAGTGTGAGGCAGCTTATTTCTATTTATTTTAAGGCAATTTTTATACATAAGTTTTTATGCATATTCTTTCAAAGAAAATAATCTTGGTTACTGTCTTTTGTGTCTTACCAGGATGCTGATAGCTATTGGTATAAGTTGCTTTTCATACAAGACACATAAGACTCTTCAGTTGTGGTTTGGAGGTCCTTGAGTACTTATAATGAAAATTGGATGTCATAAAGTATATCTTTACTTGACAGAATTCATAGTTACTGAAAAGTTGACAGATTTTGTATTTGTAAGGAAAAAAAATTGTATTTATCATGTACCTGATACTTTATCTTTTAAACTTACATTCCAATCAAGTGTTCATATGGTAACTGAAAAGAATAGTTTTGATCTATTGAAATAAAATCAATTTATTTATAATGTATATAGAATGTGGAATATAAGAAAGAAATCATTTACTCTGCTTAGGTTTGGGGAAAGGTTTTCTAACCTTTAGCAGCTAATTAATTTAGTTGCCATGTGATTAAAAGAGCAGTGGATTATATTAAGAAGTTAACAACTCTCAGTAATGACCTGTTCCCCATTGGTATGCCTCTAACTTTATTACCTCTTGTGATAATTAAATAAAAACAGACCTGTGTAAGCTCCCAGGAAACACAACAAATGCTAAATTATGATCTATTGTCTCTGTGTCATGCTGATTTTTGTTGCATATTTTGTGGTTTTGTTTTCCCTCTGATTGATCACAACAGGTTTTCTTCATTGCAAATGTGTGTTCTAGCATGTGGTACGGGTTTGCATATGGAAGAACTAAAGATGAAAGGTTAGAGAGACTGTGTCAGAAACTCATTGTCATAAAATAAACTTGACAAGGGATTAAGTTTAGTTTTGTCAATAGCATAAGATTTAAAAAAATAACTGTTGTGGCTTATTGGCACTTTACTTTGTTTAGATCAATGGTTTTCTCTCCATTGTTTTAACAAAAAAGGGCAACTAAAATCATCAAGCTCAAACTTGTGTATAAATAAGAAAGAATATTTTCAGTGTTCCATAGGAAATGCAGGTTGTCTTAATCTAAAAACATGTCTCTTCTTTAAAACTCTCATTTCTTCAGGCCAGTCTTGAAAATGTGATATTTTTTACTGCATTGGCACATTCCTTGTGTTGACAACCATGTACAGGAATGGCACAGTGAGGTGCTCCACCATCTGACTCATAAAGAGTGACCTCATAAAGTGAGCTCACAAACCTGAAAGAGCTGGGAGAACCTGTCACCAAGAGCACCAAAGCATCCTATGTAGGTTCCTAGGTCCTTTTATTCAGGGCATTTGCATCTTCCCATAGTTCATTCAATTATCTGACAACCACGCAAAAAAAAATTTTAGACTTTTTAATGTGTTTTAATATTTTTTCAGTTGTTTTTAGGTTCCAGAAGAAGCATGAGTAAAGAATTACAGTGTTTCACAGAGAAAATGGTGACAAGTTAATTCCTTTTTGTATCCCAGAGTTATTTCCAGACTTGTACCATACTTGCTCTGATGAACCCCTTCTTTCAGCAATTTATATACCTACACAGAGTATCCATTATGTGCAAGAGATAAAACTTGTGACCTCAGTCCTTTGTCCCTCTGCTTTACATATTCCCTTGGTGTCCAAGACCTAAGCATTCATGAACTTGTAGATGAGAAAAAAGACTTTGTGTCCAGTAAACAGCCAATGTGGGGATGTGGTGTGTTTTCAGTTTCTTGTATTTCTGAGTATGCTCCTTGCTCTCTTGTGAAAGTGTTATGTGTTCCTGAGGGCTGGTGGCTTCATGCCCACGTATGTTGCATTTCTGGAGCTAGGATGCAGGAAAGTATACATTATATGCTCTCAGTCTATAATCTGCTAGAATGAAAGTCACTGTCTCAGCCAGCTATAGATAATATAACTTCTTTACATAAATTATAAACGATCATTGTTCGATATCCTAAATTCAGGAGCAGTTCTATATTGTAGTCTGTGTCAAACAGTTTATAAATGTGAGCTTTTAAGCAAAGGAGCTAACATGATAGATAAAATTCTCAGCGTATTTTCCTCTGCCAAATGCAAGCATATGAACTTTTTCCCAAGCTGTTATCAGCCAAATATTATTCATCCAGCCAAAATATTTAGCTGTAGTGCAGGTTGTTTTGGGTCAATTTGTTTATGCAAGGAGGTTCTGCAATTGGGATATACATAGCATGAATATGTAAAGCAATACTTTCTAACCTGATACACAAGAGAGAGGTAGGACCTGTTGAGCTCTTAGTGTAAACACTAGTGTGCTCACCACTTCTATGTCTTTGTTGACCAATCAGGCAGCACTTTGGAGAGGAATAGTTGGTACCTGAAAATCCCTGGAAAGGGTCTTTATGGCTCCTATGTGTCATTCCTGTACCATCAGCACTGGTGTGGATTACACAAGGTATAAAACCTTCCTGTGCTGGCATTTACTTGCTTAAGCCCTTGACCTACTAATCATTAATGACCCTAATTCAGTCTGCAGCTAAATTTAGCCAGCTGTTTCATATCTTGCATCCTTGGTACACAACCAGGGGTTTGGAGTGAGGGCTGGCCAGGGTGAGGGAGGACTGTAGCTGCGTCTGGAGAAAGAAAAGGCGAAAACTTATACATCGTGGTTAGTTATCCCTTGTATTTGTGTATATTTTTTGTACATCATGCAGCTGTAATTTGTCAGACCTTTCAGCTCACTTCACATGTTCCTCTGTATGTGAAATAGAATAAGGATGGTTGTTTTAGGATTCTGAAGTTGAAGAAATTTTAGCCTAGGTGATGATCCCTAGCAGAAAATTTCTGGCTTTTTGCTCAGAGCATTTATATACATTCAGTAAATTGCTCTGCCACTGTCACTAGTTGGAGTAAGACTGTCAGAGAGCAGTACGGGACAATTAAAATTAATGGATTCCCACCAACCAATGACAGCAAAGGACTGCTAAAAGTCATCCAGTTCTTCAGAGTGCCCTGAACCTGCATTATGCCCATATAAAACTGTGAGCAGGCCTGAAGAACAGGACTTGGTAGATGAGAAGCCAGCTACATCCTGGGCTGCATCAGCAGGAACATGGTCAGCAGGGAGGGAGGTGATTCTGCCTCTCTGGTCTGCTCTTGTGAGACTCACCAGGAGTGCTGCATCCAGCTCTGGGGCCTCAAAAAGAAGAACATGGACCAGCTGGAGCAGGTCCAGAGGACAGCCAGAAAGACAGCTGGGGGGTTGTAGCACCTGTCCTATAAAAACCAAATCTGACAGAGTTGGAGTTGTTTAGTCTGGAGAAGAGAAGCTTCAGGAAGATCTCATAGCAGCCTTTTTGTACCTAAAAGGAGATTGCAATAGGGATTCATGCAGCATAATATGTTTATTTAGGTCACGTGTCTCTGTGTCTATTAGTTCTTCACAAGGCCTAGCAAAGAAAGAGTTAGTCTCTGGTTCTTAGGACTCAGCTGACCAAAGTGTGTCATAGAAAAATAATTACTGTTGAGAAAATGGTTTAATGTTTAGGGTGAGGTTCATCTATTTTTGTTTTATGGAATCTGATGCTAGAAATTTAATGAAGAATTGGTAAGTCTGTGAAGAATTGCAGTGTACCTCCAGCAATAAATATGAAATAGCAGTATCTCAATAATAAATCTGAAAATATATATTTTTATATGTCTAAGAAAAATATAGCAGATTTTAGAGGCAATGAAAAGATAACATAAAGCAGTATAGTGGCCTTCGGGGATACAGTTTCCTCTGTTGCAAGCATATTAAAATAAACTGGTATCTGCAATTCATCTTTTCTGACTAACAAAAAAGGCAAAACTATCATGTTTCTGCAATTCTAATGCCTTTTCATTGTTTTAAACTTTTATTTCTCAATTGTTATTTACATTGTAAGTTTTCTAGTTTATTAGTAATAGAAAAATCAACTTTCAGTAATAACCTGGTCTTTTCTACGTTTACAGTCATTACACTGTATCACTGATTGATTTACGTTACCAATGGCAATGAAGTGGTGTTGCAGCAAACTAGGCTTGAGTTCAATTAGAAAGTGTAATTTTAGCTAAGTCCACATCCCAAACTCAAGTGAAAAGATAAAATACTCTCATGTGGATGGATAGGATACTTTGCTACCAGAAGAAATGTATCATCTACTAATTAAGAGCTACTTAAGTAGTCTTTAAGAAGTATAATAGAATATTGTTTTATCTCAGGTACTGCTACAGGAGCACAAATAAACAATATGTGTTATTCAGCTTGAGTTTAATACAAGTCTCTGCTCCTTCATAAAAGGAAAATATAGTATCAATTTCTGGAAGTTTATGGTCTATGGAAGGTCAAATGAAATGAGATCCTTTTCAAATTCTAAACATTTAAAAAAGGAGTTTCAAGGACAATCCTAAGACATTGAACAGAGTTTCTGCTTTTGCCATGGTTATGTTTATACAGTAAGATAATATTTTTTACTTCAAAAGGATCAGTTCCTTTCAAACCTAACTTTTTACTTTCTCTTTTTTTTTTTTTTTTGGTTAGAATTTTAGTACCTATAAATAGAAGCTCTTGACATTTTGCATCATTCTCTACCCTTGCTCTTTATATAGAACTCTCATTGATTTCAATTCTGTATATTGAATTAGACTAGGGTGGATAGCTTTTCATTTGTAAAAGATGGGGACAATATTAACCTCTGTGCTCATAGAAAGTCTGTTAAATCTCCTTTAATTACAAAATGCTTTAAATAACATCTCAGGACTAAATTTTACAATTTCTAGGCCATCATGAATTGAGATGCTGTGAATTTATGAAGGAATGTACAATGAGTTCTGAACATCTTTCTTTAAAATTCACTCTTCCAAAAGTTGTGTGAAATTCTGGTTGTTTCTGCAATGGACATTTGGAGTCATGGTGACATCCAGTGTCCATATAAAGAGTATTTCAAATTACAAAAGTATTATAATAATCACCTTCTATAGTCTCACAAGGACACATTTGCATTGACTTCCCTCAGGAGCTTTCCCATACTGTTACCTTGGAGAGGAAGAAAGTTGTCCATACAAGTTTGTCTGTCAGAGAAAGGGTCAATGAGTTTCTGTCAGTCCAAAATCTCTGCTGCTGATCTCTGTTCTAGACTGATTTAAAGATGAGTTGAACTATGAAGTCTTCCTGGGCATTAATGTTCCCTGAGATTTGTCTGAAGAGGAAGGTGACAGTGAAGGAAAAAATGACATGAAAATATTTAATACTTTGAACTGTAATATTGTTCCTTTTTTGTTTATTCCTCTTTAAACAAATTTTTCATACTCTTAGTAAAACTGTCTATGATACTCTTGGACTGCTGCAAAAATGATCCTTGAATATTTGAAAGTTCAAGCAGATAAGTTTTTGACTTGGGAAATGAAGGATGAGAGTGGAATGGGAAAAACCCCATGAAATTCCAATAAAATTAGTTAATTATTGAGAAATAAAGGGGGTTCATTTCTCTAATACTTGTTAGTTCTACATATACTAAATCTCAGAAGGTATCAGGGCAATATGTTTTATGGCCAAGCTATTTGATATATCCAAGTTGAAAATATAATAATTGAATTCCCCTAACATAAGTAAGCTAAGTCCTTACAATGTCTCTGTGGACAAATACCATGTTTATAAATACAGAGACAGTATAGAGGGTCGCTTTTGTTACATACAGAACTTCTGATAACAAAGGTATTAAATGGCTCTTCTGTTGATTGAGTGGATACTGGATGTGCTACATGGACTCTACAAGCAGTAAAGGGAATACGTGACTCAAAATAACTTATACACAGACCACAGAAATCGGCATTTCCATTTTGTTTTAGTCTCCAAGTTCTGCAAAAGGCAAAGTGACTTGAATACAACTCTTCTCTAGTATGGAAAAAATTACCCAGCTTTAAAACAAAGCATAACATCCTTTTTTACTATTTTGCTATTGATTTTCCTGTTTTATATTTGGCAAGTGGAAAGATATCTAGCGTCTCTGAAAGCATTGTCTTGAAAGACGTGCATGTGGTTTTAGATGAAACATTCTTCTCTAGTAAAAAAAGGAGCTGTTGTGAATACGTTTGAGGGATAATGCACAGTACTCCTTCTGAATAGTTATTTAATGTCTCAAGCCTTGATTTTAAAGCTTTGAGTAGCTACAAAATGCTGAAGACCTCTTCTGCCTTAGAAACCTGTTTTTTAGGAACAGCTCAGTTTTTAGAAACTCTGTTCTTTAGCTACAAACCAAACTGTGTCTTCCCTGCAGGAGTAATCTAGAATTTTAAAGGGAGAAAGTTGAAAATACTGCAAACCAGATACCCAGAAAATGAGAGCCTATATTTTATGTATCTGTGTTTCCTTTTGAAAGGTTGGTGGTTTTTTAAAATAGAAAACTTTTAGAAGTTTCTGTATTAGTTCTTTGTTTGAATAGCTGTTTTTTAACATTGCCTTGAGAGCTTAGCATCTTCTAAAATTCCTTGCTTCAGATATTTCTGTAAAGCAAGCAGATTTATTTCTTGTTACAAGAAAACCAAAGTAATAGATTTTTGCATTAAAATACTAATTGGGATTAATGTTACAAGAAGGAAATCTAACAAGTATATTGTTTAGTAGAGAAAAGTCTTTATAAATTTCACATGCTGTTCAGTTTTTCTGAGATATATTTTTCAAAAAGAGTTTTGCAATTAAAACTGTGGTGGTAAGAGGTCTTGTAAAAGGAATGCCTTAGGTGGATTTTTTTCTGTTATTCCTGTGAACAGAAGCTATGCAAAAAAGAGCAAACAAGGAAATTAATAAGCGTCCTTATTAAAATAATTTAACCTTATATTCAAAGTGATTTAAAAAATTATGGCACATAATCAGTCTCTAATTCCTTGTGTTCACAGTTTAGGAGGTCTCGAACTTTGGTTACTCCATTATTGCCTCTGCATTAAGGTTAAACAGATATGGAGACAGAATAAAATTTGGGGTTTGTATTGGTGGAAAAGGAAAGATGTGTTATATCTTTCCATACAGGGAGACAGGGTGTCAAGATGTCATTTAATTTAGAAAAGTAGGAAATATTGATCTCTAGTACATAATGCTTGAATTCATAAATTTTCATGGTTCATTATTTTATCCAGGCTTTTGCTTCAGGCTTAAGCTATATTTGCTCCATTTTATTAAGAGAGTACAGACTGACACCTGACTACCTACTATCTGATGTGTGAATGTATTTTTTTTTAGAAAACATTTGAGCCTGTCTTGAGCATGAAGCCATATGAAACATTGGCCAAACAAAGCAAAACAATCCAGCATTTTAGGGTCCATCTGTTAAAAATGTATTACAAAGCTGTTTTCTCTGTTGCTGAAGGAAAGTAATCTATCCCAGTATGTAGTTTATATATTTATACTTCAATTTATTATAATTTCATGAATACTTGCTTTTGCCTTGGGAAAGAAACATAAATTGTTTAGTTTATTCAAAGACTTACCAAGAAATTCAGAAGAGATTGCCTGCGATTGGAATTAAATCTGTGATGTTAAAGGGCCGATATAAATATTAATTCAATTTTATTTTTAATTTAGCTAGACCTGTAGTAAGAATTTTCTTTAAAGAGAAATAAACCTTTCAAACCCCTAAAAATACAAATATGCAGATAAGTGATTATGGAATTATGAACAGCAAAGCAGTTGTTATGTTGGCTCTGACTGAAGCAACAGCATTTACCCAACTTTTTTAGCAGAATCAAAAAGTGGGGGCAAATATGAGATTTTTTTTTCTCAAGCGAAGCCTTCCTTGCAGTCAGTTATGGAAAACTTTGAAAGGGAGCAATTAGGTCCAAGTAGCTGGAAAGAGGACACTGAAAAATAAATAAAATGTAGGAATCAATAAATTAAGTCAAGTAGCACCTGCAAAGAAGTATCAGAACATTGTACTATATTGACAGATTTTTTAATCAATTTTAGTGTACTTTATTAGCACTTCCTAGATTTTCTGACATTTCTCATTACAAAAATTGGTTTTAAGTATTTATGAGTTATAGTATTTTTTTCATACATTTTTGTAATATTGGTCAGTTGAGAATTTAGCCCTTATTTTGAATTACCTTTTTCAGCATTTTTGATTCAGCCTTTTAGAAAGCATTATTGAAGGAAAAACTTGTTCAGCTCCATTAAAACAAAGAAACTGTCATAGATTACTGAGTTTAAGGAAATGTGTCCAAGGCTAATAATATAAGAAACTCTTTTGGCTTCATATTTTTAGGGGTACATTTGCTACTGGAAGCATTTCTGGCAGAAGTGCAGAGAGGTCATAGGTAGACAATCTGAAGTTTGTGGAAGACCTTGAAGCAAGGAGCTGGAGTGATGAAACAGGAGGATGAAGAGGAATGTGAGCAAGAGGGGTTCTGGGAAGAAGAAGGATAACAAACAGAAAGAAATTGCAGAAAAAAAGGAAGAGACCAGGATGCTTTCCCAGTTGAGAGATTAGCGCTGGTGTGTAGTGAACCCTGCTTTGTACTTTGAAGGCTTCAGGAATAGGTTAGATTGACAAGAAGAATTGTAGTAAGACAAAAACCAGGGAGGCTGAAAGTTTAGATTAGAGCACAAAGCAGTGTAAACCTTTTTTATAATATGTGTGCACAAGGATAGAAGTTTAAGATTGCACATGCAGTTTTATTTCTATATAATGACCTAATTGTTTGTTTGTTTTTTGAGGGTGGGGCAGTATGCCTAAAAGAAATATAGGAGTTTAAAGCAGCAGGAAAAAGAAAATGGTTTTCCTCTGCATGCTGTCATATAGATGCCCAGTTTGTCAGATAGATATAAAAGTATGGATTCATGTCATGGGGTGCTGCTATTCTAGAAATAATTTCATTAATGGCAATAGTTATTTGGCATTTACTAATGATAGAGTCACTTTGCTGCCAGAATTTAGAAAGCAAGTGTGGATTTAAGGAGCAGTAAGTTATCTTCTGTATTTTCAAGGTAATGTCTCTGAGATTTTGTATCTGAAAAGACCATGAGGTATTTATTTGGATGGTTTTCTTTCTCTATTTCTCTTTTATTACCTTTCTTGAGGTTGGAAAATTTCTAGTAGCACAAACATTCTATGTAGCCTTTTTTATTGAGATAACTATTGCTATGAATACAGGTATTAAAAAAAGAAGCAATCTAAAAACATATGGAAGACCTAATACTGCAATACTCATAATTGGCATACATCAATTTGTTAGATAATTTTTTCTTACTAGGTGACAGTCCTCTGGATGTGGTATTTTATGAGAAAAGAAAGAAATTCAAGAACTGTTTAGAAATGTATGACAGGTTTCAGGAAAATCATGGGGGAAGAAGTATTATATGATTTGAATATTTTTAGAAGATTAACAAGAATTTCTATGAGTGGTTATTTTCTAAAGTTTAGATAGTATCAATAATATAAGTGAATTCTAATCTCCATAAAACTGTCATTCTTAACTGGCATTTGTGAAAAATTAATTATACTTATTCCTTCCACCATTCAGAGTGTATAGGAGGGAGACCCTTGGCATAGTTTGAGCTGAGTATCCTTTCATTGCTGTGTGAATATTCTTTCAAATACTGTATATTAAATACAATAACTCTATTTTATCTGGAGTGTTTGAGCTCTCTTGCATAAACAATTCTATTTTTATTATCACTCCTGTTATAGTCGTCTTTGAAAACTGAATCACATTTGAATGATACCTCCCAGCCCAGAACTTTCTCTGCATAATAGTGTAAAAATATACATAATAGTGATACTCATCTGAACATACTTTGTACTTCTTCACTGTAATGTGCTACACTTTGATTATGAAGGGGTGAAGTTATGAGACAAATATTGTTTCATTGGCTCTGCTTTTATCTTTTTGAAGCTAAGGTGGTCTTGCTATCAAACTTTAGGTTGATTTGGTGTACTGTTCTCTGTAGCTACTCTGTCAGGATTAATAAGGTATGAGTAAAATAAAATGTGTTTCAAAATGAAATTGGCTTGCCAGAAATGCAACAAGAGAACTGCTGATATGGAAGAAATGCTCAGTTAATTCATTTTATTATATAAATAAGTTATACTTTCTCCAGAGAGAAATCTAGCTATGTTTGCTGCTGTAGTTGCATGATACTGCAGATCATTAGCATATTTTCAGAAGCATTCTTTCCCTTCACCATTATAAATATTTATGAATTATTTTCTGATTTGTTTTAGAATATATTTTTGTGAAACTTATTTGGGTATAATTAAGTGTATTGCACCCAAGTTACAACCTAGGTTGGGGTACCAGACACAAACAAGCAGATATATGCAGGTATGTATAATGATAATAGGTTAAAACTTGCTGTACCTGTGTATCATTTCAGGATATTGGAATGATCAGTTCTCTATAAGTGATTCTGAAGGTTCCTTTGTAACTAGATAGGTTTTTTTAGCTTTATGCAATCTAAAGACATTTCTGTTTAGACTGTCAATCACAGACAGAGCAGCTGCACTAGTTTGTTGCACAGTTCTGTACATGTTTTAGTTTTACCTTAAATAACCTTTCTTTGTACTCATCTTTTATAATTTGCAGTGATGCCATTAGACATTATGCTTTCATGATTTCTCCTATCTTGTGTTACTATTTTGTATCCTTCGATACAGTTTCTGGTTTTTTTCTTCAGAAGCCTGTGAGATATAGCTTCCTGATAGCATTACATCTATTATTGCTGTGCCATGACGATATTTCCTTATTATTCTCCAGTTAATGTAGGGTCATTCAGTCTACAAATATAATAGGGTCATTAAGAGATTTCTCATAGATGGAGACAAAGTACATTCATTACTACTTGTTACTGATATCTGTTACAATGTTATCTCTAGTCCTTTATTAAAATTATGTAGTTTCAGGGACAGAGTGATACAGTCCTTGTGTTGGTGGGTGCTGCTGTGTACAAAAAGTAGCTGATATCTTGTTTAGATTTTCATAATGCTTTTGATACTGTCTCACAAATGAGGAAAACTTACAGAATCCTGCAATCATAAAATGACAAGTGCACCCTAAAGCACGTCCCTGAGCACCACATCTAGTTGTCTTTTAAATACCTTCAGGGATGACGACTCAGCTGCTTCTCTGGACAGCTGGTTCCAGTGCTTCATGACCCTTTTGGTGAAGAATTTTCTTTCCTAATATCCAGTTTAAACCTTGCCTGACATAACTTGGGGCCATCTCCTCTTCTCCTACTGCTTATTATTGGGAAAAGAGACTGATCCCCACCTTGCTTTCAGGTAATTGTAGCATGATAAGGTCTCCCCTGATCCTCCTTTTCTCCAGGCTAAATAACTCCAACTTCCCCTGCTGTTCTGCTTAGGACTTGTCCTCCAGACCCTTCCCCAGCTCCATTGCCCTCCTCTGGATGCACTCCAACACCTCAATATCTTTCTTGTAGGAAGGGGGTCAAAACTGAACACAGTATGCAAATGAAGGCAAAATAGTTCAGGAAGCTAAAATATTAAAACAGTATTTCAGGGAATATGTAACAAATGAAAAGTCCTTGGAATTGTTATGGATGCAAACTCCCAAAGAAGTTTGCTGGTGACCTAAATGAAGTAGAAAACATGCATATTAGACTTGCAATGCAGTGTGCTGCTGCAAATACCTTGAAATGTATGATTAGAATTTGCTAAAATTTTGTTAAACTGAAGAGGTATTTTAAACAAATGTGAAGAACTGTTAATAGGATCATGTATACAAAAAAAAAAATCAAGTGTGAAAACCGACTTTGAAATAATTGAAGAAAGCAAATTGTATTTGATAGCCCTTAAATGTTTGTAATGTAGTCTTTTTTAATTACTGTGAAATCTCTAATATAATGTGAATGTACATTCTGGCATGAACCTGAATGGGAGCTTCCTGACTGACCTGGGTTGTTAAACCACAGTGGTGACTGAAAAGCTTTACAGCAGTAAATTTTGCTGTCAACTCATAGTATCTTAGGGATTTTGATAGTAAACTACAGATTTTATCAAGAAACAGCTTTTTACGTATTTTATGCTATAAAGATTTGATAAAATTTTAAAATTGCAGTAATAGAAAGCTGAGACCAGCACTTTGGAGTGGGACATTGCAAAAAACCCTTAGGTCATTTGGAAAGCATGCACTGAGGAATGGTGCATCTTTACTATATTTAACAAAACCTTATTTAAATAGATATGTGTGAAAACTGAATTCTAATTACCTAGAATTAGAGTGGTTGGTGATCTTGTGAAATTGCCCATATGCAGGGAGACAGCAGAGTTCTTCAAACAGATAGCTTTTATGAAGAGGGTATGATACTTCATGTAATTAAATGTTTAGCTGTTTGCCTATAGGGCTAGGGATGTGGACACTCAGCAAAAATATATGGCAATATACAAGAGCTGGAAAACCACTTGAAAACAAAGGGAGGAGGGGATTTGTCACTAAATGGATCTATCTTTCTCTATGTGTGTTTCAGTGTTGAAATTTCTACCTCAGAAGACATTCAACCAGTGGGCTCAAGTAGGGTGACTCTGAAGTATTAGATGAATACTGGCTCTAGTCACCTTGGAAATGTCCCAGAACACTTTCGGTCTGGCCTACTGTTCTGGCTTCAGGAGTGTTCTATTTGCATAGTTTTGGTGCACAGTACAAAGAACACCAATCCAACTTTTCTGTATCATATAAAATTGTACACATAGATTACTTTTCAGTGAAGGGTCCAAATTAGGACTGTATTTTTATCATTTCTAAACAATATAATTCTTCCTTTTTTGCATAAAAATTACTGAATTGAGGAAAAGAATTTAAGACAGAGAGACTGATATAGTGTGTACTGCCAGCACATCTGGAAGACAGTTATTCTCTAATTACCCAAGAGACAGATGAGAAAACTGGCAGCTTTGCTGCTATTATAAATTCCATCACTTCTAAAGGAGTTAATGGCTGCCCAGCTAATCAGTCTTTGTTATCTTGTGACATTCAGAGACAAAATAAAGGCCATAAAAATAAAAAGCAAAGAAAACTCACTGGTCTATTACATTAAAATGTGTGGTTTTGTCTTTCCAATGCAATCCCAACATATCTGTCTTACAGTGTTTAATTTGGTTTTAAAATGTGCAAGCATTTAGTTGTTTGAATGAAAATTGGTTCTGTAGATGGAATGGCTGTTGTAGTTACTAACTTACCATCTTTCATCTCATCTTTTGAGCTATGTGCCTGACCTATGCTTAAAATGGCTCTATCAATTTTACCACCAGCTGCAGAGCAGGTCTGCCTGTAACAAGCTTGTTACTTTTATTCTAAATTTGACTGTAAAAGAAAAGAGAACATCACATGTGAAACCCCAGAGTATTTGTCTCCCTTTTCTTTGAAGGCAAGAGCCACAAATTGTCTGCCTGTCAGTAGAACTAAATGAAAAACAATCAAATTCTATTAGTGTACAGTACTCTCAAAGGAGCAGATAAGCTGAAAGATAAATTTGCTTAATGACATAAATAACAACCCAATTTGGAAAGGGTCCTGAATATCATAGGGGACATTTTAACATTGCCAGAATGTTGCCAAAGTTCACTAACAGTGTAAGGAGAGAACTTCATATCCCACAAGAAAATTCTACTTACTATGTTTCTCAGTCATAGAGTGCTTATGAAATAAAAAAATGTATGGTACTTAGGGCGCATTCCTCTCTTATGGATGGATAGAGTGAAAAATAATATTAGGTGGAGATGATCAGTGGGATTCCTTTCTGAAGCTGATAAAACTGAATTATGTCTCACCAGATCTGAGACACATTATGTTATCCCATACTGCATAAAAAGGCCACTAGCTCTTCTCTTCAGTGTCCACTGAATAGCTCTCTTCAGGGATCCCTACATCCTGAGCAGTAGTGGGTCACAGTAAAGTTCTACTATCTGTCTGAATTTTTTTAAATGTATGAAAAAGATCTGATGTAAGTAGATGTAGTCGCATATCCAGAGTTTAAGGAGAAGCAACTGGTTATCTGTTGGTAAACTTCAGTGCCATACCATCAGCTGCAAGCTCGTCTCCTTTAGAGTTTGGGATTTTGGACACCCAGCTCCAAATACATGGATTTCAAGTTCTAAGGCAATATTGTAAAGTTTAATTAGGTATAGAATCTCGTGCTCTGAATTTCAGATTCTCAGAGTTCTTCGGTGAGTGCAGTCCTGTGCTGAAGAATTCCCAATCATTTGCTGTAGTTCTTATATTGAGATTTTGGTTTTTTTCCCAAAAAATATTTTAGCCGACATGTAGGAGTCACCTGATTTAGGATGACAGCTATACCTGGCTTGGACTAAGAATCCCCATCCTACAGCAAGATGCTTCTCAGTAATAGATTTTCTCTGCTCAGATACAGCAACGACTGCTTTCTTCTGAGTGGCCTTGCTGCCAAGGCTCTGGCAGAACTCTGTTCTGGTGTTTTCATGGGGAGGTGGAACTGTCAGAACACAGTGGAACAAAGCAGCATGGTTGGGACCATAACAGATCTGCAAGTGCAGCTGAGGTTTGTCTCCCCTGTTTGCTCCTCACAGGAGTGGGATGTGAGTAATAGCCTCATGATGCTCTGAGTCATAGCAGGAAACCTCATCAAAACAGAAAACTGCCAGGGTGTTTTCTACTGTGTACCTTGTCATCCCACCTTGTTACTGTCTCGTGGGAAAGCTGCTCTGTCAGTAGATGCTTTTTGCTTGTACCTTAAAGTGGTAGGAAACAGCTCTAGAAGACTCTTCCACAATAGCTGACTGATTTTCAGTTGATCATAAACGTAAAATCAGTTGATACTACCCATCCCCACTCAAAAATAGCTAGACAAAATAGTCCAATTTTATTTCTCTGTGCTTTGCTGTCATGGGATACTTTTTTGTTGAATTGTTTCAGGGAGCCACATGGGGAGATTTGTCAAACTGCCATTTAGTGAGTGTGGCCAGACTGACTTTGAATGTTCTGTTTTCCATTTTGCAGCATTTTTTAAGTCTCCAAATCAGATTTTTTAACAAGTATTATTTATGGCCAACACATGACAAAAAGAAAGGCTTATGTTATTTGAGTTTGTAGTAGAAAGCAACTTGAGAAAACAGAGGGTGTAACATTTCTTTGTTGCCTCATGCTTAGACCAGGGACTAGGTAGGTAACCACTTGAAGTCTTAATTCATGCTAAACACTCTCAATGCCAAAAAAAATTAGAGACTTGTCTTTTGCTTGCATTAATTGACTTAGTTCAAGTATGATTTTCCCAGATTTCTCTGTCTTAAAAATTCAGAAGTCTCCTCTCACATCCTGGTTTACTAATCTGGGTTATTATAGCCATTGAATTCTTAATAATTTACTTTAAATGCCTTTAGGAAGGAGAAACTGAAAGAGTTGCAATTATTTATTATTTTTCCTTAATCCACATGGTGTTCCTGTAAGGGTTTCTCATGGTAGAGAGTACACAGAGAAAATACTGCAAAAGAATAGACAATTTTTGCATATAATCTGGAATGCCCTTGAGAATTTCAGGGGCCTTTCTGTCCTATTTCTACTGCTATGATCATTAGAATCAACATGTCATAACATTATACCTGTTTTCCTCAATTATATACTAGTCACAAAATAAGAAGCGAGACTGATCACAGTGGAAGAAGTATCTATGAACTTTACAAAGTTCCTGCTTGTGCATTTGAATCATGTCCTTTCTTCATTTTCTACAGATTCCTAAAAGAACCATTTCTTTATAGGGTCTTTGTTTTGAGCTTTTTGTTTTGTGGCTTAGTATTATGCAAATACACTCTGAACTATTTTCGCACATTTCTTCAGATAAAAAGTTTAATAGTTCATTTTAGCAGTAGTATTTTCTTTTAAATTATCATCCCCATGCATATTTTTGATTTCTGAAACAGCAGAATAGACACATTTGTTACTAAGACCCCTGCGTTCTCTGCCACTGTAAAAGGCTGTAAAATAGCCTTCAATACTATGCAAAAGGAAGGGAGATGACTGGGAGGGATCTGATACAGTTGGAAATTAAATGGCTATGCAGGATTCTGTGGCTGTGGATTGATGGTAGAAATGGGTCACTGACTCGCTGATTTTGGTCAGAAAGCCTCCCTGATTTTATACCTTCTCTGTGTTTTCCTCCTCAGCCATTTAGTTGTGCTACCTGAGAGACAGCTGAGGGAATTAATCCTGTTTTAGCAATACATAAATAGTAAATAAGTACAGTAGCCCTTCACTTCCTTCTTACCAGCCAAAATGATTTATTATAAGGCTTTAAATCTGGTTCCACAAACAAATATTCTTGTATTCTGGCTCCAGCTGTGCACTGAGGTAGAGGTCACAAATAAATGGTTGGAGCCAGGGGCACCTAAAACTAGTTTTGTTGCTAAGGGCATCTTAACATGAAACACAGCCTTAGAATAATATTAGGAACAGAAATATTTATACTCCCTGCAGGGAGCTGGATCTGTTTTCTCTCGTGTTTGGTTAAAGTAAATTTAAAAGTAGAAAAATGTATGAAACCATCAATGATTGTCTCCATTTGAAACTAATGAGAGAGAAAAGAAAGCACAGTTTCATCACAGTTTTTGCAGATTTGAGGCTTGAATCCCAAAGCTATTTTTTTCTCAGTCTGAATGTTTATTAGGGCTTTTCATTTGAATATTTAAGATTTTAACATCTGGACTAACTTTTTGCTTTGTTAAGGCTTTTGTGCTTTACCCACATTCCAAGGTGACCACTGGCCATGCTAGAACCGTGGAGCAAGAGCAAGTGACACACCTTCTTAAAAGTAAATTTCTTTTCTATAAGAAGTTCAGAGCATCCAGGTTTTGTCACACTAAGTATTACATGTTTTGGTGCCTGCTGTGAGAGTAGAGTAAAATCTTTTATCAGGTATAATCTCTAGGAATCACAATATTATCAAATCTGACCAGATTCTCAAAACAAAAACCAAAAAAATAGCACTGATGTAATTTTTTCAGATAGTTTCCGTATATTTGCTTATATTTACTTCTTGCCAGCATAGATGCTTTAAGGATTCAATATATTTTCCTCAGAGATACCATTTTAATCCACAGATGTTTATAGTCAGACTACATAAAAGGAGCATTATTGACCAGTCAAATTAAATCATGACTTCTTTCTTCATATATTCCACAAGGAAAGGAAAGAGTTTCCAATGAAATGCTAGGTCATGCTTTGTAGAAATGCTTCTCTGTCTAGCTGTCTTTCCCCTCATGAAGGCTTCAAAAGGGACAGAGAGTGAATCACAATCAGTACTTGAAATGAAGCTGAAGTTTCTCATTCACATTGTAAGACGGAGCTCTCATTCAGAATTTATCCTTTCTGGCTGTATTTCTGGATTCATGAGCCCTTAGTATTACCTCTAGTTTCCAGCATGACACTTGTGAAGGCTAACTGATCTCTTTTATTCATGTGATCCAAGAGTTGCACGTAGGAAAATGTTGGTGGAAAATTTCAGTGTAGACATTAGAGTATGAGATTAATAGAAGAGGCTTCAATGGTTTCTTTCTACTCAGATTTTCTGCTCTAAACTTTGTATAAGAGCATGGTCAGATTCCAGACTCAAAATTCTTAAGGAGTCAATGAAGACATTTAAAATTAATATAATGTATTAATGTATTAGAAATGGCTAAATAAAGACCAGAAATGGCAAAGGAAATGGATACTGGGGAGGGGCGCAGGGGGTGGGGAGGGGCTGTTCTGGAATGTGCTTTCTGTAATGGCCGTACTGTGTCTCCAACTCAAGTGTCCAGTGAAATTAGTAGAGGACTGCTATATTATTAGCAGTAAAACATTGGAGCAAATTCAGAGTGATACTTCTGACCTAAGGAATTAATTAGTGTCATAAGTGCTACTCCCTTGTAAGCATTTCCCTTCTGAGTTTGTCTACATTTACATGTGGTACTTATTGCTAGAGCAGTAAGTTCCACAAAGCTGTTTTTAAAGATATGAAGAGTACTTCCTTTCTTATTTCATGTACTGAAAAAAGTTTCCTCTCATGCTGCTAATTTTTTGCATCATGAAACAGTGAGCACTTATTCTCTGTCCATCTTTGCCATGGCAGTTATGATTATATGTGCTTACACAATCTCCTCAGGCATGCCTTTGCCAGACTGAGGTATTTCTATTGTTTTAGTCAATCCCATTACAGAATCTGTTTTATACCTTTGGTATCTATTCTTTCCCTTCTCCATACATTTCTACTGCACCATGTCTTTTCTGGTTCCAAAAGCTATGTTGACATTTCACAATTTTACAATACCTATTCCTTTCCTATTCAGTCTGTTTTTCTTTTGTTTTTGACTAATTTGAGTGGTATTGTAGCCAGGCTTACTGCTCTGTATTTCCACAGTCCATATCCAGTCTCTTGGAAGAATATTTTTGGTCACATTTCCTACTTATTGCTCTAGTTAGAAGGCCAGTTTAAAGGCTAATTCATTCACTTTACTTAATCTTTGGAATTTTCATTTGAATTTTTCAGCTCTTCTATAACTGCTGTTGTGTTGTAGTAATCTTTTTTTATTCATTTTATTGATTATTTTCCAAAGCCTCTTTTACTAATGCTTTCACTGAGACAGCCACTTATTTGATGCCAGGGAAAACCCAACCAAAACCAAAACAGTGGTTTGGATGTCACTCAAGCTCCTTGGTAGATTGATGCAAAGAATTAATTTAATTGCTTGTTTTATTTTTTCTGTTACAGCTTTATGTTCTTTGAACATTTCTTTTACATGCTGATAATATTTTGGCCCTGCAGGCCCCCACTGGCAGCAGATATTCTTATTTTTCAAGATTTTTATGTCTCAGAATGTTCTTTGGCCTGACTTTACATTTAACATGCTAAAATTTATGCTCATCTCTGTTTTTTTCAGTTGTATGCAGCTTTCACTTTTTAAAGAATACATTATAAAAATATTTTTGCCAGTTTCTGATTGTTAAAAAGCCAGCTTTCTTTTGGTCCTTTATGTGTCCTATATATTCAAATTTATGTTTTATCATAGTGTTTATGAAAATTTAAATAATGCTTTAAAAGGCTTTAAATATCTCCATTTAATTTCAGTTTACTAATTTAGATACTTACATATATGGCTGATCTCTTTGAAGTGAATGCTACTGGGTTAATGTTTTAGTATATTAACCTCAATTATTTGCTTCTTCATTAAAACACCACAGTATCACCTCCTATGTAGTTTTTTTTCATTTCTATACTAGAATGTGTTCAACTAATTATTTTAACACAATTTCCAAGTTGCCTAACATGCCAGTGTCCTCATTTGTAATGACTTAATTAATTTGAATTATTTTTTAACGCTGCTACCTCAGAGGTGGCATGTGGAAAGTCTTTGTTTCATTTTAAAAAAAGTCATTATTTTTTACTGAGAGGAGAGATTGCCTGTGATAGGTAAATGTGCCTCTTTTCCTCTTTCCACTGAGACACTGAAAACCCAGCAGAGATTATTGCTCAAATACCTCCTTTTCAGATAACCTGTGGTACTGTTTGCTCACAGGAGTTCCAGTTCCTTAAAAGCCAAACAGATTCATTATCCTTTTCCATCTCTCTTTTTGCTTTTTCCTGGAGACCTAGATCCCACATCTATGTTTCTGCTTTTAATTCTATTACCATTAATGCACCCTTAAGAGAAATGCAAATTCCTGCTCATAGGAAATGCATATTGAAAACATGGAGATTTCCTAACCTGGACACACCAAGATCAAAGGGAGAAACCTAGTTCCTGATTTTATTCTGGCTTTTATATATCATCCAATCAATTATCTCAATATCATTAACCTAAAACAACAGCAAATAGGAGTTTTTGGGAAGATGAGAGACTAATTTGGAACAAGGTATAACTCCACAGGCGTATAATTCCTCTCTTCAGATATGGAGTAGGGAATTTTGAAAAATAAAGGTGTATAAATAAACACTAATGAAATAGTTTAGCACTAAATAAGCATGCAAATACATGCTTAGTTTCTGAGCTATTTCAAAGAATGCCAAAGGAAGCTCTGACACATTTTTGGCATTTAATCATCCTCCTTTGTATCCTATGAAAATTAGTAAGATTTGTTGTCCAGACCAAGCCAAGGCAAGCAAAGTCATTTCCCCCATTGTTGCTGTACTTTCTGTAACAGCAAAAACTTTCTTTCTCTTAAACAGCCTAAACTCGCAACATTTGGTTAACAAACAAATTGTTATGTAGACGGTAACAGGTTGCCTCAGCACTATCTGGGCTTGTTTGCTAAAAATAGTCCTAATTGCAATGAATTTTTTTATATGAATATATATTCATTTATCATACTGGATAATTTCAACAAACTCGTCAAAAGGTAACATTTTGCCTTCATTAGTTGAGAGAAACTATAAATAGCATCTGATAGTTTGGAACTACTATGCTTTTGATTTTTTTTCCCTCTTTTTTTTTTTTTCCCAAGAAAGATTGCGAATCACTTTTTTATTGTGAGTTTTTATTTGTTTTAGATGGTCACTATTTTGTTTATGCACTCAGGGGTAACATTCTCAACATAGAAGAAACAACTACCAAAATACCAGCTTCCTTGCATAAGCATTCCCTCATAATATATATGTTGCATATAAAAATCTCCTTTTTCAAAAATCTTGAAATTTCAAATTTGCATGAATCAGCACAATGTTTTGCCTTCCAGATGATGAAAAACACATTGTACAAGATTGAAAGTGTAATTTTTGCTGGGTTTTTTTTTAATGTGGATGTTCTCTAGGATTAATTGTTAGCAATTCTTATTTTAAGAAGATGCACAATAGTTTTTTTTCTGTAATTTTATCCCAAACTTTAAAGCAGTCACATTTCTAGTCACAGTTTTTACGTATCAGCACTATCATTGTTCAAATAATCTGCATCAGTTATAGTATTATACACACACACACACACACACACACACACACACATATATATATATATATGCACTATCTGCACTTTGGATGTGAAGTTAGGAAAATATCCATGAAAATTATGATTCCATTAAAAAAAATGACAAAAAAAGTTTTTTACCTTACTGTTTTCCAATCTGTTTTTTTATCACCCTCATGTCACTGGAAAGAGATTTAAACCATTTATAGGATTCTATTTCAGGTTGTTTTGTATATAACCAGTATATCAATACCAACTTTCTCCATTAAATACAGTAACAGTAATGAGGTACTGTTTTACTGTTTTCTTATGAGCTGTCAGCTCACAAATGTTTTATTCCGTGTGTTATTGCTGATATTTTTCAGGTTGGTATTGTGAATGGAAAATTGTGACTGGTCACTCATGCTTGTCCTTAACTTTAGCTGTTAGTAATGAAAACTTTCTCAATCAATTCACAAACTGCAGTTTTGCTGATGCTGCTCATTTTGTGCTACGAATTTCTGCCAGCGCTAAGCTTATGAAGCCCTAAGCTAATTGACTTTCTAATTTCACAATTGAAGTAATATTGTGCCAAATTTCTTGGAACATTATTTTATAGAAGTTTGTGCTTGAAATTGACCCACATGAGTTGTTTGCCATCTGTTAATAAAACCAGAGCAAACAAACCACAAACCCTAAGTAAAAGAAATTTACAATATCCATCATGCAGAAGTTGACAAGTTGGCGTGCAAGAACACCATAGAAGATTGCATTCAGAATCACACTTTTAACGACACTATTGGCTAACACAGAAAGAAAAATCTGTAGTAATGGTTGTAGAATAAAATATGCTAGGATAATCTTCCTGCTGCACACCTTTTCTTGTCCCCTTACCAAATCAAATATTATCAAATACCAACCAAAACCTGGGGTTTTGTTTCATGGGAGACGTTGTACACATCCACCAGGGTTACAGTGGGCATAGCAAAGTTTTACAAACAATATTTCCAACTGGAATAAAAATAGAGGACGAGGAGATATAATATTTTATCTTTCAAAACCATAAATGCTAATTTTGATGGGGTGTTTTTTTAAATTTAAGTGGTATAGTCTGCTGAAGAAGAGTTTGCCACACAGGCAGGCGTACCATTTTAAATGTGCATAGTAACATCTACTATGGAGTGATAATTAATAGCAAAAATATGAATCAGATCATTTGCTTTGTTTTCCTGTAAAAAAGTATCCTGTTAATTTATTTTTACATTTCCTTTTACCTTTGTCTTTTCCAGCAAGCACTTAACACTGTTTTTCTTTTTCTGATTTACAAGAAGATTTTCAAATGTGTCTTGCACCAGATTGTAGCAAGTTGGTATATTTGAGTTTGTGAATTAAGGTAAAAACTACTACTCTAGCATGTTTTTAAAGGCTAGGTTGGGAATTTTTCTAAACAATGGAAAAGTAGCATTTCAGCTCTGGCTTCTGCAGTGAAATGCCAAACTTCTGAGTTAGTTTCATTGGCTTTCCCTTGAGGGGATTGGATTGCTCAGACTGGGTTCCAAAATATGCTGAGGAGTGGCAATAAGGGCACAGAAAAGAAAATTGGAGCATAAGAATAGTCCTTGTCAATTGAAAGGTTATTCAGAAACATAACTTAACAATTTTTAGTTGGAAAAGGCATTTAAAATCCTTTGAAAAAAAAAATCAACCTTCTTAGAAACTTTAAAAACAAGTCTACAGCTAGGTTTTTCTGTTACAGTGTCCTGATGAAAACCTTTCTTTGAAGATCCAGTCATGGATCTCCTGTATCATAGGTGTCCCAACATCTACACAGTCAAACATAAGAATAGGAAAGAACAGTTCCTATATTTTGCTGTTCCTTAATTATAAGCAAGAAGAAGGTGTAGTTCTTTCTATAGAGTTGTTACTTTTTTTCCTGTTGGAAACTGGAATGGGCTTTGACGGTTTGTCTTGCCCATGTCCAGTGACTCTGTAGGATCAGATGTTCCAAAGGATTCCCTGATGTTTCTCTTACTTGTTTAGAAACAGGCTTTTAGTCACTATATTTTAGTACTTTGTGATCAGTTTATTTCTTTTAGGACTAGGAGGCTTACAGGATTTTTTAGGTCACAGGTGGGGATGTATGCATTCATTGAATTCAAGTTTTTCGGTTGGAAACTAATACTTACTTGAATCTGCTTTTAATAATTTTTTTTTAAATGGTATGTTTTTGTTTACTCATGTTGATGTTGCTGATGGTGTTTTCTTTTGTTCGTTTCAGTGTGATGTTACCTTTTATTTGCTCTGCCTTCCAGCTTGTTTTTAAAAGATACATGAATATATTTGTAAAATGAGGCAGTGTCAGGAATGATATTTTATTTTTCAATGTCAGAAGAATTTATAAACAAAGCCATTTACCTACAGGAAAGTGATAAAGGGTTGTCACTGGCTTTCAGTTGAGAATGCACGGTATGCACAGTGGTATTCCTCAGCAACTTTAAAAAGAGAGGCTAGTCAGTGGAGAAATGTACTTCTGCATCTTTGCATTCTCTCCATCTTTGCATTCTCTCCTTTCGATGTCATTGCCTTCAATCTTGTCAAATTCTGCCAAAGGTAACACTTAGCACAAGAAGGCATTTGAAGAAAAAAAAAATGACTGCAGAGAATGGGATGTTGTTTCTTTTGAATTGTCATGGACAGAAAACTCTGCCATGGTTTTGTCAGGAGTTGTGCTACAAATCTTGACTAAATACAAAGTCTGAAGTTTTCATTTTGTTTTAATGTCGCTTTCAAGACTTTTGCCAAGAGCAGAGAAGCAACTGCTTAAGATTTACCCAGTTTATAAACAGAAGGTGTGTTATGGGTCATAAGAATAAAATGTCCATCCAGCTCAGTTGTTTTTCTCCATCAGTGCCCAAAAGCTGATGCTCAGTGAGCAGTAAAAACGAAACAAATTTATGTTTTTCATAACCAGTGTCCCAACTTCCAGTGGTTTCTCACCCATGAGCTTTCCATGCCTTCTCTGCTTGGTGATTCTTAACAGATCCCTCCTCCAGTGCCTGTCCAGTCTATCCTTGAATCCACTGTGATATCTGCATCTGCAAAACTCTTTTCCAAAAATACATCCATGGCTTCTGACCCACTGCCAAACAAACCATCTCCTGGGACTCGTTTGAATCTGAATCTTGCTCTCTTCATTTTGTACCCTCAGTTTCTCTATTAGAAGAGTGGGTTGATAATTTACGCCCAGCTCCCTCACACCACATTGCTTTTTGTTCTGTACTTCATTCACCTTCTCTGCTGGCTTCTCCATGCCTTCTCCAAGCTGAAGAGGCTTTTTGCTCCTCTGACATGAGCTGTTTCATACTTCTTCCTCTCTGACCCTTCCTATTCTCCCTCTTTGAGAGGAATGAAAGGTGGGGTGAGCTCAAGTGTGGGTAAATCATGGTCATAGTGGCACAAAAATGCTCTCCATTTTTCTCTGTTGCTTTTGTGACCAACCTTAGCACTTGATTTACTCTTCTGACAGCTGCTGAGGACTGAGCAGGTGTTTTTAGAGAACTCTCTATACTGTGCTGAGGTTTGAAGCCCCTCTTTTCCTAAAATAGATGACCCTCGTTTCCAGACTTGTGTTAACTGATGTGTTTCTGTGCTGCAGTTTCCCCGTTTCTTTAATAACCAGCATCAGAAATCTTTTGGAAACCCAAATATGTATTAAAAATTAATTTAATATGGACAATTATACTTAGGTAAGCTACCCTTGTATTTCAGCATGTGTGTTATCTTCTCCCTGTGTCATAAAGTGAAGTAACAGTAACAGCTCTTTAGTCATGCACCTCTTTTCTGAAATGGAGCTTCATTACAGGGACATTAAAATGCATTAATGACATGAGCTATATACCTATATCAAAGTTCCAACTTCTTATCTCAATTAGAATTGGAAAAAATTGGAAGAAAACTTTACAATTCAGATAAATCTTTCTATTCTTTTTAAAGTGAATGGTTTGCTACTTTCATCTTCTAAGATCAATGAATTAAATATGGGTTCAGTATAAATTTTGTGCCCTCCTAATCAAATGATATTCATCTGTTGCATAAGAAATTAATGCAAATTCAGTGTCTCAGGTAAAAATAGTAGCCATAAATCTGTGCTTTAGATAGGTAGAATATTCTTATTTTCTCTAAATGATGATACAATGAATTAATACTCAACTGTAATGAATGTTACAGTTGAATGTTGAGAGTGAGTTTATTTCTTCTAAACAATAGCAAGACTGCTGAAAGTTATTTAAAAAATTTCAGTGATGATACATGTATATAGTTTCTGATTAAGTATTTGCTTTCTTTTATTAAACTCTTCTTGCAAAACTCAGTGTTGGAATTCAGCCTTCCTGTTTTTGGAGCATGCAGATTTACTAATGAGAATCTTGGTTCATAGTAAATTGCAGCCATAGGCAGCTAAATTACATAAGGAATTTTTAAACATAAATCTTCTGAAATACATGATGCAAAACAGTTTTTATTCTGTTTTATATCTGCAAAAGGATTTCTGATTATGTTAAAAAACAACACTTTCTTGCAAGCTCTTTGAGCTTTTGGTTTTGTTTTTATGAGTTGATGCCTTAAGTTTTAACTTTCAAATTTTCCAGATTCTGTACTACATTAGTATGTAACTCTGAGCTTCATATAAAGTGTTAACAAGTTCTCTTCATGGGGTAGTTAGACAAAACCATCCTTCTCCAGCCTGAGAACCAAGGACTCCATTGCAGCTTCAGGCCCAAAAGCATAAACAGCAAATTGAGGAGAGCAAACTGGGAGGATGAGACATTATTGCCTGAAGCTGTAATTGGACAATTAACCCCAATATGTAAATGGACCAAAACTTTTGTAAAGTGTGAAAACTTGTGACAGGTCATTCATCATCCATTGGGTCCATCTTTTTAGGCCGTTTTAATAAAGACCTACTTTATTTCTTTAACTCTGTCTAGTCTCTGCTCCAGGTAGCCTCCCAAGGCATCAGAGTAAGTATTTAAATGAGGAAACAGTTTAAAAACGAAAAAGTCCTAGATGTCACTACTCAAAATAGGAATACTTAGGACGTTGTAGAAGACTTGAGATGCAGAATACATACCTCACCTGAAGAAAATATGGATGAATGAGTCACTTGTCTTATCTCTCTTGGAATTCAGGATGTTTCTTTCTTGTCAGCTCATAAATTAGCTCAGCAAATATTGCAGTAGTTTCCTTAAATCAAATCCTCAAAAAAAAGGATTTTTCTTTGTGGAAGCGTTTACATGACCAGGGTTTGGAATAGAATAAAGAAGGAAGAAAGCCATTCTACACATAGAGGAAACAACAACAGAGTAAGATACCAGGAGAATGGCAGGGTAGCTGAAAAATTTATGTTTTTATATTGGTCTGTTGTGTACTCTTTTCTTCAGATAAAAAAGGTAAGATTTTTTTTCCCCCCAGCAGAAATGGTTTTGGTAAGAGAAATAGTATACAGGAATGTACACATTCAGCTAGCTAATAATTGTTATATACAATATCTGTGTAATCCCATTAAAAATTCCTTGCACTCCCAAATTTGCTATTGCAATTCAAAATTCAAATTCAGGTGCTGATGCCTACAGATGAGAATATATTTTATGTATAAATAAAGTAATTGTAACAGACTGCTCAAAAGACAGGAGTTTTGTCCCTATTTCTGTTGTTCAGTGAAGCAATAAGCAGCAGCAATCATGCTCTCAAGAAAGATAAAACGAGTAAAATCCTGTGTACCTTTAAAATAATTGGCTTTGTGTTTGTGCATGCACAGCAGCCAAGGACTTAATGAAAACTTTTAAATCCTTCATTCATACAACCTCATAGAGTGTAAACAACCAGGTAGAAGATTTTGATAGACTGCCTCATTATAGTGGTGCCTGTGCCATTTAATCACAAAGCAAACAGCAAGCCAGTGGCCTCTTACAATGTAGAATGTAATTTTTCTATTTGAAAACTATTTTGCACAAGCCAAACTCAATTGCTTTAAAAATAAAAGCTGAGGCACCTATTCCAACCTACTTATATTGACCCATATATATTTTCCTTACAACTCAGGATGGATATGCCTGGATGATACTCAGAGCTGTTAAAATATTAGCATACAACACTAAGTTTATTTATAAAAAAATTAGCTTTGACTATGGAAGTTCTTCCTAATTTCTCTCTCTTTCCTTTTCGTATTTTATCATAATGAGCATAAACAAAACCTGCATCTTTGGTGCAGCTGTTGGGATTTCTTTGTAAATTTTCTAGAACTCTGTATTTTTCAAAATACAAGCCATAATGCAGGTAAAAATGTGTTAGGATCAGATACAATTTAAATTTCTATATTAAAAGTATCTGAGTTTGATGTAAACTGTTTTATCATCTGCATTTTAAGAATGAATTCTGTTTGAAGTTGTTAGTCAAATCCATTGTGTAATGCTGTCTTATCATAGACTTAAGTTTTTTTCTTTTCAATCATCATTTAAAAGTACCTTGTTTATAGCAATATTTGAATATTTGCTAACTACTAAATAATTTGTCTTCTTAATCATGAACGTGCTCTATCTTAATTATAATACTTCATCTTACCAGGATAATTAAACTGTAAGAAAATATGTAATTAAACCTTCCCTGATGGAATACAATTTATAATTGTCCTGGTTTAGCACCAGCCAGCAGCTAAGCCACACACAACCATACACACATTTTCCCCAATGGGACGAGGAAGAGAATCAAAAGGGTAAAAGTGCAGAAACCCGTGGATTGAGATAAAAATACTTTAATAGGCAAAGCAAAAGCTGTGAGGGCAAGCAAACCAAGACAAGGAATGAATTCACAGCACCCCATGGGCAGGTAGGTGTTCAGCCATCCCCAGGAAACCAGGGCCCCATGACACATACTGTTTATTGGGGAAGACAGAGACACTCCAAACATCTCCCTTTTCCTCTTTTTTCCACCAGCTCTATATGCTGAGCATGACATCTTATGATCTGGAATGTCCCTTGTGTCAGCTGGGGTCACCTGTCCTGGCTGGGTTCTCTCCCAGCTCCTTGTGCACTCCAGCTGCCTCACTGGTGGGATGGGGTGAGGAGCAGAACAGGCCATGACTGTGTAAGTAATGCTCAACAGTAACGAGAACATCCCTAGGTTATCAACTGTTTGCAGCACAAATCCAAAACACAACCCCATACCAGCAACTGTGAAGAAAATCAGTTCTGTCCCAATCAAAACCAGCACAGTAATATAATACTCAGCAGATAGAACCTCTCATTAAGTTATACACAATTTTGTTAGTAGCATAAGTGAACGTCTTCTATACATTTTTGTTATCATTCAGGTTTTTGGTTTGGTTTGGGTTTTTTTTTGGTTTTTGGTTTTTTTGTGGGGTTTTTTTTTTGTGTTTTTTTTGTTTGGTTGGTTTTGTTTTGTTTTCTTTGTGGTTTTTTTGGTGTTGTTTGTTTGTTTGTTTTGTGGGTTTTTGTGGTTTTTTCTTTGTTTGTTTTGTTTTGTTTTGTTTTGTTTTGTTTTGTTTTGTTTTGTTTTGTTTTGTTTTGTTTTGTTTTGTTTTTGGGGTTTTTTTTTAAGAAGGATATAAATACTGGACTACAAAGTCTACAGAGCCTGTCCAGCATAAATAACTTTATACAAATGTATACAGTTCTTCAGACCAAGAGTGGAATTCTGTCTTATGAAGAATGTTAATGAAAGGCTATCCAAGAACTTACATTCCAAACAGCTTGTCAAAATGAGACCGAAGAGTCTTGAACTATCAGCTTTCTGCATAAGCCTGGATTCTGCCCTACAATTACAGCAGGTTGAAGCATGAATTATTTCTGCCATGACATTTTCTTGTATTTTAGGTGAAAGTTTGAATCAGCAGATATTTGCACAGCTCTAGGTGCTTTTTGCAGTCAATCTCACTGCAGCTAAATGGAGCCTGCTTATGTCTGTCAAGAGATTCTGTATGCAAATGTATGTATATGAGAAGAATGAGGTAGCTGGATGGAACTCAGGAAGCCATAGAGAAAGTCCCTGTTGATATCATCACTCAGTCTATTTTCTGAGGTGAAATAGGAAATACAGATACTTTTTTAGGTATTGTAACTGTTCAACATTATTAATTTGGTATTTAATATATTACTAACCATGTGTCAAAGGGAAACAGAAAAAATACATGGCAGAAACCCTTAATGCAGTTACAGCAGAGGAAGAGTGTCTGTGAACACAAAGTGCTGTTTGTGAGATAAACCTTCTGCTGTAGAGGTGACTTGTAAACTATGCAGAAGCTACCCCAGGTCAGAGTAAATTAAATTGCTAAAGTGATCAGGTTGGCATCTCTACTTTTCATTTTGACTAATTAGATGCCTAACTAAAAGCCACTATAATTTACATAGTCATTTTTCCTTGATGTTGCCTTTGTTTTGCTGATTCTTTAAAAAAGATGCCCAGTGAACTATAAATTCTATGTGTTCTTCCATAAAGCTTGTCTGTTGTAAATACTCAATATTTTTGTTTCATCTGGACCTAAGCTTCATAGGACAGAGTAAGTAATTTCAAATTCAGGAAGTCAACAGCTCCTTTGCTGTATTTTCCTTTCTACATATATACATCATTGTTTTTATTATGTGTATTTTGTATTGTTTTTAATTATATTTTAAAAATATGTAAGAAACGCGGTGCCAGTTTCTGGATTTGACTCCCAAAGAACTTGGCACAGTCATTCTGTCCTGTCCTGAAAAGTCTGCATTTTTCAGTTTTCAGTAAAGAGATTTGTGGCTTGTGTCATGATAATCCAGAGTCCTAATAGTTGTCATTTATCATCCAAAGAGGAACATGGATCTGAAGAACAAGATGATTCACATTAACGCTTCAGAAAAATGAAGCTTGTCTTTTTCTTCCTTTTCTTTATGAAAGCACACTCATAAGCTCTGTAGACTAAAACTCTTGGAGGGTCAACCTTTCTTAGAAGGTTTCAGGGTTTCCAACCCCTTCTTAGAGGATTTTCTCTGCCTACAAACAATAAGGTCTTGATTGTGTTCTTTTGGGATAAATGGAAGGTTTCCCATTGATTTAAATGCAGATCATGCAAAAATAAAAATGACATCCTTATGCATGAGACCAAAGGAAAACTACTGAATAGTCTGAATGTTTAAAACCTCTATGAAAACCCAAGAAGAGCTTCAAATTTAGTACTTGAAAAAAAATTAGATTTCAAATCTAACTGATTTTGTTTGCTTATTTACCTTACTAAATACTACTGAAATTAAATGCTTCAATGGGGATATTTATGAAACTGACAGATACAGGAATTAGAGGTCAGCTGGAAAGTTTCTCCAAATACTAGTTTTAAAGAAATACAATTCTTATAGGAATTATGTTCATACAAGTTCATATAAGGAACTGAATTTTGTTCATATAAGGAATTAAAGAATGGCTGTAAATTGATGTTTCTAATTAAAATTTTGAACTTTTTTAAGAAAAATGTTGCTTTGGTAGATGTAGGAAAAAAACCCTTAATTTCTGGGTTTTTTCCTGTCCTGTACTTCCTTTCCAAAGTTCATCTCCTGTAATATGAAGTTCACTTTCACAAATAGATGCATGTTTATGGGGGAATCATGCAATAGACAGTGTAAGGTTCTGACCTGTGGAGAAAATGGTAGAAGCCTGAAATGCAACTTAAATGCGGCAGTAGCAGCTCATCACCACTGGGAATTATTTCTAAATCTCTATGTTTGGAAAGTGAGAGATTTCCAGTTGTTTACTTCAAAATTATCTTTATATAACTTCAAAAAGCTCCCATTTTTATCTATTTTGAAACTAAAACACTTTGATAGTTTGCTCTTTGCATGAGCTAGTGCTTATTTCACAAAGCAAAGCTATATCTGCAATAACTGAGATGACCAAAGGAAGCAGGCCTGTTCACCCAAAGGTTAATAGTAAGAAATCTGGATAATTTAATTTGTAACTTTCCTTGTTATTGTCTTCCTTCTTATAGTGGTTACCTGCACAGCTGCTCTAGGCATTATAGAAACTGCAATAATTTTTTGTGCACACCAGAACTGTTTTCTCAGGTTCTGAGTAGAGCCGTGCTAATTAAAGTAACTGTATTTCAACTGTTAAAATCCCCCTTTAAGATAAGAAAGCATAAGTTCAGAGTCACAAAAAATGGTATTACCATTTTACTTCCTTGGGATTTTTAGATCTAGTGAAATTAGAGATTTAAAGTTTTATGCAGGCATGTAATCTATACTCAGTGATTTGGCAGAAGCACGGTGAAAAGTAGAGGTAATTCCACCGTCCTGTCCCTTCTCAAAGCATGGCTTGGGTAGACTGCTTATACCAAATTACATAAGCATCTTTGTTGTATTTTTTTAAATCTTCTGCATCTTTGCTGACATTGCTTAAAGGTGTGCTAATTACTGTCAGTTGCTATAATGCTGGACACCTGTGAGCTTGGAATTAGGCAAAAAGACAACCAATTCGTTTTATGTAGGACACTGAACAGGGAGCAGATGGTAATAAGCTTCAGTCAACATCAAGCTGGGGAGGATTCACACCACCAAGCTAGATGTGGAAAACTCAAAATCCCTTGGCTAATCCCATGAGCCAGCCATTCTCCCTAATTGTGTCTTTCCATAAGAAGATGTACTTTACGTGTTCCAGTCTCAGCTGAATGAACAAACATGATTTAATGTACTGACTGTAGGATTTTACTAATCTATTTATTAGTTCCCCTTTCAAGGGAAGTTATAATGATGTGTTTTCACTTAAAGCAATTAGAATGTATTTTTAACAGGGGAAATGACTTAGATTATAATTACAGAGCATTATGCTGCACTTTTAATGATTTTGCTCTTTAAAAAAAATGAACAGTGAGAATCATTTTGCATGAAGTTATTACCTTGCTCTAACAACCTAATACTAACTTCCTTCTCAGGCTGTTGGGTGACCACAGTTGTTGAATTAGGGGCCTATGTCTTAGGCTGAAATAAAAAAGAAGAAAATGAATGAACATTTACAATTGCATTTGTAGCAGCTGAAATATTTGAGCCTTTGTATAGTTTTGAGGCACAACCAAAGCTAATTTGTGAAGGTTTTACTGTTGGCTTTTTACATTAACAGTTCCCAGCACCGAATGTTTAAAATAGAAAATTAAATCTAGTGCTATAGCAGTAACAAATCTGCAAGACAGTAAAAGCAAGCATGCCTTGTCCTATATGTTCAACAGACAGCAAAGATAAAAGGAAGGACAAATGCAATTCTACCCCTTTGCCATGAAGAAACTATGTGACACATGGACTTGGCAAAAAGTTGGTTTAGAGAAAAGTGACCAATCACAAAATAGTAGATATGGAGCACAGCAGATAGATCTTCAGCCTTGTGCATCCACTGGTTTGCATGCACTGTATGATGGGGAAAGTGGCAGCTTGTTGTGGAGTCTGGACCAGCACCACAAGAGAATCCCTTTTCTTCTTAGCTGCAGTGTAGACTCTTCTCTAAGAAGGCTATTTGGCTGAGCAGTTTTGCATTGTTTTTTCTCAAAGTACAAATTAAGGAAGCTGTATACATTTTCCTCACCCTGAGTCTTTTGCAGGCATTGAAATTACTGAAACAACAGACAGTTAATAAAAAAAGATGTCTCACGTTATTGAGGTTATCTCAATCAATCCTCTGTACAGAGACCTAACTGAAAAGTGAACTATTATTCTTCTCTTTAATTCTTTGAAATTACCTCACATCAACAAACCTTGCTAGATCCCCTCCTGTGGAAGGTAATTTTCTAAAAGCATGCAAATAAAAAGTAGAAATTACACTGTGTTGTAGAAGTGAGACAGAATACAAATAGGTTAGAGATTATGGATTTACAGTCAAATAGTTGGAAACATTAGACCTTTGGCAGTTTTGTTGTAATCTCTTAGGTAAATACTTACACTTTTTAGAAAGTTCACTGCACAGTGTACATTAATAAAGGATGCTTGGTGATTTGGGCAGTCTAAAAGGAGGGAGATTCTAAGGTCTAGGTATTTCAATTAAGAAAGTGGAGACAGGTGCTCATTGCTTTAAGTGGGGATGAGCTGGTAAAGTTTGGACCGTGAATGCATGCCTGAAATATGAGCCCAAGTGCAATGAGGACAAAAGTAATGGGATTGAACGAGTTCTTAGTGCACTGAAACTGGAGGAAATAGGAGGCTGAGATGGTGGGGAGAAGGTAGGGCCCAGCAGATAAGGGGAATAGGAAGGGTGCAGTAAACAAATAGATTCATAACACAGCTCAGATCTCTTGCAGACATGTTTCTGATAAGTTAAAAATAAAGTTTAGCTTCACCTATGGTTTTTGTTGAAGTTCCGTCACTATCAGATAAAACATGGGCTGTAAATTATGACCTACCTGCATCTCAAAATACTTTCAGCCATCATGCCAGTACTCTTTTTCTCCACACAGATAGATATTTCTCTTTTGAGACACCAGACACTCTGAATCAAAGAACTAATCAGGAGTTTGTGTGATACATAATACTGGAAGATGATCCATGTTGTTCTTTAACCCTCTTCTGACTGACAGAAATATCTTAATTTGGTTATAGACCCATCTAATAACATAGGTCTTTAGTCACAGCAGTTTATTAAATGCTCTAGGTGTGGGATAGCTGTTTAAGATTAACTGGCTGGGTGCCACTAGGAGCATTTGGCTCTTGTAAAAGTCTGTCAAGACTCGACGTTTTTGTTGTGAATCCCTGAAAGAGTTACAGGATTTGAGAAAAAAAAAGCTGATGCTGGCTCTTGGGGTATGTGGATGAGCTGGAATTTTAAAGACGTGAGTGAGAAACAAGGAAAGCATGGAGCTTTGATTCAGAGCAGTTCTGTCAAAGATTGGGAGACTCTGGAAGACAAAGCATGTGTTCAATGTATTATTAATTTTTCCTCCTTTTGCTTTTTACTTTCCTATCACAAGGCTGCTATTGTGTAGGCAGCTTGTCATTGTACAATATATTTGAAATTCTCTGATAGGAGCAGAGTGACTAATTTGCTTAGTCTGAAGGCATTATGACAGTTTGTAGTCAAATGATTTCTTTTGTCAGCTTTAAAATCTGTTCTGAGAAATATATTCCATGGGACACTCTTGGAAAAAAAGTTCTAAAATTTCATCAGAGTTCTGATATCTTGCTAAAAAAGACTTATGAAGTACTTTTTCGTTTGTTTTGTCTTCATGAATTATGATCGTTATTAACATGGTAGCTTTTTTCCAGAGCTTTTTTGTTTGCTAACCAATAGTGAAACCTATGTTGTTGTGAATATCAATTTACTATTAGTGTTGTTTAGTAAGTAATGAATGGTGGCAGCAGGTAAAAAAAATTAAATCAATTTCATGTCTAAAATGTAGTGTACATTGTATTCTTCTATCCTCTAAGGGCTTTATATTGAGTACTGCTGTGGTAAGGCATGTGAAGAGCTCATTCTTTATTTAGATAATTTGTGTTTTCATACAAATGGTATAAGGAATGGGAATGGACATTAAAATCAACAGTCTGTTTTGAAGTACACATCCATTTACTGTTTGAGATTTACTGGGAGTAACTAAGGGACTTTGATGTTATAATTGATTAAAAAAAATTAACAAAGCAACAAAACCACAACAAAAATCCCAAAGATTTGTTGGTCGATTTCTAAGTATTTGTGTTAGTATTCTAGCCGAAGATGGTTTGATCCACTTTAAGAAGATACTTGAAACTGGCTCCATGTTTGAATGCTTGACAAACATTTCTTCAGCCTTGCTTTTCTCTCAGCTTTCAGTAAGAGTAGAAGCCATGCCGGTGCTTGGGAAATTGGTGTGTTGCTATGGAAATAGATGTGATACCACCAGTTTATGCTTCATTGCCAGATCCAATGCAAAGATATAAATGAGGGGGAAATTTCTAAGATACTGTTTCTATACAGGGAAAAATATTAAAATACACCAAATATTAATTATGAGTTAATTGAGGTGTTTTTAATACACCATAACATTCAGATATTTTTTTTCTGTAGCTGATCTGTAAAGCACTTGTCTAAATTTTGAGAACTTCAGGTTGTGTGCCTGATTCAAACTGTCAGACACAAACCTATTTCAATCCAGGAATTAGGGCGCTCAACATAGATGTCAAATTACAGTAGACCTTACATAAATACTCTGTTGTTCTACTGTCCTGGTTTCATCTGGGACAGAGTTAATTTTCTTCCTAGTAGCTGGTACAGTGCTGCGTTTTAGATTTAGAATGAGAAAAATGTTAATAACACAGGGATGTTTGGAGTTTTGCTAAGCAGTGTTTACACATTGTTAAGGCCTTTGCTCCTCACCCCACCCTGCCGGCAAGGAGGGTGGGGGTGCACAAGAATTTGTGAGGGGCACAACCAGGAGAGCTGAGCTCAGCTGACCCAAGTGATATTCCGTATTTTATGGTATCATGCTGGGTGTATTAGCTAGGGATAAAGCTGGCTGGGGACCACAGCTCAGGAGCTGGCTGGGCTTCGGCCGATGGGTGGTGGGTAAGCAAGTGCATCGTGTGTCACTTGTTCAGTGTATTCTTACTAATTTCACAAATTGTTGTTCCTGTTGTTGTTTTCTTTTCCATTTCTATCCTATTAAGCTGTTGTTATCTAAACCCACAAATTTTGCTTTTTTTCCTCCAATTTTCTCCCCCATCCCTCTGGCAGAGGGCAGTGAGTGAGCGAGCAGCTGTGGGGTGTTTGGCTACCTGCTGGGTTAAACCCTGACACCTACATCTTCGGTTCCCATGAAACAGGATGATTGCTCTCTAGTAAGCTGTAAGCAAAGTCTCTTTACTAAATTCAAGAAATTAACAAAGTAATTGATGAAGGAATTGCCAGCAATCATGTTGAAGTTTCTGGTTGGGTATCTGTGTGTACATGCAGAGGAAAAGGTCCTGTCAGACATTTTTTTTGCTTGGTCTGGAAGGATTAAGTGAAGAAATTGGCGGTGGGGTGGGGGAAGTTCAGAAGAGGAGAGAAATGGTCGTTTCTGAGACTTTCACACTCTGTTTTACTGCAAAACAGGAAATATCTGTCCTGTGGGTCTAAACATGATCATTCAGGTATGAAATGAGTGATTTTTAGAGGTTGTCCTTTCTTGGACCTCTCGTTCTCTTCCATGTTTTAGTCATTGCTGCCTGAATAGGTGCAAAGTTTCAGGTGCAGAGGTGAAATTCTTGCTCATAAATGAGACAACTGAAGTGCTGCTTTCAAATCACAGCTCCCATTTCCACTGGTAAAATTCCCTTGTTTTCAGATTTTGATTGTCCAGGAGTCTTCTGTGGAGACTAAATGCTAATTATTTCGTTCTATCTGAAAAATAGTTCTTCAGTGACATGAGATAGAAATTTAGTTCTCCTTTCCTTCCAATTCTCAGAAATCAATTTATTTTTTCCAGTGTGTATTTAGTTATGAATAGTTACTTCCCTGGGGGGTGGTGAATACCACAGCAAGAGAAAAGAAGCAGGGTAACAGAAGGATAGTAAATTTCACTTTATTTATATATTTACCACTATCATATTTTTTTTTCAAGGAATCTACTATTGGGATTTGAAAATGGATTTTTATTTTCAACTTTTTTATTGCTTCTGGTGTATCTGACTACATGTCAGTCAGTTGAAGCAACTTGTTCGGCCTGTCTTCAGCAGTACTTGTAGTTGTTTAGATAGGAAGTGAAAGACATAAAGTCTAGTTTTTCATGCTAAGTATCATCACAAAGAAGTTTTTGCCCTGTTCATTCAGCCAGCATCAATGGCAGATGATGTGCAGAAAATCAGATTTTTGGAATGCATAGAAGTAAATTCTATTTACTATTTAAGCAGTAGTTTACTTCTGTGGAATTACACCAGTCTCAGACACTGAGGACTCCTGGACTGGTAATGAAAATGTCTAAAATATAACAGAAGAAGATTTTAAATTCAATGAAATTTCAACAGTTTCCTTTGTAATTTGCAAGGTGTTAAATATGTTTTTGGAATTGTCAGAAGGCAGTTGATTTGAGTCTCTGGTCCCTCTAGCCTAAGTTGTGATGTAATTTCATGGTGGATGCTGCTATCAAAACCACTGCTACAGCAGTGGCAGGACTTAATACCTGATGTAGAAAAGAGGAGCCACGTGCCATTACAGAAAAAACCCACCTTAATTTAAACTTCCATATGTTGGCCATATACTATTTCTTCGCTAAAACAATGGTCATACTTAATCTGTGCAGGATACTGGTTATCCTAGACTGGAAGTAAAAGGTATAAGTTCTGAACTTTCCCAAAAGCATTTTGGTACAGATGTCTTGATGATGTGATCTAAACTTCAAAAACTTGTGAACAAGGAGTGCATTATGTAGTGGAAAGTAAAAGCACACATTTTTATAATAGAGTGATCCCAGATACAGAGTTATTTCTGTCCCTTCATAATTTCAGAAGAATGGAAACCACCATTCCAGTGTTTGCAGTCTATTCAGCTTTTGTTCAGAGCCTGACATCTGCATGCATGTTTTGATTTGTGCTGTGTTTCGACTGAAGAGATGAGGGCAGAGAGTTATGCAACTCAGAGGCATAAAGCCTGATGGATTGAAAGAAAATGCATATTCTTACTCTAGACAAAGCAACACTAAACTTTTCTCTAGAAATTTTTGAACCTTGATCCTGAGACATTGTAATCATATTTTACCTCTGCATATTGGGCCAGAACCATTGTTAAAAGACCCTTGCTTTCACTAAAGTTAAAAGTACATAAGCTTTTCAGGAAATCCTTTATTTGGAATGGAGAAAGTTGAGTTTCAGCATGGGAGGAGAAAGAGCTCCCACCCTAAATTACTTTTTCAAAAATGCGATGAAAATTTTGTTGCTGAAAAGAAGGTAGCAATATAAAAATTGGGGAGGGGAAATGGGAAGAATAGACTAAGGAAGTGGAAAGAGAAAATCAAGGGAAAAGCACACAGTTTCACAAGTAGTCCTTGACAGACAATTGCCTTTGCTTGAGAATCCTGCTTTCAGGGTGCACAAGTGGAAAAACCTCTTGTAGGCTCTGTGGACCAATTTTGCTTCAGCTCATTGAATTCCAGTTTTAAAGATAACAGAGGGCAGAACTGAGAAGCATAAAAATGCTGTATGTTTAGAGAAAGAGATCTCCAGGTTTCTTTCTCTCAGAAATTCCTCACAGAGAAAATTATAACTCTAAGAGAAAATTTGAGCATTTAAAGTTGAATTTAGTCACTAATTCCCTTATTCATAGGATCATGGAGGTTAGCTAGTCCAACACCCCAGAGTGGGACTGTTAACTACTGCTGTGTGATTTTAAAATAATCTCAGCCATCATATCAAGTTGAGGTGTTCACCATTTGCAGGAATTCCCTGCAGCAGTAATGAAAAGGATACTAAAATAGATTTCTTAATGTAACCACTCTCTTAAAACACATGCACCATCTCTTATGACAGTTCTAAGAAATTCTAACCACCTGTAGCAAAATTGGAGAGTACTGCTCTAGAAATTAAGAACTTCAGCCAGCAATGCTTGCAAGTGTTAATATTTTTAATAACTTATCATTTGTTTAAATACTCTGTGCTAATTAATTTTCCTCTTGAAGTGCCTATAAATGAGTTAAATTAGTTAAATTTTGACATCCTCTGTACTTTTATATTGAGGATATACATACAGTAAAGCTTCTGAGTAAAGGTATATATACATACACAACTGAGACATTTAATCGTGGGTGTATTTTTAGAACAAACACCCACTTATATAATTGGCTTGGATCTCTGGAGAAGTGGTGCAGTGCTGTTAAAAAGATCAGTGACAACTAGAATGACACAACATGCACGACCTTAAAGGAATTAAATATGTGTTGTATTGTGTTACTGAATGAGCTTGTGGTCACTGAGGGATTTTTTTTTATGGTTTGCCTTGCTTTTCCTGAAAAAAAGGTCAAAGACTTATACTTCAATAAATTAAACTATTCTTTTCTGTTTATAGGTATGGGGGAAAGGGAGAGAACTTACAACTTCTCTTTTTTAAAAATCCCATTGTAAATAAGCAGTAAGACTTTCAAAACAAAGCTGAGAACATGGTCCAAAGTTTGTACTGGACAAAAAAATTTATTATCTTAACTGATCAAAAATACTCTAGTTAGTCCTAGGCAAAATTATTTAGTTAGTCCTAGGCAGATTCAATAGCTTCAATTTCAATTGGAAGTGATATAAAGACTTCTAGAACTGAAGATTAGAATAAAAATATATGTGATCTTCTCACAATCTTTGGATGCTGAAGACCACAGAAAGACAAGCTGAATGTAAGTGGACTACTTGGTGTAAATTCTGTCAGGGCAATTCTAATGCTTCTAAAATACTAATACTGTGCCTATAGAAATAATTTTTCCCAAAGATCAGCTCTAGTATTGATCTGTATAGGTATATCTTGTAAAAACATTTTTCTCCTAATTTTCTACTATGTTGTCATTGTGAATTTTTGTTTGCAGTGATCAAAAAAGAAAAATCTGAAAAGAAACCAGGAAAATATTTATGTAGACCTGTTAAGAGTTCTGACCACCCAACTTAATGACAGTATTTTGAAGCCAAGCTTGGCTCAGTTTTGTGAAATAGATCATTGTTCTTTTCTTCTGATTTCTGCCAATGGTCAGTGGGAATATTGTTCTCACTCCCTTTTGAGCAAGCCCTTCATCTGCAAAAGATGGCTGGAAAAGTTTCATATAAATAAGACATGAAAACCATGTAGTCAACTCTGCTATTACTTTCCACAAAGACCAAGCTTTGAAAAAAGGAAAACCTCCATAGACCTCATGTCTTCCAAAGTTTGTACCATTGGAAACTACATTTTAGCTTCTGCAGCGTTCAGAAACAAGGACAGAAGTGTCAAAAATATCTACAAAATATTTTAAAGCACATTACACTAAAGCAAGTATTATAGGATGATGTTTGCTAATCATTAAGTATAGGAAACTTCAGCTGTGTGTGTGGAAAGAATCAGATAGGCTCCTCTATGGCATTGCACAGTGTATCTGGTGGAACATATCCTGTGAGGCAATTACTAATGCTAATAATATTCTTCAGTTGCTCTGCTGCTAATAATAAAAGAATGGGGACAGTTCATAGAAGAAAGGAATTCCTGTTGTATGCAACAATAGAAATAGCAGCAGAAAAGTAACCATAGAGAGAGGTAGAATTCTGTGAACAAGTTAAAAAAATCGCTGTAAATAGGGCTGATCTTCCTTTATAAGCCTTCTCCATTTATGTAATACTTTATTAATTTATGAAGTCTTGGAGCTTAAATCCATCACAAACCAAGACTGTACTAATTTAAAGTGATTACTGAAAGATATTTAAAAGTCCAGCAGGGCAGACTTAAGGAGACCATAGGGAAAACAGTAGCAACCAGGGGCTTGTTAATTTGAAAGGTAGATGAGCCAAAGGAGGAATTACATATTGTGTGCTGAGAAGAATAGAGCTAGATCCTCCTAAAGAAAAGTAGAACAAAAACCTCTGCCATCAAAAAGTAAGATGGTGCAGCATCCTCAACTGCTGAGTGTCACGATGGCTGTCTTGCTGTGACCTGATGCTGTGAGTTCACTGGTGAATGCTGCATTGGACTAATGTGTATTCACCTGAGCAGCTCTCTGCTGATAGATTCCTTACATTTTATATTAAAAATACAAAAGCCAGTAGTAGAATGTACTGTAACAAGTGATTTTGAGTAAAAGGCAAAAATCATTTCATGCAGATGTGTCCTGGTTTAGGGCAAATTTGGGAGGAAATCTCCGAATGGGGTTCCTCTGAAAAGCAAATCCAAACAGCCCCTCCCCCCAGCCGGTCCGGGGAAAGAACTCCCTCAGAGAAGAGTGGAAAAAAAGCCCTATTTATTTAACAAACAAAATGCCCACAAGCATAAAGAATGAATAATAATAATAATAATAATAATAATAATAATAATAATAATAATATGAAACAATAAAAGCTCTCGCTGCTCCGAAGAGAGATGGCAAAACTGAGAGTCCGTGCCAGGAGTCTGTTTATCAGTCCCAGTCCCTTCAGTGCTGGAAAATGCCAAGTCCCGGCCCGGTGGGCCATGGGTGCAAGATCCCGGTGCTCCTCTGGGTTTTTCAGTCCAGAGCAGATTTAAACAGTCCCAAAGAGAAAAAAATAAATAAATAAATAAATAAAACAAAAACAGTCCAGGAAAGCTTCTTTGCCTCAGCTAGCTAGACTAACAAAGGGGAAAAAAAACTCTCTCTGGCTGCCCTCCGTGCATCTGACGAAGGAAAAAAAAAGCAACCACACAGTCCCAAGGACGAGAGCAGATTCAGAGGAGTGAGTTTGTTTCTCAAAACAAACTGCGCACTTCTTCTTTCCCTGCTCACTCTCAGAACCAGTCTTAAAGGTACAGAACACAGAACAGATGATGTGGGGATGCAGGCATCATAGTCACCCTAGGACAAGATGTTAGCTACAAGAGCTCTGAGACAGAGCTCGTAAATTAAATCACAATAAAAACTCTCTCCAAAGCACGGTGGCTATGTATTAGGCACTGAGCACCTATGAGAAAGAGCCATGAATGTGAAATGTCCAGTATTTTCTCTCCCTGTGACTCCTGAGAAAGGAAATTATTTCGATCCTAGTGAGCCTGTACCATAAGGGCAAGAAGAAAAACTGTCACACTTCAAATATCTTCTTAGATAAGGATTATGTGATGAGTACAGGAGTAGCAGGCACCTCTTGCATGGCTCTCTGCAGCTGAAGGAGGCAGGGCTCAGTGACTTACACATTTTCTCTCATTCACCTATGCCCAACTCTTACCTAACTTTCTTCCGGTTCGTATGCAAGCTGGGTCATTTAAGTGCACACTTTAAAGCAAAAAGGAATGTGTAGCAATTGATGCTTTGCAGTGCTGGACATAGACCTGTCTGTATCAAGGCAAGAGTTGTAATGACCACACTTGAAGAGTTGCTTGGATTAATTTCTGAGATACTGGAAATATAACTGTGATTTTAGAAACCTATTTATGATATACATCTATTGGGGAATGGCCCTAGTAGGTGTTGATTAATATGCAGAGACAGAATTTATCTGCTGCTGTCAGCATGTATTATCTGATATAGAGATACTGTAAATATATACCTAATGTAAAACACTTCTCAGACTCTGAATTGTTCAGTGAGGATGACTGAGTTTTCCAGTGTTATTTTATTCAATTTTACACTGAAAACTTCCTTGTCTCTCCTCCCTACCACACCTCCAAATCAGAAACTTTAATTCTAAGGTATTGAAAATCATTTGGGAGTTCTTGCCGCGACTTTGTTCTAAATAAAATCACTCAAGAAGGTGCACCTTCTGTGGGCTCTTGATATGTGAGACAGCAACTGTGGTGACCTAGTCAAAAGCAACCATAAATTCTTGAAGATGCTAAGGGTTGGTCATAATACTTTGCTTATTTAGCTGTTCTAATACTAAAAATATAATAAAGTTGTTTGGCCATTCTCTCACAATATCTGAATTTACAGAATTCTGTATCATACAGAATTTGGCAAATTTTTTTGTAGTTCATGATTCATAGCATGTTCTTACTCAGAGTGGTTATTAATAAAGGTAATCATTCTATTAAACCTATTAGGTATTTTCCATAAAATCTGCATATTTTATATTGTAACCATCGTTTTCTGCAGACTTTTTACATGGAAAGGTGGCTTAACAAGAAGCTGACTTGCTGTGGTTTGGGAGTTTGCTCATTGCTGTCACTATATAATAAAGCTGTATCTGTAACAAGCTACCTACGTTTTCAGTCTTAAACTCTTTCTAAGGCTTCTAACTTCTTACTAAGACAACTAAGATAGAAATTATTGCTGCAAAACCAGATGCTGCTTCTGGTAGAATATTAGTGAGCACACAGCATTACGACCCTGCTTCTCTTTTGTATTAGACTGCACCTTGCAGCTTTATATCTGAGACCATCTCAGCAGTGTCAGAAAATGAGAACAGAGCAGCACAACTTTCTGCTGTTGCCGTATATGCACTTTTAATACTTCAAGTGAGAAAAGGTGCTTGTGTTAGCTACACTTGAACCAACATGCTAGATGTTAAATTTGACCAGAAATGCTACAACTTTTTTTTTTCTCCTCTTCCACCCTCTCATGCCCTCAGGTCGTCCCCAGAGCACAGAAAATCAATGTGCTTTCTATTTCTAAGTGGCTGATGAAACTATAAAAATAAATAGCATCAGTTGGGCAGACTAATAATTTTCTTCTGCCCATGGGAAATAATTGTAGAAGGACAATCTTAGGTTCTGCAAGCTCTGGAATGCTGGTGATAATCAGTGAAAGTAGGGGGAGGGGTGGGAAAGTTGTTTTGAGAAGGTTTTTTCCTCTTAGATAATAATATTAGCTTAGTGTGATGACCATAATTCCTTTAACAAAGAAATTAATGTTTGATCTATGAGGCCTTGAGTGTTACCAGTTTGGGTCTGAGCCAAAGCACACTAAAGCATGGCCTCTGGATTCACCTGAATCCAATTTGGGTGAGTATCTCAAAACAATTCAGGGCAGATTTTTTGGAGACCTACGCAGGTACAGGGCAGGGAATTCAGAGTGGTCTTTTGGACTTAGGAAGTTTGGGTTTGGAAACCATCTGCTTTTCCTCTGCTTTAATTCCCTCGGGTCGTAAGAACGGGGTTCCTAATCCCCTGTAGTAGCTATTTCCCCACAGGACATACTGTCTGGGAATGTAACATACCAGCTGCATTTGTGTTCTGAGGGAAGCTATTTCATGGTATTTTTCTTTGAGTAAAAGCTGTCTTTATCTGTTAAAAATTTGCTGTTGCAACAGAAGCTGAACAGAACTGGTGTTGGTAGTTACAAGAGCTAAGGGCTATAGCTTTTTCTTCCAAATCCTCTTAGTTGTGTGTAAAAGCATTTGTTTTCTCATCCTTTTCTTGGTTTGGATTACATCTTTATTCGTAACAATACTGATGCATTGTAATAGCAGACTGGTAACATCTTTAAGCAGAGATTTTCTGGAAATAATAAGTAAAATAAGTAGCGCAAAAGTGGCAGAAAGCAAATCACTTATCCAAATGAAACAGAGTTTGAAATATGTATCTTTCTGTCTGTATTCATCTAAAGTTACAACACCCAGAGCAAGTGCTGGTTGGATTTTTATTGGGTGTTTGGTTTGATTTTTGTTTGTCTGTTTTTTTATTTCAAGGTAATTCTGTGCATAAATATTGCAGAAAATTTCAGTGAATTACTCCTTTTTAGTATCCATTTAATTTCTATGGCAGAGGATTCTTGCTAACTCTGAGCTTTTAACTATTTCCACTTACCACAAGATGTGAATTCTTCTTCCTCTCTTTCAGTTAATTTAAATGTAAGAAGTAATGAAGGTCTTTGGGGCATGGTAGCATCTATTACAACTATGATTCTTTGTCAGGAGGAGATTTAACCTATAGGTTGCAGTATGCAGGTGATCAAATGCTGGGAAAACAGTGCTGAAATTAGACATCCTCTTGAACATTACTATTTGTATGGCCCTGCTCAAACCCTGATGCAGCCTTCATTTTGCAAAACACCTTATTTTCTATGTAAGATTATTTTTTTCCATAAAATCTAGTGGCCATGTCATAGTACTTAAAGGGGATTCAAAGAGGAATATCTAACTACATAAAAAAAAAAAAAAGATGAATTTGGTTTTTAGGAAACCAACATGATTGAGTCATACAACCTGATATTTCAGAGGTTTATTGAATATGCCATAGATAAATGCCATTTTAAAAATCTGGTCCTGTTCTGTGGTACAGTGTATCAAAATATGTTTGAAGAGCTTTTTTTCTACACTGGCATTGGTATATCCTTTAGTCGCACTGTGTAAACATGATGCACACACTTCATGCATGCCTGTGTGCCAGGGGGACCAACCAGGCATTTAATACTCACTAACAGTTTACAGTGGGCTTTCACCCATTTACATCAGTGTGGCTGGGTTTGCATGATTTTCTAAATATATGCTGAAATGACAAAATGTGTCAAAGAATAAAAGGCTCTAACTTTCCTGTTCTACTCTGAGGATCAATTGCTGTTAGAAATTATACTCCTACATAAATATACAGAGGCACTTACAGTGAGCTCTCATTGGTTTTTCTTTACAAAAAAGTGCTTTAGACTTAGTGCTGTGCTCAGCTATGTTAAATCTGATGCAAAGCAAACTTTTCACTTATTTTATCAGTTGAAACAACAGCATCCTAAGGACTTTGATGCCTTTGCTAAGATGGGTTTCTCTGCAATAATGCAGAGAAAAGATAAATGATCAGAGGGCTGGAGCACCCTCCTATGAAGACAGACTGAGACTTCAGGTTATTCAGCCTGAAGGAGAGAAGGCTCTGGGGAGACCTTGGAGAACCTTCCAGTACCTAAAGAGGGCAAGAAGGCCTTCAAGAGATGGAGCAAGACTTCTTACAAGGGCATGTAATGATAGGGAAAGGGGGAGTGGCTTTAAACTGAAAGAGAGTCGGTTTAGATTAGATATTAGGAAGAAATTCTTTACTGTGAGGATGGTGAGGCACAGGAGCAGAAAAGTTGTGGGTACCCCATCTCTGGAAGTGTTCAGGGTCAGGTTGGATGGTACTTTGAGAAAGCTGAACTCAGAGGAGTCCCTGCCCCCTATGGGGTGTGTGTGGGGAGTGGGTTGGAACCAGAGGATCTTTAAGGTCCCTTCTAACCCAAACTTCTCTGTGATTCCATGATATGTTAGAAAATCTAGCTGATATAAACCTGAGGAATAATTTTGGATTCTGAAGATAAATTTGAGCTTGTAGCCCTCTAAACTGGAGCTGTAAAAATTATTTGAGTTATTCCCCTCGGTAGTATAGAACAGATGTCTGTGATTACTGTCTTGTTCTGAAGCTCTGATTCATTTTAAGGTGCTCTGTTGCATGTGTTTGATTTTTTACCACTTACTTTCACAAATCCCTTCCTTCCTAACATAAAGTACTAAGGATCTGAGCTGATCGATACCAACTTTCAGTGTGTGTTATTTCAGCTCATGTGTAACAGTCTGAATTTTGTTTTCTACAGGCATAAATAAGAATTCTATCTCAATAACTTGTTTGTTTCTCAGCATTAGATTCCCCTGTAGGTACAATAAATACCTTTAATTTTTTCAGGAAGAACTGATGACCGTCTACAAAATATGCATAAAAGATACCGTGTTTCAGCTTAATAAGCTCATCTGTGGAAGAAACATGGTGATATTTCCATTATTTGTATGTGTATTTATAGTATTAAAAATAAAGGAGTCCTAGTTTTCTTCTCTAAATATTGCTTTTCATTGCAGTATATCAAACCATCCTTTGTGATTTTTCAAATTCAAGTGGACTATATTTACTTTTAACTAATTAGGTAAAACATTTTTTAAAAAGTGGGATGTCCACTAAAAAAACCCTTTAGATGAGTTAAGTAAGACAGCTACTCCAGTTCACTTTGAGAACTTACTCAAATTTAATATTGCAAAAAAAATATTGCAAACCCATAACTTTCTCTGCTGGTATTTTTTTCTGATTACATTGAGAAAAGTACGTGTAGGAGGAGATATCAACATACATGGGTACATAATTATTCTTAAGTAGGTGCTGCACATTCAGCTTAAGCTCAGTGAAATGCTTGAGATTTCTTGAGCATAATAATTTCTTTTAAAAATATTGGAAGCTCTGGGATTTTTCTGCTGGATGTGTGCTACAACTGTTGAAACCAAATTTTTCTTCTGATTTTGAGGGAGATTTTTTGTCATCAGTTCTGAGGCCAGACATGGTGTGAGCAGTATTAGTTTTCCTCCAAAAGGATCACTGCAGTTAGTCCTACCAAAACTGAGTCAGAGATGCAGAAAGCCAAAAGAAATGGCTACTAGAACTGATTTTTTTTAATAACTGTAAGATCAATTCAGATGTAAGTAATAAATTCTGCTGACCTGCAGACTGCTGTGGAGTCAGAGTGTGTTATTTATATGTAGGCTGTCCTTCTGCCCTTGAATTGCCCTGATGGTACTTCAAAACAAAGCAACAGTGGTGAGGTTTTAAACTATGGGGTGCTTAAGGATTGCTGAAATCATGTAACACTTCTTACAGGAATACAAGGTGCAGATCTCTTCAGATATTTATCCTCTGCTCTCTTTTAAACACATAAAAATAAAAAGCCTTCAGATTCCGTAACTAAAGTGTTTGCATGATGCACAGAGTACTTTAGCTAGTAGAGGAATAGTTGGAAAATTGCTATGGTGTACTTTGATTTCACATAAATCCCTAATAATAAAATAAATCCTTTTATGGATTACATGTATAGCCTGTAACACCATTAATTATAGTATATTATAAGCATCTATATGAATCTATAATGGCATGTTATGGCAGCAAAAAGATGACGTGTGTATACTATAACTGGGTGAATTGGCCCTAATCATCTCTCTCTAACCATCCTAATTGTCAGACTGCAATCAAGCCCACAAGGATTGATCTAATCTTAGATGAAATAGTTTGTAGCAGATGTTTCTTTATTTCTTCAATTCCTAACTTTAAATGCCAGCAGATTTGCAATGTGCAAAATATTAGTAATAAAAAATGCTATCAGAAATTTTAGGATTTGAACTATGATACTAAAATTATCTAACACCTAATTGTATTGTTGCAGAAAGTCATGCCCCAAGATCTGTAAACTAGAAGTTTAACCTTGCTCCCTAATTTGGATGATGAAATGAAGCTCAAGGGTACATGCAAGGTTATCATATATGAGGAATGTTTCTCTGCTGAATAGCATTCGTAGCATACTTCAGACAATATTTCTCATTAAACACTACTAGTAATTTTTTTTGGTATATATTTGTGGGATTTCTTTAATCCTGACTTTACAGATTAAACAGTTTTGCTTTTATCCTGATTGCTTTGTGATAGGTAGTTTGGTAACATTTAAAGAAAATACACTGAAATAGGGAAGAGCAGGTGGAGAGTTAAACTCAATTAAAAAAAAACAACCCTGAAACTACCCAGGCTTATTGTATCTTGTGGTAAAGCCTCGGCCCCACATCCCAGAGCTGCTGACAGGAGCAGGTAAGTTCTTACTCTTGAGCAGGGCTACGGATTCATTTTGCCTCTCCTGTTTGGGTGCTGGATATCAGATGGCTGTGGAGTATCTCTGCCCTGCTGCTGGGAGATAGGTGAGTTCCCAGCAGTGTGGAAAAGAAGCAGGAGCTGGCCTCAATTCCCTGCCATCCTGCACCCTCTGTGCTAATTTGGGAGCTCAGTGCTGTGCAGCAGTGCTCCGCCTGTCTTGCTTCTTCATAGGAATCTGAATTTGCCACCCAAAATACACCAAATTAGAGCAGTGGGAACTGTATTTCATTTCTGTTGTCAAAAAGGTAGACAGCAAAATCAGAGCTGTTCAAATGTTGGTAACTCAGGTAAGTGGATTGCAACGATGAAGTGTTTTGGTTTGTAGGGCTTTTTTTTTCTGTTGGATTGACTCAGCAGTAGCTTAGATCCTGTGTCTTGCTCTTTAGGCTGAGATGGATCTCCATTTCCCTCCTGGGCCTTTTTACAGATGATAACTGTGTTTCAGTTTCTCCTAAGTTTTACTTGAATGTGTGACAAGTGTAGTTTCACTGAAGCAGTAAGGTGTCACCTCTTGTCTCTTCTCCCTTAGCCAAATTATGCACAGAATCAAAAAAATGGTGGGTGTCAAAAGAATGGTTAAATATGACTTTACTGTGACAACTGTTTCTATTTTTCTCACTATGAATGCTATATGTTTAAGTTGTGATTACATTTTTTAATCTCACAACAAACTACATTTCTCTTGCATACCCCGTAGAAATATCCATTTTTAATGGAGATAACTAGTGAGGTAAACTTGAACACATGCATATTTTAGTGTTTTAAATGCATATATTGCTGATGTTGTCTTGTCAAACAGGACAGCAATGCTCATGGTAAGTCAGGAATGAGAAATCAACTAGCCTTTCCTGCAGATAATGAGATGTAAATGCAAAACTGAATATTATTATGTCATTGTCTTCCTGGGAGAAAATGTGATGGGTTATGCTAGCAAAAAGCTCCAGAAGTGATGCTTCAGTGCCTGTCCTGGTCAGTGATGGTTTCTGTTGGTAATTAGGAGCTGACTCATTGCTGTTTCTCTCAAGAGACAAATGTTTCTACAGCTAGTGGCAGAAAATTAGATGGTTTTCCAATATACCCAAGAAAGCTGCCATTTGTACTGTCTTTTGGATAGGTGCAGGGAGATTTCAGAGCATCTACAGTGATTTCAAAAAAAAGCTTATAGTGTTGTAACTTTATTAAAAACAAAAGCATTGGGGATTTTTTTGTTTGTTTATTTGTTTGTTTGTTTCTGATTTCTATCGGGTTGTTTAAGTGTGAAATTTCTGGAGTAATATGTAGAAACTTAGCAATAAAAAATCTCTTCTCTAAATATTAGTGATGACTGGGAAAGCTTTATTTTCTACAGCTGTGGATAAAAAGAAATGTGAATCTCAAAAGCATTTATTGTAAATTACTAGGAAAAGGCCTTAGAAATCTCTGGAAAATGGGAAATCATACATAAGATTTCCACTGTAAACCAATTATTTTAGAAAAGGGGAAAATATTTTCTTCTGTCTGAAAAAAAAGTCTAGCCAGTGGATTTTCTGCAATATGTATTTTAATGGATTTGTTGTGAACAGCCGTGGCAACAATAAAACAGAATTGTATGATGTGAGCATGAAAAGTAATGGCCCATTCAGAGGCCAAATTTTTGCACATATTAGCCAAGAATATTAAAAAATGTGATCATGCTGGAAATGTGAGCTGAGCAGTTTACTATATTAAGCAGAAAAAAAAATCAAAATAAGATAATGTGGCAATTTCATAATTACTTGATCTGTTGCAGTGTTTCAAGTAAAATATAAGAAAAGGATCTCTGAAGATTAATAGAAATTTATCAGCCTTTGAAGTCAAATTTCTGACTGGAAAGATTTCAGAAATCATTTTAGGGGGGTGGTGATCAGGTTATATTGTTCCAGGCTCTGGAATCCTCTCAGTAACAAGATGAGGCTGCTCAGGGTCCATCTTGAGGAAAGAGGCTTCTCTCCCCTGCAAGCTCATACATTGTAATCACAATCATTCCCATATGCTATCACAAGGGGCTACCTAATCAGTTCTCACCAGACCACAAGTGTGCTGAGTTATTGCCATAATTGCACAACATCCTGGGTAATAGAATCTGGAGGAATATTTCTTTTGTGCTTTGCCCATCTCGTAAAACTGAGATAGCAAGGGTGTTGTTTAAAGAGGTTCTGCTATGCCTAAGGCTCTGCAGGTAATTTCAATAGAATCCTTCTCAAGATTGTAATGAACAAGTTTTTGTCCTTCTAATTGATACAGTAATAAAAGAAAACCTAAACCCAGCAGGTACCTAATGCCATCTTCCTGAATTTCCAGTGAAAAATGCAATGGCATGGGGTAGACTTTGTGGTTTTTGTCCCTGACACAAAATTTTAAAATCATGTCTTTTGAACAGTGAGTGGTTACCCAAGGATGTAACCCTGATTAAATGATCAAATATTTGGCATTTCTTCAACTAAACACATGTGGAAAACAGTCTCACAGGAAACACTAAGTATTATGGAGACAACACCGTGAGTGGTTCTAATTCTCTCAGTTCTGAAAGGGCTGATGCTGATTTTTCTCACAATGGCTTCCCCAATTATCTGAGGACTTTAGAAGTCTTTCAGAAGTTTTGATTACAGCCAATGGCATCCTAAAGTAGGCCAGGGATAAAAGAGTATCTCACAGTTCGTGAATAATTGAGTAGGCTTCTGTATAACAATGAGGTGCCTTATGAAAGGCAAATGTTTGTTTGCTGTGTGCTCACATCTGCACCTATTTATTCATATTTATAGGTAAATTCATATGCTAATGCTTTTTCAAACACTAAGATACAAAGTGTCTGTTGGCATAAAATGGTAAAATGCTGCTGAAATGCAATGGAACTATATGTTTATATCAGCTTTAAAATTAGGTTGCAAAAAATTAAAATCCAAATGCAAGGATGTATCTTGGCATATGTACATAGAATATCAGTTCTCTTTGGACCATTTCATTCTTCAGATCTCTCTTCTTTTTAAAGGTCTGGAGAAAACAGATGCCAATCAATTGAAGCAGTTACAGTCTAAAGGACAAACTTGTTTCTCTCCTCTTGCTATTCAGTGTTCTTTAAAAGCAAAGGCTTCTCATTCCTGCAGTCTGTGTGCTGAAGCCTTTGAATTCATCTCAGTTCTGAGATGTGTGAGAAGGCCTGATCAGGAGCATTCTTAGAGATAACTAGCATCGAGCCCTGGTATTTGATGGCAGTATCCAGTAATAAAGAGGTCAAACCCTTCCTTTAGAATTTCATCAGCTTATCTGCAAAACCTCAAACTCACTTTCACACTGTCCCAAATTGATATCCAGCAAAAAAAAGACTGAAGCCATCATTTGTCTGAACCTGCTCATTTGTCACTAAAGGAAGTGCTTTGGAGTATGCATTAGATGACCTTTGATCTAGAAAGTGTTCTCATCCTCACAGAGAGAGATCTGACTCCATGACTGTGATGTCTAGTTTGCCTTTTTTTAGGGATATTTCTAATGCACTGGATCTAAGTGATACTTCTCATTGCAACAAAATATGACTCTCCCATGTATACATTTATACACATATAAAAATATATATTTTAAAAACCACAAACACACAAAGAAAAACCCAAAAAACCCACCCTCCACCAACCTTTGAAAAATTTCTGTTAATCAACACAAATTTTTGGTTTCATTGTCACCAGCTGTCAAAAATTCAGGTCATCTAAAATACAGATTTCATGGCTATGCTACAACCCACCATCACAGATAATGACTTAGGTTGATCTGGTTTTTCTGAAGAGAATTTTTTGAGGACTGTAAGATATTAAAGGCACATAATGAAAATAAAGAAATCGAGTAAACATTTGAAGTTAAGGTAGGGGTCTTTACCTGGATAAAGAACTTCCTAGGAAAAACATTCCTCAGACGTAGAGAAATGCATGGAAACAACACATAGATTAAAAAGACCACCCAAGATCCCAGAAGAGCCAGGAGTACTATTAAAAGTGGCACTTTTATTAAATGAATAAATATGTCCCTTTCAGACCATTGGTGCTGCTGTTTTTTAGTAAGGTCAAAATAGTGTGAATATTCTGTATTTTTGTGTGTGGAGCTTTTCACACTACAAAATTGTGTAGAGTTATTATGTTTAATCGAGAAATTACTGTGGAAGCAGTGCTGTAGTTTTGTAAAGTCAAGTTGCAACACTGCCAAGATGTGATTTGAAGGAAGTACTATCTAATAAAGATGGTTTATGATGTCCCAAAGTGTAATGTCATTTTTTTTCAGGAAATATGATATTGTCTTTGCTTTCCCTCAGGATAGGTGAAGTAATTTCTGAGATAGAAAGTATGGTTGTACAGTTACCACTTTGCGACCTTAGTAGAAAAAGCCACAAAGTTGTACACTTTGTAAGAAGTATATTTGCAGAGGATTTAATTGCATACTGTGTTTTCTTCTAAAAGTCTTCATAATTAAACATATTGATACTGTAGCCCAATAATAGGGCTTTAAAAGAAAACACTGATTTTGACTGGTAACATTCATCTTAGATAGTGGCAACAGGATAGTGTCAGTAGTATTATATCATAATGTGTTTAATTAAACTTAATTATTTTAATGACACTACATTTTCTGCTTGTACTCAGTTTAGACAGCAGACTGAGGGGAAAACTTCTCCTGCTCTAATTTCCTTGGGTTTTTTAATTATTTATTATTTTGGCAAGGGGAGGTATGGTTGATCTAAATTTAATTGTACTGTGTACCATGTACAATTTCTTGTGCTGTGTCATTAAATTTTGTAGAATTTGTACTGAATTAAGGCACGTATGCCCGGTGGGATCATTAAGCAGTATTGTGTTTGGGACTTTTTTCAATGTATCCCTGAAATAATAACATAAAATTACATGTGGTATGGTCTATACAGCTGTCCAAGTACTAGAGAGAAGAATGAAGTAAACTGCTGTCATGGATTATAAACTAGTTTGATATCTAATCTCTTACTTGCATAATATAGTCTAGAGAATTGTCATTAATCAGCTTCTCTTTGAACTGCAAAGAGATTGTATGATTATTTGATAATTCAATTCTTGTTTTAAAATTCTGGCTATGGCAATATGATCAGAATGCTTGGTAGGTAGCCTAATAGAGTCCTCTTGTTTGTTAAAAATGCTTTTTAAGCAAAATCTAGTGTGTTTCTTGATAAAATTTTTGGGAGGATTTTAATTTTTCACTGCATGTTCCCAAAGTTTACTAATCTGTATACTTTTTCCTTAGAAAGTTTGTCATTGAACTAAGAGTGAGAACTAGATGTTGTTGTCCAGAAATGTTCATATTAGTTCTTACTTCAACCTTGTGTTTTCTGTGTACACAACGATGCTAAAGTGATTACTGTGTTCTGTTAAAAGCTGCAATGAATGTTTCTCAGTGGTATGAATCCTCTCACAGAAAAAGAGGACAGACAAAATGTAAAAGCTAGAAATGCGTGGAGTGATTTCTGAAAGAAACTTCTCTAATGATAGTCTTACAATGCTTTTCATATTCAAAGTTCATGGATTTGCTTGCATCTCAGGAATTGCAAATTTTGGCAGTAATGACAGAATTTGAAGCAAAAAAGTTTACAAAGGGTTGGAAGTTAGTATATATAAATTGACAAATTTGTATACTTGTATAGAAATAATTGACGCTCCCAGGATTTTCCAGACTCTTAAAGTAAAACACTGTCATTTTAAAATTTCTTCCTAAGTTCTGTAATTTCTTCAGTTCTGTAACTGAATACGTTCGTAATACTACCCACCTTTAAAGAAAAACTAATTAAAATCCATTGATTTTCTTCACAGATTTTTAGGCGTTGTTGGTTGGTTTTCAAGAAGGCTTCCAGTAAAGGACCCAGGAGGCTAGAAAAATTTCCAGATGAGAAGGCAGCATATTTCAGGAACTTTCACAAGGTAAGTCATGCCTTTCTTGTGAACTGAAGCATTGCCTGTTTACCACTGTTCCTTGGGAAGACTGTGTTCTTGCTATGTCTGGTTTGCAAACAATACAGTGAAAGCCTTTGTTGAAAACCTTATCCTGGCAATAAAAGCAGAGTAAAACATCCATAAGTCTCAGTGATGCAGGTGAGATATCACACTTTTTTTTTTTTTCCAGATGGGCACAAAACTCTCAATGTATGTGAAGCAACAGAATATTTTTTTAGTTAAACACTCCTGGTTTGGAAATGTATAAAATTGGCTGCCTATTCAAATGTTTAATCAGTAGTTGTTAGCTAAGTATTAAACAAATTCTGAAAATGCTAAATGCCTCAGCTGTAATGGTGACACTCTTCAAATGAGTAAGGTTTTCCCCAGAACTCAAGATTTACAAGCCCTTTTAACAAAAAAGGTTTTTAGCAATAAATAATCAGGACTCACTGAATGAGATACTCCCTGCTTTCTCTATCACTCCCACTTCTGTGATGGGAAACAAGATATTTGAGCATGAGTTCTTTCTGTCTCATAAGTTACTGTTATCAATCTGTGAGTAGACTTTATGTTGCTTAATCCTAAACCAGGGTGGGGATCTGTGCTTTTACTATTGTCTTCCATCAAGTCACTGTTAGCTTTATGACATATCAGTGTTAGATATTCCATTAAACCTGTCAAGTTGAAACACAAAGATGACTTAACCAAGGGCCACGTAGCAAGCAGTGGAGAAGTGTGAACGTAAGCATAGATCTCTTGAAGGCAAATGGGATGTTTTTTTACCATAAAACTACAAATTGGCCTTCAAGTTTCAGTAGCCAGGCTGCTCTACCGTGGGTCCCCTGTGGACACACAAGTCCTGCTAGTAAACTGTCTCCAACATGAGCTTCTCTCTCCATGTGTCCACAGGCCAGGAGCCTGCTCCAACATGGGCTTCTGATGCGGCCACAGTTCTTTTACAAGGCTTTGGGGAAGTTTTTATGTTGTTATCTTTTAATTCTTTTTTGAGCCTTTTATGCCTGTAGCATACTTAATGTGTTAAAGGACTCAGAAAGACTTTATATGTTGCTTGTCAACTGTCATCATTGTAGAAAAATAATGTGAAGTGCAGGAATTGTTTGAGAAGCTAAGAAAGTAGCGTAGATACTGATGCAGCTGCATGTTGTAGTATTGATGGAAGAGTCACCCTTTGCAAATGGAAAGGAGGGGTGTTACTCTTTGCCATCTGTTTTTTCCCCTTATTCCCCTCCGTGAAGATAGGAAGAAAAGAGAAAGAAATGGATACTCTTTCCTATTTAAAAAGATAATGTGTGTCTGGCTGTAAAGAAAGAGGAAATGTATCTGTTCACTTGGATTATATCCATTTTTCAAATAAAGCCATGAAATCATTTCTGAAGGTATAGTATCACAAAATAGAAACCCAGAATATTATTCTCTGGCTTGATTTTTTTCCCAAGGATATTTTATTATTTCCTAGTGATTATTCTCCTCAATTGCCTCCATTCTGATAAATAAAATACTGGTGAAGTAGATGTGCATGAGTTGTGAATAGTCCTCGAGCATAACTATTGAGGGAACAGTGCAGGTTGTTATAGGATCAAATATAGTTATTTTCTGGTGTTGGATGAAAATGCCCTGATTTTCATTCTTTTTTTTTTTCTAGAGCTGTTTATTGGTTTGCTATATTTTGAGGTTGTTCAAAATGCATATTTATCTCTACTCAGTACGAACTATTAGCCTTGTCTTGAAATTCTCCATTTCTTTTCTCACTCACAAAATTTAAAGAGGGAATATGGTATGAAAAGTTGAAGATTAACTTTGAACACTGAGAATCAATGAAAAAAATATTAAATATTGAAGAACTGAGACTTGGTACTTCTAAAGAAAGATTAAAATATAAGTTGCAAGCCTGACTCCTTATGAAAGAACAACATGAATAAAGGGACAAAAGGCTCTGTTTACTTGCTAATATTCATGCAAGACTATATATATCAACCCTGAGATCCTTTTTCCTGTACAGTTTTCTTTGTAAGTATTAGAAGAGACTGGTGTAGAGGAGTACTCAGAATGCACTGTGTTTCTCTAGCAACTTATGTCCTTCGGACTTTCAGATCAGTCTAGGTTACCTTGGGAGAAGGCCTAGGAGTAGTACAGAGTTAGATTGTAATGTGCAAATTTTTTTAGCTTTCTTTATACAGAAATATAGAAAAAAATTTTACATCTCAAGTGGCAATATACCAAAAATTAATGTCTTTGATTTACCTGTGTTCAAATCAAAATTCAGGATCACAAACAGTACCCTGATATAAGTAACTCGTCAAAGTTCCCACTTTGCTATGTTTGAGCTTGAAATGAGGCTCAAATGAAATTCCTCTTTAAAGTAATTTACCAAGATGACTATATATCTCCTATATTTATGTAATAAACTTGTGTACTGGGCAATATGATCTATAGAAGGGGCTAAACAAAGGAAAAAACCCAGAACTGATAACACAAAGCTAAGATAATTAAAAACAGAGATTTTCTGTTTTGAAATATGCTAAATAAATAGTCATTAATGAGTAAAAAAGCTATTCTTTTTAGAACATTGATTCTCCTCCCTCCCCCAGGATCCAGACTATGTATGGGTTTATTTTCTATTCTGTAATTCTGTAAATTGCGGTTGTGCATTGCTTTGGTGTTGGTTTTTTTCACTACTAATTTTCTTACTATAAATAACAGTAATGGCATTAGTCCTAGACAAGTGCCTCCTAACAGCAACAGTGCATATTACATTCATTAGCCAAAACGTGACCTCATCTCTTCCTTGCAGTTTCTGGTATCAAATTAAAACTTCTCATTACTGTAAATTTAGATCATTGCACTCTTGCTCAGGTAAGTTTATAGCTTAGCTGTTCTGTTTTCGCTTGAACATTCATTTTGGATGTCGTGCAAAACAGCTGTGTTGACTCCCGTTGCTCCCTCTAAAGAGGGGATAAAATGGCAATGGATGAAATGCATCCATGCCAGGGTTGGGTATGTTTTTGGTAGCCACCCCTGCGTAGGCAGAAAAGACCAAAAAACTGACACCACAGCTTTACCAACTTAAAAGAGAGCATAAATAAACAAGATTTCTTATTTCTGTAATAGTAGATACAAGGTATATAAAAAGTTATTTTTTCATGTTTTGGAGACATACTGATCAGGCAGTACAGTGCCTGTAACCCATTAGGAGAGGCTTTCCAGAAGCATTACAGCAAGTCAACATGGTTAAGTAGCAACATGAAGATTACTAGAAATGAGAGATCAAATGTCCAAACCTGGAGTGTATCCAAATGACCTAGAAAAAACATTGCACTGTTGGCCAATTAATTGTTAAAGCAGAATTAGAAAGAAAAAAGTAGAGTTTGAAGAGCAACTAACCAGAACAGATTCGGATCCATCAGGATCAAAAATGTTGCTAAAGACCCCAGAGTATGAAGCAAATGTGCAAGAAAGAGAGTAGAAATAAGCACTTTTGCCTTGGGGTGTGCTGTGGAGAAAAGTGACATGGTCTGGTGTGGGTATGCGAGGGGGGGTTCTGTGGACATATCATTGTGTTATAAACATGATCACAGGTACTTCAGGCCCAGCTACACAGAGAACTGACTTACTCAAGAGCCCAAATCTCACTTAAGGATGATATAGCAGTATTACTAATGATAGTTCATAAATACCAAAATGGGAATCAACAAATAAGGATTCTTCCATTGCTTGTAAAATTTCCAGTTCCATTCATGCATGCTTCCTCTTCACTTACAAGTTAAATAGCCCTCGCACGAAATGAAGGTGTTGGGAGTTGGATGACAAGATAGAGCTGTCTTGGAGCAAGGCAAGCTTGAATCTGTCAGTGCTAGTGTGCTTACCCTTCAAATAAATAAATAGCTGACATCTGGCACTGAGATCAAAACTTACTGATTTAATCCCCCCAATGTGAGAGATTGTTCTGTTAAGATTGTGTAAACAACAGCTATCTCTAAGGTATTTGAGTTTTAAGTTAGCAAGATTAAAGTAGGATAAGAGTTTTAGATTTATGTTATTTGTTTTTCCTGTCATTATGTTTGATTATGATGTGCTTTATATAAATCTGCAAATGCAAAAGGAGATAAATTGCAAAACATTTTAGCAATGACTTCTGATAGTCAAAAATGTATATGGGACAGATGGTGTTAAGCACATTATATAATGTGTCCACAAAAATAGATAATAATCAAGAAAAAGAATGGCAGTAGCCTTCTAACTGTAGTTTACTGGATTAAATTGGTGACCAGGGCCACACAATGGTAGATACCTTACAATTTTATTTCATAGCTTGATTGTCCTGATGAAACTCGTGGAATGCAATCCCAATGATTTATGGCAAGTTCTTGTATCAGCTGCAGCAGCTTCTTGAACACTTCTTGGCATGTGTGGACACAAGCGCATACCCAGATAGCTCTGTTTGGTAAGAGGAAGGAGGGGACAGGTTCTCTTTGTGCAGTGACACACAGAATGCAGGAACAATAAGATATTTATTCTTCTACAGCACAGTTCCTAATCTCTAATTGAGATGACCTTAAACCATGAGGTGCTTATTCAGGATAAATGAATTCCTGGTAACTTTGAAAACCACTGAATTTTGCCACGGTGGTATATGTGCTAGCTCCCACAATTCTCAAATGTTATTACAGCCCTGAAATGAAAAATAAAAATACTTATATATGGTAGCATTAGCATAATCATAATCATTAGAACTTCTCTCTCATTGTTTCCACTTAGTTGCCTTTGGGTTTTTCTGGTTTGTTGTTTTCCTTCATGTTCTCTAGCCATTGCCAAGTTGCCTAAATAAACATTCTTATTGCTAAAGAAATGTGAAGTAGCCTACTGTTTATTCTAGTTTAGTCCAAGAGTTCTGCTTTACTGTGGAGAATTTCAGATTCTTATGTTGCTCATGTTCACTACAAAGCAGAAGTTGTGCACGTTTCCTTATGGACTTCTATAAACTGGCATATTACTATTATTTCTTGTGACATTGCATTGTTTCTCAGCTGCAAAGGTGTTCTTAAAAAGAAAGGTGGACAGCCACCAAAATGTAAGTGTCAGGCCTAATTCTTGTGCTTTTTGTTATAAGATATATTAAAACACTTGATTTGCATCTAAATTTAAATATTATTTGAATTCCCCTTCTGCAGGGTTGTTTTCTTTTTTTTCTTGGTATAGTTGGTATGCTATCTGTTTTTCAAAATCTTAGATTAAAACCTGCCTGGTTTTGCTCTGCTGACCATTCTGCTTCTACTAATTGTTACTTGATCTGTGGTTCCTCAATAAGTCTTTGTTTTCTCATCTGGTTAAATTCACTAAAAAATTCGTATTTGAAGAAAGCTAAATAGGAATACCTTATGAAGATCTGGTCACATTCACAGATATTGTTTGCTTTGAAAACCATCCCAGATTTAGAACACTTTTTCCTTTCCCTCTCCTCCCCTTATTAAATATGATCATTTTTTTCCTCCAGAACGTCTTTCAAAAAAATTCAAAGTAGTGATCTCATTGCAGTATTTTCCAATTAACCCAATGAGTCAATGAGTGTATGTGTGTGACTGTTAGTTTTGAATAATATATTTCAAGTTTGTAGCTGCAAATAATTAGGAATTTAAGATTTTTTTTTGTAATTCTTTGCTCTTTGAGGTTGAAAGAGGTGTCCAAATGTACTTTGTGTGGTTTTTACATCCCTATTTTGCCAAGTCTTCCAAAGCAGAGATAACTAAATCTTCCTGAAAACTATATCCTTATTTTTCCTCATTTTGACATGTAATTATCTTCAAATATTTGTTTACAGCACTTTCAAGTAATATCTTGTAGCAAAATCATGTGGCTGGTATGGGAAGGTTATGAAGGACATTGCTTCCATAGGTTGCTATTACTCAGCCAATGAAATTAAAATGAAACCTATTTAAATGAATAACTGTTAGCAAAATAGCTACAGTTCTGTCACCAAGCAAAAAGGTTTGCACTAATTATCAGATGCCTCTTAAAATATAGAAGTATTTGAACAACATAGATGTTCAAAGCAAGCATTCCATGTACCAGAAAGCAAATTGCAGGAATAATTGGAGTTGTGCTGGTAATAAAGCTGTTGGTAGAGTCTGAGCACATCAAAGGGCAGCATACGAACTAATAAAACAAAATCTTTTTCGACAAAGATTGTATCAAGGCAATAACATCTTCTTTCCTTAACAATGTAATGAAGAAATCTGCAAGTTGAGCATCCTGACAGGACTTTGAAGCCCTACAAATATGGAGCTAAAATGCATAAGTGATCCTATGAGTCCCTTCCTGTATCCATTCATCCATCTAAATCTTTAAATCACAAGGTATTAATTTAAAGTGAAAATTCACAGGTAAAATAATAAAGCAGTGTCAATGTGTGGTGTTGAATTCCTCAAAAATGGCATCAGTGGCTGAATCTAAGTATCAAGAGGGGAAATAACAGGAGGAAAATTAAAGGCAGTCTTTACTTGTAGCCACTGTTGTTGGTGGTTCTTATATGAAGATCCATGTACATTTTAGTACAGTCAATTTGTAGTAGTATTGAGTGTGTGTACAGTTTGGCAGCCAAAAGGACACTCTCCTCCTACAATCAGTTATTTAAATAGAAGAATATATTCCCATTATATTAAGTATTAAAAGAAGCTGGAAGACCAAATCTTCTACTTGGAAAAAAATAATACTGGATAGGGGAGCAGTGCTTAAACATATCAGCAGGAGGAGAAAAAAAGCATAATGTAAAACTTTCAAAATATCATTGAACCACAGAACAATTCAGGACCTCTGGGGGCCATCTGGTTCAATCCCCTGCTCAAAGCAGCATCGGTCAGATCACATTGCTCATGGCCATGTCCAGTTGTGTATTGAATATCTCCAGGACTGGAGGCTCCATGACATCTAGAAAGCTAAACAAGAAATCCGGCACCTGAGCCAAACCAGTAATATTGTGTCTAGTTCTGGTCCTATTCAACACAGGGAAAAACTCCAGAGAGTGTCAGTGAGGAAGCTGGAGGCTGGAGAACCTGAGGCAAGACTGAAGGAACTAGGTTTGCACTAGCAAGGAAAGAAGGCCTGGGGACAACTAATCACAGCCTTCCAATTTTGATAAGGTGGCTGAGGTGTTCTCCAGGATCCTCAAGGGAAGGACAAGAGGCAATGGGCAGAGGTTGCTTCAGGGGAAATTAGCTTGACACAAGGAATAAAAGAAGAATAGCCAACTGATGTTTAGAACAACTAAATGTGAAAGCAGGCTAAGCAGAGAGGTCAGTATTTCCTCACTGGAAATCCTGAAGGCCTAGCTTGGCAAGGCCCTTTGTAACCTAATTGAAGAGCCTGCTTTCAAGGTGGACCAGATGATCTCCAGGGTTTCCATCCAACACAGATTTTTCTGTGAACTGGGAAGTTTGTGTCACTAAAGTCACTACTATAGCTCTTGGTATATCTCTGTGCTGCGTGTATTGTGTCAAACTGGTCTTGCCCTCTCCTGAGTATATTTCAGTGGTGGAAAAAATATACTTAATCTTCCTAGTGGCCTCTTTAAACAGTCTCAGGAGAACTTTTCTTTGAACTGCTCTAGTGTTATTGTTTTACAGTAGAGGATATGATGGTCTATGTGTCAGTTACATGTATTCTGCTTTTGCCATGGGAATCTAGCCATGTTTTGACAAAGTTCAAAGCCTTGCAAATCTGTATTTTGTGCATATATTTTGGAAGCACTTCTGACTTTGACAGCTAAAATGTTTCATGTAATCTGTAAAGCTTTGAAAATGATGGAAATTCAGATAATTTTCTCTCTTGAGTAATGGAATATGTTTCCCCCAGTTCATTCAGGGCTAAAGACTGGTATTTATTGTAAGAACTACTTATCATTTTTATAGACTAGTTCAGGGACAGGTGTTTGAGATGAAATCATGGAGCCGTTGTCTGTATGCATATCCTCTGGCTCTTGGTCACATGGAAAGGAAAATCATTGAATTAAAACTTAAGAGAAGAAATAGACCAAAGGTTAGAGCATGGGAGAAAAATAAATTAATAAATGTTCTGGCACACTATGAAGCACCTTATCCTTTGGATAGCTGTGAGAAACACCAAGGTCAATGGAAAGCTGGCTGCTCAAATAATTGCTCTGAGAAATGCTGAAGCAAAGAATGGGATGGGGAGATTTTGAAGAAAATATATATTACTAGAAGTAATAAATCTATTTTAATTGACTGCACAAAGCCAGGGAAACTGGTGCAGAGATAACAATCCCAACAATGAGAGGGAGGTGAACAAACAAGCAAAGAGCATGGACATGGTCTGTCACTTCAGCTCGACTATACCTGGTAAAAAAAGTCTGTGCAGCACGACAGGTGCACAATAACAGAAAGCAAGGAGAGATTGTTCAGGTTTTTACACACAAGTAAATTGCTCTCCAATAACACTACCTCATTTGTTCCAGCAGCTGGGAGACATTCACTTCTCAGACATGGCCCAGGAGAGGCCAGTTCTGAAATAAGAAGAGCATGTGTTTGGAAGAGAGGGTTTCAGTAGCAGGGACCCTAATGAAGCTGGGGGATAGGCACTTAGGAGGAGAGAGACTGGAATTGAGGTCTCTGAAGCAGGTCCTTATTGGTCCTTGGGGGGGAAATAGAGAAGAAAGAATTGAGCTAGAATATAAAACAGCTGGGCTTGCTGTAGAGATTTGCACTAACCAAACTCCCCTTCTTAATTCAAGTGAAGAGCAAAATTTGGATATCTTAAATTGAAATCAAAAATTTAAAGGATATTTTTTTTTACTTTCTTTTGTTTTCACCATGCAATTCCTTGTTTCTTCCCTGCCAATATAATCCACATGTCTCAGAAGCAAGGAAGCTGTAAAAGAAACCAATATTTGTGAAACCATCTAAGTGAAATATACTTGTATGATGACCAATACAGAAGAACCTTGAGAAGCCAGGTCATACCATTAAGTCAGAAAAACATTATGAATTTATGACAGTCAAACAAATTTATAAAGCCTCTCCTTAGTAGAATGGTATTCATCATTTATTCTGACCTAGGTGAAAAATAGTTATGGAAAATCAAATGCAATCATATATTTATGACAATGTGTATCATAATATGTGTAGAATAGGTGCCAATAAACATAAAGGTATTTATTTGTCATAAGATACAGGGTAGGAAGACCATAAATCAGACACAGTGGGGCCCACTGCCATAAACAACTGGAAAATGGTAAACTAAGCCTATGGAACTAACAGTCAAAGTAATATTGACATCTTCCTTTCCTAGCCTTGAGAACTTGCCTCTGCATTTGTATTTTTACCAATATTTTGTGCATCTATTTTCACTAGTCAAATGAAAGAAACTAGGTATGCTACATAAATAATAAAAGTTAATGATGAAAGTTAAAGACCTAATTATCTAGACTGCAGTTTATAGCACTAGTAAAAAAATACGTTATGTGAGGATTATTTTTTTTCCTAATGACAACATTTTCCTTTGAAGCCACTCTGAATTATGTGTCTGTTTTGCTGAGGAATATTTACCATATTGCTGTGGAAATGGGAAGAGCTATGGACTCTTCTACAGTCACTATAAAAGGAAGCAGACAGGTACATACAGCAGGTTGTGTTGTATGAGGGAGGGCCAACAGGTGTGCCTCTGTAATTTGTTTTCTCTTAATAAAAGGAGATGAAGTATAATATCTTATGAGTACTAAGTTACGTTTAAGGTTTTGGTTTACTTGGAGTAAAGCAAGCTTTGCAGTGTAAATAAAGAGCAATTTATTATGAAAATTAGCACAAAACTATCTAATTTTTACTTCTTCATAGAGGGAAATTTGAAATTCAAATCACTGGCTGATGAAGGTTATTAAAAATGCATTAGAGTTGAAAATGTAGCTGCACGTAATTGTCATAATAGATACTCAAAATTAATTTATCCCCAATGACAATTAAGCTAAAAGAATTTTCAAATTATCAGCTAACAAACTTCAGTTAATTTTAGAAACAAATAAAATGAAAACATTTCATAAAGTTTGTAAAAAATCAAAACTATTTAAAAATAATCCTAAAAGGAGGGTTACATTTCTGTTTAGAATCATTCCTTTTCCTCTCTTACGAATTACTTCACTCTTGCAATTTTCTTTTACTTCAGTTTCTCTCTATTGCATTTTTCTCTCCTATACCTTTTTCTCCCAGAGAAGTCTGGACCACTTTGGCTGTGTGTGTACACACATGCACAGGCATGGGCTGAATTTAGATTAAGCTGAATTTATTCATTTTCCCTCTATACCTGGTAGTTTTCATCTAGCTGATGCATTTTCCTGATGAGCATCCAGGGATCTCTCAGGTAGTCTGGTGCTATTAATACTTCCTCAAGAATATCTGAAGTACCTATAATATATATGTTTATATTTAAGAACAGCAGCAAAATGCAGCTTTTGGCATTGTTGGATTGGGATGGGTGTTATTTTTAAAGACACTGAGGCATATTTACAGCCTTTAAAAATCAACAGAGGGGAAAGTTTTCTAAATAATACTACTTTTGTGGGGGGTGTGTAAGTACTAATGTTCTCTAAAAACGAGACAAACCAGAAACTGTCAGCTAGTGGATATATCTGTGGTTGTGCTTGTAGATGTGCACACATGGACTTGCACCACTTGCTGTTGTCCATGGCCAGCAGTGTGTCTGAGCCCCCAGCTGAGTGCTGTGCTTTGTGTGTGTGTATTCCTCCCCTTTGGTATAAGGTGAGAAAACCTAAGGAATGCAAAGACAAAGATGCCTCTTTTTTCCTGGCTAATGTAATTTTTTTTTTCCGAATATACCTCTTGATAGTTCAGCAGATACTCAGCATCTGAGAGGTTCTTAAAATCTGCATCGTGAGTTTATTCTCAGCTGTGATTTTTTTTCCCCTGTGAGTGTTACGTTAGAGGTAAGCCAGCCTTTGTCACCTGCTTCTGACCCCAGTCTCCCCCATGGTTTCAAGATCTGACTGAAGGGAGCTACAGCTGAAATTAAAGGCTTTCACAGATTGAAACAGATAGGAAGAGGAATTACACCTGGGGCTTGACTACTGGCGTCATGTACAGCACAGACACAGGCATAATAATTTACGTGCATTGAAAGCCTACGGTTACATGGATCCTCTAACACTCTTGACCCAGTTTGTCAATGCAGAAGTGAAGTGAGAGACTTCGTGGTTAGGGTTTTAACTTGCAGTTTAGCAGGAAGAATTATACGTACACATCACTTACTGCATTCAAGTGATTACTGCATGTAAGTGATTTGTTTTCAAATTTAATCTATGTTAATAAACATAAAAAAATAATAAAATTATTTTTAATTGAACTGATCTAACAAGATAATTTTGGAAACTAATGCAAGTCAGCTGATTTAAGTAAATTGAGAGGAAAAGTGGAAGGAAGTTTTGGAATAATATGTTCCTCCTTTTCTTTCTACTCAAAGACCAGTAACATATTCCTTTTAATTAACCAATACCTTTGGGTCAAAAATAGAACAGATCTGGACATAATCATGTGCTTAGGGAATGTTAAAAGTGAAAACTCTGAAAACTGGAAATGGTTTCTAACTGCCCAGTGTATTTTAGTCGCCTCACAAAGATATTAACACTCATCTAATGATCTAATGTTCATAGTGAAATACTGTATAAATACTGTTTGCATTCCTACCAACTCTAGCAAGTTTGATATTGAAAACTCAAGGAAGTTTGATATTGAAAACATTTTTTTAATTGCAGCTGAAATTTGAAAGGATAATTGTGAAACCTATTTTATTTCAGTTGTGAATGATCTTCCCCCTCTGCCATCTCTCTCTAGCATGATGTTATTTCTCAAGAGTGCACCTGAGTTGCAAATTAGAAAATTTGTGTTGTTTTAATATTAAGGCATTAGTTTAAATTTTGTTAACACTCACTTTTACAGAAGACTGTATTTTTTCCTTTTATTTTAGTGCATACACAGTAGCCTGGTAGTCAGATTGCTCTTCAAAATGAAAGGTTATACTGGGAAACATATTTCAAAGGATCTTTAGGATAGCAAGGAAATGGGATTGAGGGGAACTGGGATTTCTGTTCTGCAAATGACTGTCCGTACAAATACCCCATGATTTGTGAATGCATTTTTTTTCAGTATGTATTTAAAAATCCTAATTAAAATATTTGTTAAGGGAATAGGTCCATGTACATATGAACTGATCAGATATTAACTATCACTTTCAAATGCCAGGCTACCAACCAGAGCCAGAATAATCCCAGTGGGCTGGTTGACTTTATGGGTTAGGCAGCAGTTCAATCCTGACAGTATTACAGAAGCATGGCTTCAGAGAATGTAACTTAGCTTATGTCTTTGTCTAGTAAAGGCAGCTGAAATGACTTTAATATGCTTACTCTGCCCTGGTAGGTTTGATTTACCAACGCTGTCAACAAATTTAGCATTTAAAGTGGCATAAAAAAAGCTAGTCGGCAGAGATTGTTTTCCATCCTTAATTTTTTTAAATTTCATTAAGGCAAAATTAGGAGTTTGTACTGTTTATGTGGTAAGCTATCAGTTATAGAACACAATGAAACTGGGTACCCAGGTTGTAGCCCATATGAAAGTCAGATGTTCTAATATTTAGAAATAGTAAAGACCAAAAGAATGGAGAGAAGTTTTCTTTGTACTCTTTAAAATTTTGAGCCTGCTCTGCCTTTCTCCTAATCCTAATCTCAACCCCATGAGCTTTATTTCAATTGGATTTTTCCCCTCCTCTGCTCCAATTATAGCAGAGGAAGATGAGTAGATGATTTTCATGAGTGCTGTTGGGAAAGATGAGACAGGAAAAGCTTACAGATATGATTGTTTGGCAAGAGATTCTGAAAATATAAAGCCTGTGAGTGAAATAGAAATGAAAGCTAGCTTTGAGATGTAAGCATGGCAGGCAGGAATACAGCGATTAGCTGGAGGTGGGTTGAGTAATAGCAAAGAAAGGGACACTTACGGGCCCAAGGGAGGAGCCCTGCCAAGGTATCAGAGAAAAGGTAGATTAGGAGGTAGCCTTTAAGGTTTAGAATACAGAGTGATATGGTGATGTAGCAGTTCTCATAGGCTATATGTAAATTCTGTAGGATTTGTATCTCATGCCGGTTGGTTACTGTAAATCAGAAGATTCAACACAGAAAGAGATATAATGTGTTGTAACAAGGACTTAGGTGTCCTTTTGGGGCACCCCTTCAGCTGAGGCTGGTGGCTGAAAGCAAGGCTCTTTCATCCACGACCTATGCAATAAACCACGTGTTCCAAGAGCCTTCCTGGTCTCCAGAGATCACTCTCCTTGCTGTCGCCAGGATCATCCTACAAGCGCACTGGCGTTTTACAGTTGTAAATAGTAATAATTTTTCTTTCTCTTACATTTATTTAAATTTTGAGAAATTAAAATCACTATTTTATTTTGTATTCAGTCTAAACTAGAATAATGTCGTCTAGGTTTTTTAAAAATGCTGAAAAATTCAAGAATTTATTTTTTTAAATCTCAGTTTTATCTGGAGGATAAGAAGGAATTATTCATTGTCCTTCTACTATCAGACCTACATATATTTCTTCCCATCAAAGTTTTTTTTTTGCCCTGACATTACTGCCTTATACTTAGCCTGATTTATTTAAAATATATTCATTAATTCTGCCGAGTTTTGGGGTTTTTTTTATTTTTATGGTGTACTTTTCAGTTAACAGACAAGATTCTTACTGTTGTTATAGGCATAGTTTCCTTTCAGTGCTTAGAGGAGCGAACATTTACTTGGTTTCTTAACTTCTGGTTAAGAAGTTTCTTAAACACTTACTCCTCTGAAATAGCAGCTGGAGACCTGCCCTAGAGGCATAATGTGGAGGTTGATATGCCACTCCTTGGCAAAAGTCCTGGAGAGTGTTGTTGCCATAACAACTCATATTCCAAGGGTAAATACACATGCAGAGATGGGGAAAATTCCTCTGTTCTCTTTCAGAATTGTTTTTGCTCTTTTATGATCCATTCTTTCACTTCTCTGATCTTGGGATTTCTCTTCTCCCTTATTATGTTCCTCTTGTAATCTTGTGGTTTAAGATTTGCTATTCTTTCATGAAATAGGGTTTTTTTTCTTTTTTTTTTCTGCCTCTTAGTACATTTTAACCTGAAGTCCTACTCTCCAGTCTCTTGCATCTCCTTGTCTTATTGCTGCTTTTGTGCAATATATGCTGATGTCATGGAAATGTGTTTCATCTTAAATACTCTGGATGCCTAATCACATAAGGATTTGCCCAAACCCACAGAGGTCCAAATATCCTTGCAGGTCTGTTAGCTCTCTCTCTTAGACTTAGAAGTTATTTCTTAGGAAGAGTTCTCTTGTCCAACTCCTGCTCCCAGCAGAGCCACCTCTGAGGCCCAAGGTCTGAGCAAACATGGTTGCATAGGGCGATGTCCAGTTGAGTCTCCAAGGATGGAGATTTCAGAGCCTTCCTGGCCTGCCTGTCCCACTGCTGGACTGTCTTCATGGTGGAAACATCACATCTCATATGCAGTCTGAATGTCTCTTGTCTCAAGTTTTGCCCATCTTCTTCCCTCCAGGCACAGCTGTGAAGAGCTTGGCTCCATCTCCTCCATAACCTCCCTGCTGGCACTGGGGGTACAGCAGTTAGAGGCCCCCAAAGCCATCCGTGCTGCAGGATGGAACAGCTACTGCCTTCAACCTCTCCCCCTGACAGGGCAAGTGGTTCAACTCTGGCTGTCCTGGGGACCCTCTGCTGAACTCACTTTGTCATATCAATTTTATTGGAGTCCCAAAACTGGGAAGAGTATTATAGATGTGATCTAATGAATACTGAGAAAAAAAAAAAAAAGGTCACTTCCCTTGATTTGTGGCCTGTGCTTCCATTAATGCAGCCATTTCCCCAGTCCCAAAGGTCTTCATGCTTTTCAGGCAGCACACTGCCTTTTCTTAAGAGCTCAAATCACATCCAGCTCCATCCAAAGCTGTAACAAAACTTCTGCTCTGTGGCAATTGGATTTAGGAATGTCGAAAGGAGTCACTGCTAGCTGCAGATAGTATGACTAAATCTGAGCTGGAGGCAGGTGTTTAAATGCTTTGAGATCCTGTCTGTGGTCCTTTGATCTGCAATGAGCCAACATCTCCTGTTCTCCTTTTGCAGAATGGAGGCAGCATATTGGTACTTCCTTTGCCCTTTTCTTGCTGTGATAGTTGACATGGCCCTTGCTTTTTATATCATTCTCTTATTGTTGCCATGCTGTTTCTGCTTTGGGGTGATTTTTTACTGTCTGGGCATCACTCACTGGAGTTCCTGCTCCTTGCCCCTGTGTTGGCTTTTGCTCTGTCACATCACTGCTTGCGTGGTGTTACACAACAGATGGTCCTATGTGGGCCATTATTAAGAAATAAGAGGATAAATTATTGCATTTTATAGTTTTCTCTTCTGCTTCTGTTTTGGCTAGTTAGAACTTAAATGACAGGAAGGTAGTGTGCAATGCAAAACAGAAACCCATTTATGTAAATTCAGACCTTTTCCTCTGCCCAGGCAATTTCCAGGACTCTGCACAGTGGAAATAACATTCAGTAGATGGAAATGCAGAATCGTTTTGCTCCCAGTTTCAAATGGGACCCACATGTTTGGAAGAATTCAAATAAGATATAACCCAGAATGGAGGACTTAAATTTAATTCATGACTTTTGTGATTTTCATCTATTTTGGACCTCCTTTCTTGTTTACTGTGGAATTGTAATTTTTGTACTGCTGCAAATATAATAAGTGATTTGGAAGTAATATTTCTGTAATTGTGGAAGAGTTATCTCATCTATTTAGATACACAGTTTGAGCATCAGACCCCACAATGTATTGTACATGTATAACTTTTACATTTCCATGTAATACGAAAGGAAGTCCTAGATCTTCAGCTGCATGGCTAGAACAGATTTTTACTACAAGAAGCAAACAAAAAATGTCCAGTGTATGTCAATAGTGAAGTGTTGTAGATTAAAGAGAAAGTGTGTTGAATTGTTCCTAAAATCCTTCCTCTTTGAAAGAATGAAATATAGTTCCAAAGAAAGTAATCAGAAAAGAGGAAAATTACATTTGCTGTTAAGAAGCAATGCATCTCAGTTAAGATGAGACTTTGTTTCAATTAAGTGTCTTTTGGAATTTTATAGCTTTTCACATCTAAGCATAGCTAAGATACTGAAATGATAATGTAACACCCAAATATTTTTAAGGATAGGTGTTTTAAGATGCACTGACAATAACAGTTTCATAATATAAAATATTTTACTAGTATAATGAAATTGTGATCTTGTAGTTATCTACTGTTGTTTACCTAGGTAACAAATGCTCTTTCAGACAGAAGATATTAGGTTGATAGACAGGCAAAGGCTAAAGTGTTTTTAGAAAGACCAGAAGCTTGTCACTAGAAATCTATTATCTGATCTTTTCTGGCTAGAGAGAGGTTAATGACCACTTCAAAGCCTGGGTGTGTTGTTCAGAGATTTTATTTTCCATATAACATTCCTAAATAATTTCCTTGATCATCAGCCTATGCCTGTGTGTCCTGCTTGGATTTAGGCTATGGCTACTTGTCACTGGAGGCTTTCTTACATTAGTAGTTTTCCTGCATTTGAATTATTTACTATAAATCTGCAGCATAACTTTACTGAAATTAAATTAGAGTTGGTGTAGCTAGAGACAAGTGGAGTTAGACTTCTGAAATCTATCTGGATGTTTTTTGGATGGTTTCCAAGTCTCTTGGCACAGACATGCACTAAAACTAATACAGACCAATCATTTAGCATTCCTTGCAAATCAGTCCCCTGGCATCTGACAATGCTTGTGCATTCTTGTAGGGAGTAGGGACATGAAATAATTTGGTATTAGCGTCAAATTTAGGATCTTCATGCAGAAACATGACTTCAAGTTTCTGTGAATGTCTCAGGTTAAAAATTATTATCATAAGACTTCAAGGGAATGAAGATTTTTTTTTTTTTCAAAAGTGAGGGCATAACCTAAGTACTTCATCTGATGCTCTTGCCTTTTTGACCATATAGCATGAGATTTGTTAACTTCTGATTCCTTCAGAGGAGTCCATCTCAGTTTCTTCTCTTTTTTTTTAAGGTTGATACACTGCTCTATATTTTACTAATTTCTTTTTGGATGGTTAATCCACCCAGGTGTGGCTAGACCATATTTACAAGGTGTTGATAATTATGGACTTTACTATTCCTATGTAACATTTATCAAAGGAAGCAAGTGGAAGCTCTGAATGTGGTGTTCTTTCAGGTGAGATGTTACACCAACACAAAACAAGTTTTGGGCTTATCCCCTGTCCAAGATAAAGAAAAACAATGAGGATGAGAGGAAGTGCATTGCATTACTTGAAGCAATATTTAGATGATTCATGAGTGATCAAGATATAGGAGCAATAGTGTCAGAAAACTTATTATAGGATCTTTAGCATTCTCATTCAATTCATGATGTACCTGTAAAAACGTATTACATTTTGGTGAACAATCCAAAGATCAAAAAAAATTTTGTTTCCAGATCAAGTGCATTTCTTTTCATCTGTTCTTACAAGGAATCATTGAGGTGAACCAAATTCCTGACTGTGAGAGGAACCAAGTTAGAGTAACCAGGACTGATGTGTAGCCTTGAGACCCTGATGCAAGCCTAGCCTAGTATAATTTTCCAGGAGTGAGATGATGGCTGTACCAGTCCTAGAAGTTATCCTACCTAACAGCCCTTCAAGCCATTCATAGCAGCCCTATGTTCTTTTATCAAATATTAATGAGGAGTAAAGGACTTGGATGTCTCTGATACAGCTATGTCAAGCCCCATCCCCCCTCCACGAAGAAAGAAAAAAACCTGTAAATACATGAAAAAAACAACCTAAAAGAAAGAAAGAAACCTTGGCAAATTTTGGTAACATGTAAGCTTAGTAACTCTTCCACATCTTTTCATCAATCAGTGTAAAATTGTCTTTCTAGAGAAAAAGCAAAAGTGGTTTTAAAGACTGATACAAAAAAGTCAAGAAACCACATTAAAAAAAAAATAAACCCACCAAAAAACAAACAAACAAAAACCCCCAAAAAACCCCAAAAACCAAAACCAAACAAACAAAAAAACAACTAGGAAATTTATGTGTGGCCTGCTGAGTGATGGACATATGAAGCAGGAATTATTTATGAAGAGTAGGAGAACTGAGAAATAGTTGAGGTGCTAAGAGTTCATACCACACTGAGCAACATATGAGAATGTCACTAAATGATAGCACCAATGTCTAGTAGAGAAAAGAAAGTCTAAGTTAACATGCTAATGGTAGTGGAGAGTTGTATACTACATAATCGTACCTTAATGAAAAAGAATTTATTTCACCTAGTGGAAGAAATAAAAAAAATTTTACAAATGGAAAAATCTATTTGCAAGTTCTCTCACTGAAGCAATATTGAGAATTTTATTCATTGATGAAGTTAATTTTGTTCTAGAGAGGCAAATGGGGCAAATAGAAAAACTGATTTTCAAGGTTTTTGTTGGTTTGGGTTGTTTTCAGAGTTAACAAAATCTTAGGCAAAGTGCAATCCCACAATGGGAAAATGCTCATCTATTGGTTTTTATGAGTTTTTGATTGTTGTTTTGGTTTGGCTTGGTTTGGTTTTTTTGTGGAAAGTCTAGGTAAGACTCTTACGTATATAATGGCACAGAAAATTTTTCCTTTTTAATGTTTCTCTTACTGATACAAGGTTAACAGTGGTCTAGGTAGTTTCAGAATGATACTTTGTTGTTGTGAAGAACAAGAATATTTTCAATGTATTAGACTTAATTTTGTCAACAAGTCCATTATAATACCACAGGGAGCAAGTTTGGGTATAATGTTCCTAGCTTAAAAAAGTAGATTTACCTAATGTACTACTCATAAAAAACAGGGACATTTTAGTATTTTTTTTCACTTCTGTTATAGTCTTTTAAAACCTTAAAATGTGCAAAGTGATGTTTTAAATTATTTCAAAGTAGTATGATTTGTGTAAGTTTTCTTTTTGCCTTTTTGCTAGCCTTGATACTTTTTCCCCTTTTAAAAATATTTATTTATTTTTCTGGGTTTTTTAAAGAAATAAAAGATAAAATTTAAGCCACAGTTTTAAAAATCCCTGAGATAAAGCAATCTGGTTCCCAAGGCAAAGTTCATTTTTTTCCTTCATACAAGATAATATACCCTCAGGCATTTATTATTTTTTTTATTGCACATGTTTAGCAAGTAGAGAAATGACTCATGCTTAATTGGCATTAAATCCAGAAATTCAGAATTTCATTGACTTAATTCTCTATCAATGGAAGGATAGACTTTCACCATTTTCCCTCTATCTTTCTACTCTGATCCTAGAGGAAAACATATGGTACAATCTGAAAAGATGAACATTGAAGTAAATATTCACCTCTATTTGATGTTGAAAATTACATAACCAATAGAAATACTGAGGGGCTTATTTGATAATATGATCTTTCTAGTTGTTAGTGTAAATTTGTGTTCCTGAAATGTTCTCATTTCTTTTTCTGTTAGTTTGCCCAGTAAAATTATACTTCCTAAAATCTTTATAAATTTTCTCTGTCCTCAAAATTTTATGGCTAAAATTATTTCCTTCAGCTCTTGTAAAGCAAAGCATTCCAATGAGAAAGATATGATGGTTGAAAAAAAAAGCTTAACTGGCAGAAATGCTTTGGCCACCCATGTTAAACCACTAAAGTATTTGACAAGGAAATAAGTGTCTCACAGTATCTCATAGTAGTTTCAAATAGGTCCATTTTTTATGGAAAGATGTACACAAAAGGGATATGATTTCTCTGTGAGAATACAAGTTGCTCAAACAATTTTGTCTTAAAGAAAGAAGGCAAAAGTCAGGGAGTTTGGACGAGGCAATTCTTGCAACTTTGTCAGTCACATTGGCGTTATAAGAATTTTTGTGCTGTCTAGGGAGGTCCTATGATTCCAGAGACAAAGGAAAATAGAAATGTGTTTAAAATAAACTCCCTTTTTTCCTGAATGGATACTATTTTTCTTCACTTGCCTTGCATGTTGTTCAACTTAATTTCTCAAATGGGTACAAAAAAGCAACTCATAAGAATTTGGCAGTGTTTTCGTTGTCTCTTTCAGGCATTAAATTCCCACCAGCAAATAAAATAAAATCCTGTTGTATGTACATTTTGTGCTGACAATATTCCTAAGTGTGTGATGGATGTTGTATATGTGACTATATTAAACAAGGCAGGATTAATGTACTGATCAATAAGATGACTCAAAAAATCATCTCTACAGATAGCGGTGTGTGTGTACTCAGGTACGTCTGTATTTATGTTTCAAACAAAAATTGCTATCAAAATTCTGTAGCTTTAGTGCCAGGAATGTAATATTTTTGGCTGTATTATCATTATTATCTTATAAGCATTGCAGGATCTTTCCGTAATCTGTAACACTCAAATATTGAGAAAAAATAATACATCTCTACTATATGACAGAGATTGGAAGAAGGTTTAAAATGCCTTGTTGTCACTATTCAAAGATATTCTATTTCCTTTTCTGCTATTCCAGAAAGAGAAATTTTCTCTTTTAAGTACAGCAAGATTTAAGGCACCTTTTTCTGCATAGTATGCTCTGTCACGCATGCACACACGTGTGCAAATGTCACTTTCTGTATCAGTTACTTGTGTAAGAACCACTGGAGCTTTTCCCTCATATTTGTGTTTTCCTTTTCCTATTGCACTGCCAGCTATATTTTTAATTATGTTTAATAATAACCTGAACTTTTTTGTGTCCCAAATCCTCTTCAATATTTTGCTCTTATATCTTCCTTTTTAGCAAGACTAGTAGATCTGTATCCTGTCTCTGACTTTGGGGCCTTCTGTGTCTTCAAAATTCAGTAATGACTTATGGATTTGATATTGTTCCCTCAGGTTTTGGATTCTAGAGTCTGCCTTCTCCTCTGTCTACTAATGCTTTCTTTCCCCCTTTGGGGGATTTCCTTGAGATTAGTGCTTTGGGTGAGTCATAAGAGCCCTCTCACACATTAGTTCATTTACCATACATAGATCAAGGAAAATCAACAGGTATTTCAGTAACTTCTTTAATGGGACAGGGATATTTGTGGTACTCAGCCCTTCTCTTTAGCCTGAGACAAAAAGTAGTGAAATATATTGATTCTTACAAAGCCCTGAAAATATGTGATGAAAGTAAAAATTATAGGGGATTAGGAACCAAATGGTGAGGCAAATGTTGCACCTGTGTCCAAAAAAAGGCCAAAAGGTCATCCTGGAGAATGCAGAGAATTCTGGCAGTCAACCAAAGGTCAACCTGAAGAACTTCTGGCAGTCTTATTTCAGCCTATAGGAAGAACTGTGAAGTGAATAATACATATTTCCAGACATGTGAAGGAAAAGATAGTATTTGGGAAAGGCAGCATGGATTTACCAAGTGTAAATCATGCCTGACCAGTATGATTGCCATCTGTGATATGTGATGAGAAGAGCTTTAGCAAGGTTTTTCACATTTTCTCACATGATATTCTCAAATTGAAATTATTATTTGTGTAGGTGGTTGTCCAAATGATGTAAAGCCATCACGTCCAAATGATGTAAAGGCCAGCTAGACATACTTAAAAAGTCCTGTGAATGGGTTATAATGTACTTGGAGGTCTGTAGCAAGTGTGGAACTGCTGCAGGCTGTACTGGGACCTCTCTTGATATTGTTATCAGGGACCTGGAGGAAATAAGGGACTTGCAGCAATTGTGCAGAGAGCAAATTGGGAAGGATCAGTTGGTATGCTTTTGGTAGTCAAGCTACCTTTTCAGCAACCTGAACAGGCTGGGCAAATGGGCTGACATGGACTTTGTTAAACTGAATAAGGGCAAAAAACAGATGCCAACCTGGGGATAGAAGGGCCCCAGCAATGGCACAGGTTTGGGATTGGCAAGCTGGGAGCAGGCCTCAGCCAGCAAAGCTCCATGGGCTGTATGCACAGAACCATGGCCAGTCTGTACAGAGAATGATTATTCTCCTCAGTTTAGCTCACATTATGCCATGTTTATGGTACTACATTCCTTTTTGGCCCACCTGTTACAACAAAGATATTGACAGACTAGAGTGAGTTTTGCTGAAACCTGTCAAACTCTAGAGCAGTCTTCAGTTCTGGTCTCAAGTTCGTCACCACATAACACATTCCACTTCGTGCTTTGTCTCAGTTTCTTTCGTTGCCTTCATGCCTCTCACTGTTCATCCTTTTTTTTGCTGCACTGTATAAAATCTCTTCTGCTTTATAAACATAATTTTCAGCATATGAAAAGGAATGTTGGAACTGTACACTAGGAACATAACAATTACAAAGCAAAACAAACAAAAAGCCCCACCTACATTCAGTCCATTTTTTCTTTAGTCATAGACATCCAAACTCATATGGATGACATTTTTCTAGAAATTAATTCTGCCTGAAGCAAATGCCTGCCTGAAAAAAACTAACTCTAAACAGATAAAGTTTGTCCAGAGTCCAAGAAACTGAGAAAAAGATTTTATAATATGAAGTGTTAATCAGTTTAATGTAGGCTGGGCCACCAGCTCTGGTTGGATTAACATATTTTTCTTCCATTTTTGTTAATTGTAGTTGTATACTTGCATCAAAAGAAAGTGGAAATAGATTGATTTTTTTTTATGTTGCAAATTTGCTGCAAGAGTATTTTATTGTTGATATTCTAAATTTTGCATTTTATTGTTGATATTTCTAAATATTTCAAATATTTAGAAAATAAAATAAAAGTTTGAGTTCTTTTGAGGATGACAGATACATTTTAAAGACACATGACGATCTGTCCTTACAGATATAGTGGTACTATTTGATATATTAGTTGAGTAACCTCTCTTAACTAGTGAAACACTGTACTTCCAACGTTAGGTTTTCTATTTTGATGCAGATTCTGAAACTGATCCAAGTTGTATGAGTATAGAATTTGAAAAATAGATTATACAAAATCCCAAGGCTGAGTTGATGTCATTTTAAACTGTTTTCACATAGGACTTTATTAAAGAAACAAGAGTCTTGTGGAAATTTATTAGAGAAATAGTTATTAGAGTTAAGTTTTGCAACTTATGACTTTACCTATTTTATGTGGGTTTTTTATCAATTGCAAAGCTTATAAATATAAATAACCCTAGGGATTTAGGAATGGTGCTCCCCAGTTTAGTTCTCCCACAGGGTTTCAAAACCACACTGCTGCTCACTCGCTCCCCCCTTCCCCTCCCCTTCCCACTCCATTGGGATAGAGTTGAGAATTGGAAGCACAAAAGCTGAAAATCATGGGTTAAGATAAGAATGATTTACTAGAAATTGCAATGAGACAAGAAAATGAACGGTAACAGCAGCAGTATAAGCAGCATAAGGTATAAGACAAAGAAACAATTTACATGGAAAAGCCTGCAACAACACCAGTCTCTTCCCCACCATGCTTTCTCCCCACTGGAAGAAGAGAGAGTTCCTCACTCCAGCCCCCGGCAATGAGTGAGGTGGAATGGAATAACATCTGAGCCTCTCCTGCTCAGATCTCACACATCTCTCCTGCTTCCTGTTAAAAATTAACCCTGTCCTGGCTGAAATTAAGACAGGGGAAAAACAGTTTATGGTAAAAATCGAGCAGCTAAGGTTAGTATTTTTATTTGCACTATTTATACACTGGTCTAAAATACTTTTCTTCATTTTAAGGTAACTGAGCTGCACAATATCAAAAACATAACCAGATTGCCTCGAGAGACAAAGAAGCATGCAGTGGCAATTATCTTTCATGATGAGACATCAAAGACATTTGCGTGTGAGTCAGGTAAGCAATTGATGCTTCATCTCTAGCTTGAAGAAATCAAGTTACACATCAAAGTCGTGCTCAGATGAATTAACTCACAGTGCTAGATAGAAATTCTTAGCTTAAAGAAATGTGTGATAAACAAAAAACTTTGGAGTTTGGGGTTCAGGGCTTTTGGGGCTCGGTAGGGGGTTCTTTTAATATATGTTGAGAGGTGTTAGGGGTGTTACAGAGCTCATTTTTTCCATTTTTTTTTTTGCATGCAGACGGTCTAAAGAATGGAGGTTTCCAGCTAAACTTGTAAATCCTAGTAAAAAATAACCTGTAAGATATTATTAAGTCAAGATGTGAAACATTCTTTTTTTAACAAGCTTTGCTATAGGCATTTACTAAACTAATAATTATAATGCCATTGCAAATAAGTGCCAAATACCAGCTAAAACCTCAGGATATTTTAAAGCAGGGTGTCAAGCAGTCTGTGGTTTGAATGACTGTAGCATAATTACTAGACTAGCATAGAACAAGGCTTGGGCATTATGGTACATAATGGCAGGTAGTTACTTGCAAGGCACTGAACACTGCACGATTAAAGTGCACTATTTTCTTGTTTGAAAGTACAGTTGTACACATCTGTGTCCTAAGGTATATTTTAACAGAAAAAAGTTTTTTAAAAATAGTGGAAAATTCTTTAATGATAGATTTTATGCTTTTTTAGTGACATATTTGAAACTGTGCATTTTAAAAATATACAGATAACTCTACATATATGTCGGGTTTTTTAAATATATATATATAACATTATGTATATATGGTGAAGGGCCTAGAGGGGAAACCATATGAGGAGGGACTGAAGTTACTCGGTCTGGAGGAGACTGAGGGGAGACCTCACTGCAGTCAAAACTCCCCCGTGAGGGGAAGAGGAGAGGGAGGCACTGATCTCATCTCTGTGATCACCAGTGACAGGACCCGAGGGAATGGCCAGAAGTTGTGGCAGAGGAGGTTTAGGCAGGATATTAGGAAAAGGTTCTTCACCCAGAGGGTGGTTGGGCACTGGAACACGCTCCCCAGGGAAGTGGTCACAGCACCAGCCTGACAGAGTTCAAGAAGCATTTGGAAGATACTCTCAGGAACATGGTGTGACTCCTGGTACTGTCCTGTGCAGGGCCAGGAGTTTGACTCGATGATCCTTGTGGATCCCTTCTAACTTGGGATATTCTATGATTCTATATCAATATTATCATGCAAGCATTGCATAAGGTACAGTCTAAATAACAAATTAAATACAGTGAAACAAAATCTGAGAAATGTGGATGAAGTTAAAAATGTGTGAGGTCATGAATTATGTAGATTTTAGATCAAATATTCCAAACAGTGATATGTACATTCTGTCATGAAAGATCGACAGCTTTGTTTGTTAATTAATTTAATTTTAAAGACACACATAGAAAATCTGTGTCTGTCAACAATCAGTTTAAGAGATCATTAAATAAGTAGTCCACGTTAAAGATTTTGAATTCAATGTGTAGAATTAATAGTGACCCTATATTATGATTAGTGATTGATTAAAAACATTTTAATTATATTCCAACAGCACTGAAGTCAGTTCTGTGGAAACATTTTCATTTGCCTACACATGCATTCCCCTTCTTTCCTAATGAGATCTTGTTCCTTCCCTAGAATTACAATGGTTCAGGTATATTCGAAAAGAGTGACAGCAAGTCATAACTTCAGAATTCTTTCACCAAAGAAGGACAAACTTAAGGAAGTTCAGCATGTCTGGCCCACTCATCCCTTTCTTCTTGACTTTGAACCCAGTTGTAAATATAAGGCACATGTACGTTAAGGTGCTAACAGGGTGTCAGTATGAGGCGCTCTCCCTTTAGCCTCTATACAGAGGTGTGTTTTGAGTGTGCAGAACCCTGTGTGAAGTGGCAAACAAGTGGGGAGGCTGTGGACAGAGATCAAAGTTCAGACTAAGACAGGTGATATAGTTCAGACCAAGACAGGTGATGTAGTAGGTGTCTGCTCTAGACCTTCTCATCAATAAGAGAAGGCAGATGCAGCAATCTTAGGGCAGGTGGAAAAAGCCTCATAGTCCCAGGCATTGGTATTCTTGGGTGACTTTAACCTCAGCAGTAACTATTGGAAGGCCAATAAGGCTGAATACAAGCTATCCAGATTTCTGAAGCAGATTGAAGACAATTTCTTGATACAGTTGATCAATAGTGTAATGAGGGGAGATGTTTGTTCAGGGACGTGCCTGGCAGGATCCTGTGGCTCCTTGAAGGGCAAAGGAGCCCAGGAGAGCTATCCAATCTGCAAGGACAGCATCCTCTGAGCACAAGAACTGTTCTCTCCATTCTCAGAAGACAAACTTTACACAAGACGAGTATGAATGGATGTGGAGCTCCTGACTCAGCTCAAACACCAAAAAAAAACCTACAATGAAGCAGAGACAGACTACTTGGGACACATACAGAGGCACTGTCTATTTATATAGGAATGGAGTTGAGCAAGCTCCAGCTCAGCGAAGTGCAAGATAGAAAAGGTTTCTTAAAGTATATCAGGAGTAAAATAAAGGCTAAGTAAGCGTGGCCCTATTGCTTGCTGGAACAATCGACATAGTGACAAGGGTCATGAGAAAGGCTAAGAGATCTTTTATACTGTGGTTTTCACTTGCATGGCTTGTCCTCAGGCCTTCCAGGTCCCTGAGCCCCTGAACGTAATGCAGTATCCCCAGCACAGGAAGGCACAGTCAGGCATAACTTAAAACGCTTGGATTTCATACATAAATTAGTGGAACTTGATTGTCAAGAGTGACAAGAAGGAGGATCCATGTAACTGGACTCCAGTCAGCCTCACCTCAGCCCCTGACAACACTGTTGGAGCAAATCACATGTAAACACCTGAAGGACAGCAAGTTGAAGGGGAGTTGAAAAAAACACTTCCCATATGCAAATCATAGTTGCCATGATGAGGTGTCTGGCAAAAGAAAGGCAATGGTTCTTGTATACCTTGGGTTTAATGGTCTTTGACACCCTCTGTAGCTTCCTCCATTGTCCCCAAAATTGCTGGGGCACAGGATGGATAAAGACACTATCAAGTGGACAGAAAATAGGCTGGACTTAAAAAGTCAAGGCTGTGAAGCCAAGCTTGCAGCCAGGAGGTAGTGGATCCCTCAGGAATCAGTGCTGGAACCAATACCATTCAATTTCTTCATTGACAATCTGCATGATTAGTTGGAAGGTACTCTCAGCTGGTTTGCAGGTGTCACCAGGCCGGGGGTAACCCAAATTGGGAAGGTGGGGCTAGCTGTTAGAGGGAGATGGACTGGCTGGAGAAATGGGCTTACATAAGCCTTAGGAAGTTCAGCAAGAACAAAGGCTCTTTCTCCTGATTTGTGATAATCCCAGCCACAAAGGCAGGCTTGGTGCTACCCGTTGCGAAGCAGAAAAGGCTTTTGGGGTTGTGGTGCAAAACACAGCCTGTACACCTTTAGTAAGGGTCTTCACAGCAGGTGCTGGAAAGTGATCCTTCCCTTTTATTCAGCACATGTAGGACCACATCTGGAATGCTATGTCCAGTTTTGTGCACTCAGCACAATATTGACATACAGGAGTGAACCCAGGGAAGGGCACCAAGAGTCAGGAGAACATGACATATGAAGAGAGGCTGAGGGCTTGTTCAGCCCGGAGAAAAATAGTTCAGAGGATCTTATTGTTTACATGATCTGAGAATACAGAGAAGATGGATCTATAGAAGTGTCCTGGTTTGGAAAAGACTGGTATCTGCTAAGGAAGGCAGGAGCCTCCCTTGAAATGGAAAATGTAAACCCTCTCCCTCCAAATTATTATAATTTTGAAATTAAAGGACTCTCAGGCAAAGATATGGGAATATGAATAGCAACTCTTTACTAGGAAAATTAAAATAAAAATGTAGTAGTACAAAAAACAACCAAACAAAATGAAAACACTGACAGACTCAGAATACAACCTGTTGGTCGGGGTGTTGGTAGCAGTCCAGTCAAGTCCTCCTGGAGTGACAGATGTGGTTCTGTTGAAGCAACGATCTTGTTAGAAGGGTGTAGTTTTCCTCTGAAAGTCCAGTGGTGGTGAGACAGATCCAGTCTTCCTCTGGGAATCCAGTGGAAACAGGCTGCCTTGGTGTTCTGAATCTCAGGTTTTATCCAGGTGGGAATGCTTGGCTCCTCCTACTGGGTGGAGCATCTCACAATAGGATGATGTGATGATGTAATTTTATCAGTCATGTGGTGAGCCTTAATGGCCCATTAACAGAAGATATCCCCCTGGAGAGAGGATGGGTCCTAGAATAGACAAAGAACACTGCCCCACCTGGTTTTGACACATGGTAATAGAATACATATTTTTGGTTGCATCTTGCATTGCAACCTAAACCAAAAAGCATCAGATATCTTGCTGTTTCTGAAAGACTACCAGTCTTAGCTGTGAGTATAGTGGAGTTTCAGTTTGCCTTTCTCCATGCCTTCAGTCTATCTGAGCAGTTTGGATTGCATCACATCTATCAGATGAGAAAGATACACAGTTTCGTTTCACTAAAATCTGACTCTCTTTAACTCCAAATCTTTTGTGTTTTCTGAACTAGGAATATACGGTCCAAAAAAGAAATACATATTTCCCAAGTCATTTCCACAGTAAATTCTGTCTTCTCACAAGAAACTGTTACAATTTTTACTGCTGTTGAAATGTGCCAAGTACTTGGCTTTCCTATATGAAGCTTAACAAAATTTAAGGAATATTTGAAGAACTTGCTTCTTATTTAAAATGGCTTCTATTCTTCTCTTGTTTAGTGGCACTGTTTTATATGGAAAAAGGCATAGACTTTTAACAGTCTCACAGTGTATAGTGATGTACACACAATGGTGTTTACTTTGGCAAATCTTCTTGCCACTTCTTTGGTTAAGAACATGATGTTGCTAAGCCCGCTTCTTTCCCGTGGCTTCAGTGTCAAAAAACCACTCAAGTGGTGTTGACTCAAGGCAAAAAATCTTCTAGAATCATGACTGCTTGACCTTGAATTTTTTAGGACCCCAGAGTTTCATAATGTGGACATTTTTCTACTGTGAAGCCTCTGAATATGCAGAAGCAGATAACCTTGTTTCTTATCACCTTGACTTCCAGAGACAGATGGAAGGACGGTAACATTAAACCCGTTTCAAAAGATCTGCTGAGCATAGAATCAACCATTTTTTGGAGACAAGGAGAAAGGAATACTCAAAGCTGAGCTGGTTTTAGGGGCTGAGGTAGGGGTTTTGTCAGTGTTGTACCAGAAAATGATTTTAAATAATGGTATCATTTTGGTTTTGATAGTATGAGCTGATACCTTCTCCTCTGCACCATCTTAAAGTGCCAAAAAGCAGCACTTTTTTCTGGCACATAGCTTTCTTAATTAAGCACAATAAAATACTATTCTGTTTTAAAATAGGTCTCTAAAGATGCAGAACACTTTGGTTCTCCCCAGAAAGCCTGAGAGCTGTGATACCAGCCCACTGGGTGTGCTGGCTCAGAGCCTGTGTTTTTTTCCTGAGCTCCTGCAGCTTTTAGTCCCTCATCTTGTTTATTGTCTTCAAGGCAGCTACTGGCAAGTCTGAGCTCTGGGTGGGCTGTAACCTCTATATTTCCATTAGAATTTCAGCAAATTAGTAATCTGAGATGCATTTAATTGTTGGTAATCTTCATTGCTAATGAAAACATTCTATAAAAAAACAAATTAGAATCCTCCATACACTTTTGTTATCACCTACCCATCACTACCACCAGTGCTCCCAACATCCACAACAGCTGTAGAAATGTGTTCCATTCTGAAGCCTTGTTGAAATATTTTGAAGAGTAAAACAGTACCCTGAATAAAAGCATGGATAACAAGTCTTTAAAGAAGAATTATCCCTCCTCAGGAAGAAAGGGAAGCTTCTTGCTGTCACTATATCTGTTTCTGACATCTGCTCTAGTGGGCAGAAATTTGTGACTTTGGTGATTAGCAAGCAACATTTTAAAATTCTCTGTCACCATGAGAATTGTTTCAGTGGAAGTAAACTAATGAGAAGTCAGAGCTGATTAACTAACCTGAAAAGTTGTCTATAACTCAGTGAACCTACAACAAACTTTAAAGCATGGGAATTCTTCTTCAAACCATGGGAAATTGCTGCTGTCCTAACAAGGAACATGCTATGATCTCAATTTGAGCCTTCCTGAAAATTATGTGAAAGTTATTGCTATTAAGGGAATTTTTTTTTTTAGAAAAAGAATTATGAAATTCTGAGTGGTTTTTTTTCTTCATTCTGAAGTGTGTAATTAAGAAAGTGGAGAAGGTCTTTTAGCTCTGGATTCCAGCTGCTGGGTTTGATGTGCTGACTTTCCCTGATACCTTTGATAAAAAAGTTGTTGGGGTGGGTCTTGTTTTATTGGGGACTTTTTGTTATTGTTTTTTTCTTCAGGTAGGTGTGCTGTCACTTTTTGTTAGCTACAGGCATGCCTGGATGCATGTATCTGTTAAGATGCTCTTCTTCCTGCAAGCCTGATATCTGTAATAGGACTGTAAGACAAGTGTCTGAACTGAGACAGGTGTTTTGAAATGCCCTTTAAACTCTCACAAAACTTGTAGAGGTGATGCAGTGAGGAATGGTGGCTGTGCAGGACCAGCAATAAAATGAAATTGGAGGGCATGAGTACTGATTTAATCTAGAATTTTATGGTGCTGTTTTGGAAGTTGCTAGCATGATGAGGATTGTGCTTGAATAATGGCTATCTTTCAAGAAATGCTGTCTTTATTTGTACTAGTCAGGGACAGACCATATGGGGGCTTGATTTTTCCTTCAGTGATGACAGCAAAATACTAAGTGATACCAAACCCTGGGCATTTTATGCTTACTGGCCCCTCCAGCTGAGGTTTGTGAAAAATCTATTTTGTGATCTAAATGACAGAATGTGATGGAAACTGATAAACTTTTCAACCTAGTGCTAAAAAAAAAAAAAAAAATGAGGGGAGTTGAAAATATTATGGAGACAGAGATAAGGGAGACAAATTAGAGCTGAGAGGTGATTTTGATGATTTGAGAATAGAGGGAGTTGTAATGCAAGAGACAAAATTACTGAGAAATCTTAAAACTGCCACTGTTAAAGAAATGCAGACACCCCCAGGATACTGATATTTTTCTGTGCTCTCTTCAGTACAATGCCCCACTCTGTATAGAAGTAGATGAATTGAAGAGGTTTCTTCTTTCCAGGCATGTGTGAACTGCAGCCCTAGAGTCATTACAACCAAGAAACATCATTATTTTTAAAAGGTTATACTTTGGCTTTTCCTTAAAACTTTCACTATTCAAGTCCTGAGGAAAACGGAATTGGGTTATTGCAAAGTGTCTATCAGTTACTGTATTTGAAACTTCTGGTTTAGGGGTTTATCCATTCTTGTGGTTGTTTTGGCTCAATTCACCATTTTTATTTCTTGAATGTCTTGCTTCTGTGATGGTTACCTTGATAAAACTCCTTTGTACACCTGCAGTATAAACAGGCTTTTTCTTCTGTATTTTTGTGTTTCAGCTTCTTTTGAGTGCAGTCAAGCTGTGATAACCAAGTTTTGTCATAACTCTCCAAAAAAAGTTTTACTTTATTGAAATTGAAAGTCTGTTGGTGCCAAGTGGCAGTGTAGATTTCTTCTAGGTTTATACATATGTTTCTTTTTAAATCTGTTTTTACCATTTGGTGGTGTTGCTTTCTTTTCTTAAAACAAAAACAAAAACAAAAACAAAAACAAAAACAAAACCACCACAGTGGTGGTATCTTTCAAAAAGGCCCAAGTTCATTTCATGTTTGTACTGAAAAAGTTTTTTGACTATTGGCAAATTACTACTGATCATGAGTTAGGCTTTTTCTCCTTTGATAGTTTTCACAAGCAAAATCACTATGTGCTGAAAGAGTTTGACAGATATCAGTGGAGTATTAGATGCAATTCATATTACTGTATCCTTTGACAGTTAAAAAGCCTGGAGGTTTTGCATTAAAATTACTGTAAAGCTTTGAGACTTTGAGATGAAGCATCAGTGGTCGTACTTACTGTTATGACTAACAATACAAATGGCTATATAAGCTTTAAAAATAAAGCTGAAAAATATTAATATTGATATTTAAAAATAACCAGATTGAAGTTCCCATTTTTGCCATTATTTTTGTGGCGTTGAAGCTCCAAGGATCATGGAGGTGGTGAAAGTGAAGAACAGCTTCCTAAATACTGTTTGAGCACTGGAAAGAAGAATACAAAGATCACATTTTGGATGCAGAAAAATAAACCTAAGTAGTTGAAACTATTCTAAAACATGGTATACTTCACTGTTAAGGTGTCAGGGATTGTTATATGAAAATTTATGACCCTTGTTTTTCTATTTTCTGGTTTTGTTTATGTAGAGAGAGAAAGGAACCTGCACCCTCCATAAAGCATATGGCTCATTGGAGATCAGATGCATGTAACACAATGTCTGAGATCTAAAAAAGAGTGAAAAGACAGGCGTTATATGAAGTTAAATATGTTGCTCTTGTTTCTTACATTCTCTCTTTTTAATCACAATTTTTGAAACACTAGCCACTTTCAGGGCAAAGTTCAGTCTGAGTTATGGTAATGTTAAAATTTACTTAAAATGCATATTCTTTTGTTCTGGACAAATAGTATCCTTCTCATTAATAATGACTTTTAGTTTCTTTTTTTTTTTTTTTAATTTGTGTATAATTTTTTTATAAATTGTGTATAAATAGGCATCTCTGTTCTGACTTTAACATATATAAAATAGAAGTATTTTGATTCTGCCTCTCATTGCTCTTGGTTGCCAGTTGATTGTCATTTTTCTTAGTTATCTCTCTGAACTACAGTGTTACAATTTTCTGACACATACTGGTAATATGTATTCCTGGCAAATGGACTGAATGTAGAAAATTATGCTCCATCTTCAGGACATAGCTGTTGAAGGCACGTGTTCTACACTGTTGCTTTCCATCCTTTTCAGTCACTTCTAGGTTATTAATTGACTGCTGACTTAGTTCTAAAATTATTTAGCATTTAAAAGATATTTTGGATAGACAAACTCATGTTTTTATTTTTTTTTAGTAGAATCCTAAATTTGGAAACAGTGGACATACAAAATGGTCACCATCTTTTCAGCACTTCTTCCAGACAGGTCCCTGGGCTAGGAACGCTACTCTATTCTCAGTTTATAGGGCAAATGTGAGTCAGGAAGGAAATAAGGTTAACTTCCAGCAGGAGCATGCACAGGTGCTGTGACAAAATAAGTAAGAAAGCTGTAACATTTCTAAATGCGGGAAAGGTAAATTTGCTATAAGACTGCAATATGGGAAACCCTAAAGTTCAGACTTTGAAAGTTAAAACTTTGGAGGCTGAAATTTGTTTTTATTCCCTAAATTTTGATTATGTAGTTGTGTAAATTGCAGAGGTGATAAGGATTCGGTTGCCCTTGCTGTTCACATACTGCAAACTTGTCTGGAGACTCTTTAATAATGTCTAACATAGTGGATCTAGATAGGTACTCTACATGATATTTGGAAAGTCATGGCAGTCCAGTCAAGTCCCAGGTGACTGGAGGAGAAAAGAAAGATTATATCCATCTTTCAGAAAGGTAGAAATTACCCTGGCTACTAACTACTGAGCATCCAGGCCATTCTATGACCCTAAGTAAAGAAGTATTATTCTTTTGCCCTGGACAAATATATTGAATTGTAGACACTATAACTGCTTTCCTTATCACAGTTTTACTTGAAGATACCCAAATTTATGTGAAATATAAACTGTTCCCATAGGAACAAAAGCCAAAGAAGATAGCTAAAATAATCATGAATTATCTATTTTAGAATTCTTGAGAGTAAAAGATTAGAAAAAAAAATCTTCCTGCCTGCAGAAACTGAGCAAGTTCAGAAGACAAAGAGAAGAGATCAAGAAGATTTCAGCTTCATCTGGTAGATGGTGCAAGGTCAGCACCATCTTGAATTGTGAATTTAGATTGACTAGGAGAAATGCATGGACCTCAAAGCCTCTGCCCTAAAAGTTCAACATAGAGTTGCCTTTCCAAGTAAGCATGGAGTGGAGGTGGGTTAGTGATGCTGAAGTCTAGGATTTCAGGCATGTCAAATTACAGAATTATTTGTTGGACTTTAATAGAAAGTGTCTTAGTTGCTCACTTGTTGGTTTGGATTTTGGTACAGAGGGTGCATTTTGTAAGCTGTTAAAAATCAATGAACATTTTAGTATCTGAACACTTTGTGTTTTATACTAGAACAAAGCATGTGTTAGTGAGATGACGGAAGCCCATAAAAATACAGAACTAACAACATGGTCTAACGTTTGGCTAAAATAAAAATTTGAAAAGAGGAGGGTTTTTAGCCTCTGGCTGTTTACCTTAAACTGAAATCTGAAATTGCTAGTATGTTGTGCATCTCTGTACAACAGGATTTCTTTCTGATCCCATTTTGAGATTCATAGTGGTTTTGATAAAAGTGCTGTGCCATAAAAAGCTTCTAATCCTATGAAATAAAGATATGGAGATTCTTTTGTATAATCCATGCCATAAATTAAGTTTGAATAATTTTTAATCATATTGTAAGTGTGAAAGTCCAAATGTACTTCCTCTCTTGTAAACACATTTTATTACAAGGTAAAGCAATAAGACACGACCTATTTTAACATGGCTTCATGCTATCTACACCTGTTTTTTAAAACTTTTGGCCTGCTCTACACTGCCAAAAGGCATTCACATGCAGTTATTAAAGGATTACAGAAAACAGTCAGAGAATCTTGATGAGTTTTGTGCATAAAATTTCCTTATATTCTGAGTTGTAAGTGGTAGTTTGCAAATGAAGGACTGGGATAGCTTCATTAACTGGATGACAAATGAATGTGTTAAAGTCTGGAAAAAATCTCAGGCAGAGGACTTTTCTCTATATTAAACATTGACTATAGATAGATATGTGGATATAGAGTCTAATTTTACTAAAATATCTATGTATGGGGTTGTAATATGGAATCATACCATGAAACACATTGTGCTTGAAAAGAATTAATTTTACAAGCAAACTTTTTGTCTTCATTTTAAAATTACCTTTTAAACATCCATGTTACTAAACACTCTGATGTTTGTAGAACAGACCACAATAAGTATTTGTTTCTGTACACTAAGAAAGGTAATTTCTTACTTTCTTTCCACAACATAAAAGGCTATGGGATTTTCTAAAAGACATTTTGCCATCATCATTGTACTTAACATTGTTATTTCCACATGCTGTTCAGGTTTTTAGGTATCTTATCCTGATTTTATTAGGCTGATCATAGTAGTAAATTCTTAACAAACACCACATTTGAACCTCCAGGGGTGGTGATTCCACCATTTCCCTGGGTAGCCTGTTCCACTGCTTGACCACCATTTGAGTGAAGAAATTTTTCCTAATACCTAATCTAGACCTCCTCTGGTGCAATTTGAGGCCATTTCTTGGTGGATGGTGTCTTGCCCCTTTAGGTTCTTTTTAACATAATCAAACAAAAGTATATCAGGAATTCCATTGAATTGAATTCTATTCAACAATTCTATTGTTGAAAAGAGAATGGCATAGTACATATAGTTGAAGCTAGAAGAAAAGACTGTCTTTTCCATCTTGATTAGTCTGTTCCATTATGCATGTGGTGTTCCTTAATTGAGTAATTTGTTATAAGGACCTCTGCTGTGGTAGGCACTTGGGAAAAAAAAGTGAATTAGGCTTTTAAGGTATTTTAAGGTATTTTAAGGTATTTTAACTAGTTTTTTTTGTAATGCCAGGAGAAATGGATTCAATTTCTTTCCTAGACTGATACTTTCTAGCACCCAACACTACAGAATGTAATAGTGCATATTTGTATGCTTTCAAATCTTTAACTTCCTATGTTCTAAAGACTGCAATTTAAAAATAGAATTTTAAAATGTTCTTATATAAGGGAAATTCAAACAAGATGTTTGCCTTCAAATTTCAGGCAAGACTAAAAAGCTTGATCATCAGAGTAACCCTTATTCTTCCCCAGTCTTTAGGCTGCTAACCCCCATCAATGTGATACAACTGCACCTTATGCTGAAGTTGTGGATTCTTGAGCAGCCTGCCAGGCAGACAGGCAGCAAGATGGGTAGTTTTCTGACAGTGCCTTTAGGTCTTGATGCATCTGGATTTACTCAGAAAAATCTCAGCTAGCTCTAAGAATAACACATTTTAGAATAAATCATCACTTGTCTTGAGACTTATCCTTTAAAACTGTGCAGAAATGTTAGCACCTTGTTGAGGTGTGTCATCTGCAAAGGGTTGTAGTTTTCATTGCCTGATGATGAGAAGAGTCAATAAAGAATTATTTTTTGGTTATGTCTTCACATCT